>LLEY01000116.1:0-201223 GCA_001414485.1 Calycina herbarum
ACTTAGTTAATCATGCTTTTTATAAAGCATTATTATTCTTAGGTGCAGGAGCTGTAATTCACGCAGTTGCCGATAATCAAGATTTTAGAAAATATGGTGGTTTAAAAGCATATTTACCTTTAACATAAACAATTTCATTTTAGATCGCCAGCTTTGCTGAACAATTTCCTTTACACACAACAGAGAACCCCCAAAACATGAAATGCGGCTTTTCATCCTTCAGTCTCTGCTTAGAATTTCCAAATCCTCTGTCCTTTCATCTGCCATTCCGAAGACAATTCCTCAAAAAATGCCGATCTTGACGGAAGGTCTTCTTCTGCGAGAGAGAAGCTCTTGATCAAACGTGGGACAACCTGCATACCATCGTACTCCCTTCCAACTGGCAAAGAAGGGAAACGTGAGCTTTGAGCGGTTTTCTTATTCTCATGTCCCTCGAATACCTCTAACATGCCATTGTCAATGACGTAACTCCAAGGGCACAAATGTGCCGCCATACAACAAGACAAATCTTCCGAGGTTACTAAGAGGGGATTATCAGAGTCGGAACTGGCGATAGGCTCCAGTATACTGGCGAGACTGGAGGGGTTGAACGCTGGCTAGTACTCCGCAAAAATATGAGCTCGGTCAAAACGGCCACGATATTTTTCAAGCACACTCTTCCCAATCGGTCCCAAATCTCCCATGAGTTCCGAAAGCACCTTCCGAGTCCATTCGTCGATTCTTTTCATTTCTTTTTCGACTCCCTGTTTTTCGTCTTTTGTCACATATCGTATGTGCTCCAAGCCTGTTTAGGGGCGTTCAACATTCCCGGGAGCGGACAGGAATTCCCAAATCATGTAGCGGTCGTCTCTAGAATATTAGAAGGGTTAGTCTGAAGAACTCTCGAGCAATTATGATAGAAGAGAATTGACGTACGGATTATCGCGATACGGTGCAGATTTGGCGATAACGAATTTGCTTTGGTAGACAATGTAAAGCATGTTCTTGCTATTGTAAATCACATCAAGGAGCCCGCCTGACATGATGAAGAGATGCGAGATTGCAGTTCTTGAGACATTAGACTGGAAACAGTGATGAAAGATATTGAGGAGTGATGTTGCTCAAATGTTCTCGAGAAAATGAGTGCCGAGTTATCTGGGGTTTCCACGTCGAGATGATGTCCCTGGGTTTATAGGCCATCCACAATTAGCAATTAGGCAACCATGAGGGGGTTGCTTTGGAAAATAACTTCATTTCTGTTTCCTTGAATTGCTTGAATTGAAGTTGTTGAGTATCTATTGGATGAGTTGTGTTGGTTGAGTCACGATTTCACATGAGATGCAGAGCTTCAAACAGAGGGGGCCAACATCCCTGAACTTCGCTTAGGTGACCTACCAAGTCCAGTTACTGAAGCCAGTTTGAGCACCACAGGCAGTAGCAAACCATGCTTCATGATTTGTGGCTTGCATTACAGCCTCTTCTTTTCAAACCCTTAGACTAGAATAGCTGACAAGAAAACGCAGCTTTGCTGCCAGCAGGATTTAGTAAATGTCAGATAAGATTAGAGAGAAGAAGTGTTGTTCAGAAGTAATAGATAATAGATGACAAATAAAAGCTTGCCATTTCTAAGCTGTTTGGAAAAATAGAAAAGCAGCCTTGGGCATTGCTGACTGTGGCTACGAGGTAGAAAAATAGAATTGCTTGAATATTGAAGGATGAGAAACTTTTTGGTTTTAAGGTTGCTTTTACTATCACTTATATCTGCGCGGTGCCAGCTGTTCTGTGTAAGCTGTGTATGACGCTTTAAACGAGTTTGGAGGTGTCTTAGACGACTGTGTATGTAAAGTTTCTAAACATAAAGCTTGTGTCTCAAGTATATCGTCACAGTAAGAGCTAAGATACGAACTAGAACTCTTGAAGAAGAATTGTTTCAGACATCCTTCTTCGGTCACTGCGAGTTCCGACCGCCGAGGACTCACAAAAAGTCCTGAAATAATGCGTGGGGGCCAAAGGTTTGCAACCATGGAAACGAGATCGTACTTCGTATCCTGTCAGACGCATCATCAAAGAGGAGCCTCATTCTGGAGTCAGCCCCGCGGTACAGGGGACTTAACGTACATTGTCGGATCTTTACTTGGGAACCTCGACCTGGTTGGTCGTACAGTCACACAATGTCTATCGTGATTTAAAAGCATCGTGGCAATGCAATCTGTCACTCCAAATCTCAAGTCCTGGTAATGGTTATAACCATGAAAAAAATCTCACCTCACGAACTTTTACCTTCCTATAAAACAATCCACTCACTTTTCATTCACCTTTCGCATTGTCACTCGTCTCATTATATATTCGCGATTCGCTCTCAAGGCTAGGCTTTCAAGAATTATCGTCCAGTGTAACCCTTGTGCGGGTGTCGAGGTCGAGGACGACTCTGACGTCGAAAGTGCAACCAACTTGGAAGGTCGAGGCGTGATTGCATTATTCGCCAGGAAGGAACGACTCTGACCTAGCCTACTCTGACCTTGTGGTGGTCGACGTCAAGGTCGCAAGTTGGGAAGGAGCAACCTCTCCTCCTCGCTCCCCATCAAGGTAGCACGATCCACTCTATTGCCTAAAAAGGCTTAGCTCCATCTATAACACCTCCTTTGGAAATCTGGATTCAAAATTTCCTCTCCAATTTTTCTCGTACCAACTTTTGGGCGAGAATTGCAAGACGACACTTGCTACATGAGCTGACTCGACAGAGAGTCCAACCGGGGAGGGGAGTTGCAGTGATGGTTCGAGTTCTATCTTTGGGTTAGTTTTTCTCTGATATTGTGCGCATCAAGATTACTGACTCACTAAAGATGGCGGAGGAGTTCGCGGCTTGTCCGAACTACTTATTCTTGAAACCATCCTGGAGAGAGTTAAGGTTATCAATGGCCTCAAAGAGACACCATTGCCATGTGAATTCTTCGATATCATCGGAGGAACCAGCACAGGGGGGTAAGTGACAAACCAAACAGCCTATTCGAAGTCCCTTTGACAAATAGCTCACAAAATATCTCAGGATAATTGCAATAATGCTTGGAAGACTTAGAATGACGGTTCATGACTGCATTCACGCCTACAAGTCCCTCTCAGCATTAGCTTTCACCCCCAAGACTAGATGGAGTCTTCCCCTGCCACCAGAAGGCCAATTCTCGACAAAATGTCTAGAGAAGGCCTTAAAACTTGCAATCGTACAGCAATGCAGAAAGAATGGTTGCGAAGATACGAGTTGTGAGCATTCGGAGCATCTCTTCAGAGACATGAATGGCTGCAAAACTGTCGTGCTCGCCATCAAGAAAGACGATATTTCCGGTCCTCCCACACTCTTCAAGACATATGCGACAGACCCACAAATGGCAGAATGCAAAATTTGGGAGGTCGCCAGAGCAACCTCGGCAGCGACAACCTATTTTCGAAGCATTCCATGTGGAAGAGATAACGTGGAATTTATCGATGCTGGATTTGGGTACAACAACCCTTGCCGAATCTTACTCGACGAAGCTCGTACCGTCTTTCCAAAATGCAAGCTGTCACACTTCACAGTCCTCAGCATCGGATCCGGAATCAAGAAGAATATCGGCATCAGCAATAGTCGCTCCTCCATCTTGCTTGCACTCAAGGATATGGCCAGTGACTCGGACAGGGTTGCTATAGAAATGTTCAAGGACCTAAGTCTCGGGAAGTACCATCGCTTCAATGTTTTGAGTGGCCTTGAGAACGTCAGACTTGCGGACTGGAACAAGAACCATACGATTTCTTCTCAAACTCATAATTATATGGGTGACCCGGAGCAAAAACATCGTACGGAGGAATGCGCGAGAGCCTTGATTTCTGATAAACGCACTGGGGCCAGAGCAGAGGCGAGTGGCTGGCGAAGAGGTTGGATCAAGCTCACTCGTCGACACCACTAGAGCAGCAGCAAGAAGTAACAAACAAACCCATACTTAACGAGGAATCACGATCTACCTTTATCAAATATGTAGGATTATCCAAAAATTGGCGCCAAGAAATAAGTAAATCCCAACTGTTCTTGCCAAGAAGCTGAAATGCACTGCTAACTTTTGACTAGGAACTTCTAAGATTTTACCCACTATGTTGCAACAAATTGAGTTATCTTCCTGGGACAGCTTGAGAAGGGCGGATATATCTGGTAAAGATGCATGGTGCTAAGGTTCAGATCGGCGTGAATGAAAACATGCTGGTAGTACTTTGGACCTGATTACCAAAGGTGGAAACGATTTGAAATTCAGTGGAGTTAATAAAGGAGTACTTTAATGGATAACACGTCGAATTTCATCTCTTTCACTATAGGCTGACAACCTTGAAGTGAAAGTTCCAATATTACGTGCAGCGCTAGAAAGTGGAAGTTTAAGTGAAATTCCTTTTTGAGAAAACAGTACCTTCATTTCTTCACTAACAAGCATTCGCTGAGGTTAGGCATAGCATGGAAATAATTGGAAAATCTGCCTGACTCGAGTTTTAGGTTGTGTCCCACATCCCAACACCCCAAGGAAGATACCAGATCCACTTACATCACTTGCTCCTGGGAAGTGTACGTAATATATGTAGCCCAAATCACCAATAACAATCCAAAGAGAGAGATCACTTCTAAAAGTAAAAATCAAGCGTACAAAACGAGAACAAATACCAGAAATTAATTATCATCCAAGCAGATTCCCCTTATAACACAAACTTCTTTTATCGACAAATCCAGTCTTCATAGGCACCTTCTTCAATCAGCAACGACATTCTCCCGGCTTCAGCACTTTCTCCGAAACTGGAACCCTGTTCTTTTGAACAGCCACTAGACTGTTAAAATACGGATAAACTAGTATACATGATATCTGTACCTCCGAGGAAAGAAATCGAATTTGAAAACAGATTCGGCGGTAAGAACAGCTTTGATAGCAAAAGCAGATCAGTTTCGAGGTCGAAAACCAGATCTAAACTGTATACAAAGGAAGGCATAGAAAGAATGGAAGAGGGTGATGCCCAGATTCCAATTTTTCGTACATATGGTTTGCGTCGAATTGTGAAACAAGAGACAATGCGTTTGTTGTATATGTTTGGTCAAAGTCCGCATCTGTTGTTTGTGGGAGAAGATAGTTATTTATAAGCAAGGGTTCACGAAGAAGAATTGATTCTTTTGGAACCATGTGACGCAGGCCAAATACAGATATGGTGTTCTTGCTCGTGCTCGTACTGACTCTATACGTCTGAGCTTGCTCATGGGGTGTGTTGCTTTGCTTGGTCGGCTCGAGTTTGTGAAGCTCTTTCCCAAAATCAATTCAATTTTGTGGACTCGCCTCACCTTCGCCAAAACCCTTCGACCACACACACCAATTATAACCCCCCCTTGCAAGAATTCTTCTCATTGATAGATGAAGAAATGTAAGATAGGGTTCCGAGGGAAATGTACAGGAAGTGGGCAAGGATTTAAAAGAATAATATGCCAAGTTTCGGAGAGTGGAGAGCCTACAAAAGATCCCTTGCAAAAGTAAGCCAAGAAATCACCGCTGAACGAGAGAAGGAGGAGGAATTGAGAAATCTTGGAAGAGCAGGAATTATCCACGTCTTTACCTTGTTTTCGCGGTAGGCGGATACTGCCTTCGACAGCCATACACAATAGATTAGTGTATTGCACCTTTTCCTAGCTGAAAGTTTCACCTGTCGACAACATTTGAAACAAGCAAATATTTCAGAGCTTAGATCTCAAAACCCATGATAGAAAACGACCTATACTCCTCCCTGTCCGATAGTCAGGGAGATTGCTCTTGAAAAGGTGCATCAGATTCCCCAAAAGGGTCTTTTCTTCAAAAGAATCCAATTACAAATTAAACTATCATAACCCATCACACATGAATCCCTATCACTCTCCCCTCATCCCCTGGGTATCTAAAGAATAACACTTCCCAACCAAGCACCTCCCAAATCCGTAAAGAAACTCGCACCCTTCCCAGACGTCCCATTCCCAGCAGCCCCCTTAACAGCAGCAGTAACATTACACCTCGACCTCAAATCCCCCGCAGCCTCCAATTTTGCCTTCGTAATCCCAACATAATCCTCCAGCTTGCAAGATCTCCCAGGTCCATCCTGACATTCCGGAACAGGATAAACAGCATCATTAAGCAAAATCCGAACATAAGTCTCCTTTTCCTGACTAGTTGTCGTGTTGGAAGCGGTTGTTAAGTTCCAAGAATTGACTGGACGAGGAGGATCGCAAGCACTCTGTTCCTCTTCAACGGGAGAGCAACTCAATCTCTCAAAGGCCACAGTTCCTCTCATACTAACAAATCGACTTGCCACGTATTTCCAACTCTCCGGAATCGCACTCCCATTGAGAGGAGTTTGATCCGACATCACACCCGTAGCAGCAACCAACTCCGTAAGTTGTCCATCATTCAAGAAAGCTGCCACAATATCCGGAACGGCGAATTGACTTCCGTTCTTGCTCTTGCCAACTTGTCCAGGTCCTGTTTCCAAATGCCCCACCAAAGAATTCAAGAAGGGTAACATCATTTTTGAAGGAAGATCAACACCATCGCCTATCCCGTAGTAGTAGCGGAGATCTTGGGCGTACTCATACTGTCTCAATTCCTCGTCCGTAAATACTCCACACCAAGGGGAGAGTTGTCCAGTGATTTGGGACTCGTAGCCGCAAAGGTATGGGAAGATACCAACATCCGTTGTAGCGAATGTCAAATTTCGGGTGAGAGCATTGAGCCGAGCAGTGATGGGTGGGAGGTAGATGGATGCCCATTTTGTTGCTATAATTTTTTTGGTCAGTATGAAGGGGGGAGAAAGAAGGGAGGGGAATGAAAAGAAATACCTTCAGTCCCACCATTACCATCCTTAAAATTCGGACACAAATCACTAGGCGCCAAACTATCGAAAATCGCCTCCGGACTTCCAGTACTATTCACAGTAACAACGTTTCCCAAAGTCGTCGCGGTGGAACCAAGGAATCCACGGACGAAATTCTGTGCCGTCTGAACGACGCGAGGATACAGATTTGCCCATGCCATAAATGGCGAGCCGTAAGAGTAAAGATCCGGATATCTGGTTCTCAACCGATACCCCAAATCAAAAGCCTCCTTATACCCCGTAGGACTCTCCTGCGCAATCTGCGCCGAAGGGTTCGTAAGAACCGGTTTCCAGCTCTTCAGAAATTCCAGGGATCCAGAAGATGTAAAACTCGCGTTTTGGATCTATTCCCAATCAGTACCCATTCTCACAACCCACCCAGCCAACCCAACCGGTCTCTCAATTTCCCTTCCCATATGACAAAGAAGAGGAACTGAGGAAAGGAGAAAAAACTTACTTTGGTGTGCAAAGCAACCCACTCATTATAAGCCCCAGTATCAGGGTACCGACTCCCATGCCTCACAACATAAGCAACCTGTTCCACCGTACAGCCATCAGGTGTATCGTTACTCTCGTTATTAACATTAGGTCCTATCCATATCATATTAGCATTCTCCTCACAATCAAGCAATCTTCCCATCGCCACCACTCTCCGCCCCCCATCATTGGCCTTCCTTCCCACTAACACTTTCCCAACCACCACTCATCTGGGAACAACCACCACTTCCCCCTTCCCTCACCACCAACAAACACAAACCACCCCCGTCCACTCGAAACCCAATCACACAGAAAGAAGCAGAAAAAAAACCATACCCGCAAACCAAGGACTATTAGCCCCCAAACTCGTCAGAGGATTCGTCGCACTCCCACTCCCAGGAAGCAAAATATCCTGCACAGGACTGAGATAAACCGGCGCGCTCGCCTCAACAGCAGCACAGCCAGCACCCAGAATTAACACGGAAGCAGCATTGGTAGTCTTCATGATGAACGAACGAGTGAAACGACGGTCGGCGATTGACGATTGTCAAGGGAGAAAAAAGCCAAAGGAGGGGCAAGAAACGAGGGGAAAGGCAGCGCTTGCTGCTGGGCAACGACGAAAAGTGACGCGAAGAGACAGACTTATACTTCAAAGTACTTATCGAATATGCACTTGAACCACTCTTGGTCCATCCCGTTCCGTCAACCTTCCCGGTAACCAGAATGCAGAAATAAATTGGAATCCAAACACGTGGAAGTGGGATCTCTTGCCATTCGATTTCGAAGGTTGAATGACCATGAAATCCCGGAAATGAGCACCCACAAAGGAAAGACTCCAAGGACCCCCTGTCCTTGGGGAACTCCTCGGCTCCGTCGGCCTGGAGTAACCCCACCATTGAACTGACGCATCACTTACACAAGCTCGAGATATCAAAAGATCAAGTATGGAAGAATGGCACTACACCATAAAAAAACACTCTCACACCAAGGAAATAAATCAGTGAACATCATTTTCATTTGCTCTCTAAGTAAAAACACCGGCATGCTCTGGAGGACAAGGGAGGAAAAACCCCAAAACACATGAAAGAGAAAATCATATTCGAAGAAACAACAGTTTCAATGATTTAAAAAAAGGGTCGATTGGTTGACGAGAATTTTGGTCCACTCCTCCAAAGCAAATAAAACAGCAGGCCAAGAAGCCAAGCCAGATTTCCCCCCTTCCCACCGAATCGCTCCATCGCTACCAACAGAACTACTTTTCTGAGTGTTAAAACGTCGCAGAATACGATAACAGGAGAAATATACGGCTGGCTCGAGGCTTCGTTCTGATGGTATTCGTGAGAGTCGTGAGGTAGGCACAAATTTTCCGCGACACGCTGAAGTAAACACATATTAGCTTTGATCTCGACAGATAAGAGCAGTGTAATTGGCATACCTTAGAAGCACTTGCGGTGAACGATTGAAGGTCCACTCTCGTCGTACTCTTGCTTTGAGATCCACATTTGCTGGAAGGTAGACAAAGATGCGAGAATAGAACCACCGATCCAGACGGAGTACTTTCGCTCTGGTGGTGCGATAATCTTGACCTTCATGGAGGATGGTGCAAGAGCGGTGATTTCCTTTTGCATACGATCGGAGATACCTGGGTACATGGTAGTTCCACCGGACTGTAGATGATTAGCAGACTGCGGAAATTCTGGCGTATTTCAAAACTTACCATGACAATGTTACCATAGAGATCCTTACGGACATCGACATCGCACTTCATGATGGAGTTGAAGGTTGTGACGTGGATACCACCAGACTCAAGACCCAAGACAGATGGTTGGAAGAGTGCCTCTGGAGCACGGAAACGCTCGTTACCAATGGTGATAACTTGTCCATCAGGAAGCTCATAGGACTTCTCCAAGCTGGAAGATTGACTGGCGGTTTGGATTTCCTGCTCGAAGTCGAGAGCGACGTAGCAGAGCTTCTCCTTGATGTCACGAACAATTTCTCGCTCGGCAGTGGTAGAGAAAGTGTAACCTCGCTCAGCCAAGATCTTCATGAGATAATCGGTCAAATCACGTCCAGCCATATCAACACGGGCAATGGCGTGAGGAAGCGAGAAACCTTCGTAAATTGGGACAACGTGGGTAACTCCATCACCAGAATCGAGAACGATACCAGTGGTACGACCGGATGCATACAAGGAGAGGACGGCTTGGATGGAGACGTAGAAAGCGGGGGCGTTGAAGGTCTCGAAAACGATCTGGGTCATCTTCTCTCTGTTTGATTTGGGGTTGATTGGAGCCTCGGTAAGAAGGACTGGGTGCTCTTCTGGTGCAACACGGAGCTCGTTGTAGAAAGTGTGATGCCAGATCTTCTCCATGTCGTCCCAGTTGGTAACCACACCGTGCTCAATTGGATATCTCAAAGTGAGAATACCACGCTTGGATTGTGCCTCATCACCAACGTAAGAGTCCTTTTGACCCATACCAATCATGATACTGCGCTCCTTATCAGCTTTTATTCTTCGTGTGTTACCGCTGCGGGGAAACTGGTGGGGGGTATTTTCTTACCCATGGTGACGAGGACGTCCGACGATAGAAGCTATAAATTTGTTAGCAAGCAGATCGGCTGAGCGTATCGCCAGATCGGCCAGGGCAGAAGTTGGATTGTTAAAATCCAAGGTGCTGCGGGGGAAAAGACTTACGAAAGACAGCTCTTGGAGCATCGTCTCCGGCGAAACCGGCCTTGCACATTCCAGAACTTCATAATCTGTCAGCCTTGATCTTCTTGTGTATGTGTTCAATTCGGTGAGGTAATCGGTCGATGGTGAGGTAGAATCCTTTGGTGAACTGGCGCCCCACTGCTGGTTGACGGCTGGAGCATGAGGAATGTTGAGAAGCTTACCCATTGTCAATGACGAGAGCTGCAACTTCTTCTGCAAGTGGAAATACATGTTAGCCATTGTTCCAGATGCGGTCAGTTGATGCGCAGTCCGATCTGGACGTTGTTGCGACCGACCAGCGTGAAGAGTTCTGCTTACCTTCCATGGCGGCGGATTAACGACCTAAGTCAAATAAAAGAGGTTGAGTGGGAGATGGCGGTGAAGCTCTCGCAACGATAAGATCGAGGAGAGGGTAGTGTTTGGTGGATGGGGAAGACTACGAAGGAGATTCGTGGTCAGGTAGTTGACAGATCGGAGGTGTTGACGGGGGGAGATTTCAGGAGAAGATGAAGGTTAGGTTGGGAAGGCTAGGTCGATGTCACGAAGATGTGTGGGCCGCGATTTCCAGTTCGGGAGGCGAAGCGAACACTAAATGCCAACAACGCTGCTTTTACCTACTGCGATTGGCTTGACTTTCAGACGAAGGCAAGAACGAACGAGGCGGTGCGAGCCAGCTTTGCCTTTCTCCTCTTCTCCAAGAAGAGGCTCGTCTTTTGGCCTTGTTGGCTTGCGAGGAGGTGCGTGAATGGGGAGAGAATGGATATGCGTGAATCAACGTGGCAGGAGAGCAAAGCGAGATATCTTCAAGTGGCTATTATTCCCTCTTCCTTCATTCTTCTTCTTTTCTTCCGTTCATACTACTGGAATTTATCAAATTTTCTTACTTTCTCCAGCCAGCAGCCTGGCCTCATCATACCCCAACAAATCTATGCAGACCAGGGGTTCTGCGTCACCTTCAGCAATATGCAATATCACACCGCAAGAGTCTCAAACCACCCCGAGTCCTTTATTTCCATGGCACTTTAACACAATGAAGCCGTCAAGTCGAGTCGGCAACCAAATCCAAATCGGCTTCCCAATGTGGTGACCGTCAGACGCGCGTCAAGAGAGAGCTTCTCGTCCAAAGAATCCTGTTGAAGGAATTTGGCCGGTGTCTTCCTTCAATCGCCTCTCGCCAAGCAGGCTTCGCCTTTTGCACCACCCTCCTTCAATTCCTAGTGCCATAACTTGTGCTTCTTGTCAGACTGCTTGCGTATTCAAGGACATAATTACTTTGCCATTTACGTCAGACTCGGATATATTCGTACAGTGGTGATCCTCCCCAGCCACCAAAGTCTTGGTTGTCTCGGTCAGCTCGAGTGGTTGGTACTACGGTGCCTCAGAAAGCTCTTTTGTGCAATAAGTGAGGGGCAGCTCGTAGTGGGGTAGATTTGCCACCAAGTCATTCCACCCGCTCCCACAGAAAGAATACTTGTACGCATGATTTATTAGACGCATGAAACGCCATATTGATTTCTTTGCTGTCTTTGATCATGATGTCTATTTAAGCTTTGGCATCTCGGACCCGCAGACTAAACATTAGCACCATCGATCCAGTTTGAAAGATGATGATTCACAAGTGCACTTCTGCCCGCCGCTTTTTTAGTACACGTGACGCTGTATTTTTTTATTAAATTCTTCCTTGATAAATTATAACATTCATGACTTGTCGTCTCTTAACCTTAGAAAAAATTTGTAACTATAAATAGAAACTCTTATTATGTTACAAATATACACCGATGTTAGGTCCGAGTCGGTCCGTACTACTCTAGTACTTGAGTACAGTAGAGTAGTAGTCACTACTCTAGTCGGGATTTTGAGTAATACTCAACTCTGCTCATTGAATACACTAAATAATGATATGACAATAAGTGCAAATTATTCCAGGTTTTACAGACTAAGTAGCAGAATGAGATTTTCCCCCTGGAAACCAGAGAATGAGTTGAGTTATTACAAGGATTCAAAGTAATAATCTTTGAAAGCCTTGTAAAATGTGTATATACTTTCTTCTTCTTTTGATAGCTTAGCAATTCGATTTCTAATAAGTCTTTCGTGATTTCATGATCTCGCAAGATCTACCCTTGATATCACAAAAAACGCCAAACTCCATCCCAATGCACCAGCCATGCCTCAAAACCCACAAACTCCATACCCCCTCCCTATCACGCCTTCCCACCCTTAGCCTCCTCCCTCAACTTCCCAATAACAATATCCACAGCATCCATATCACTAGCATCAATCGTCCCCGCAAACTCCTTCCACTCCTCCAACTTCCCCAACTCCCCCGTCAAAACATCCATCGCAGGCTGATAATTCCTAACCGCAGAACTAACAGCATAAACCGCCTTCCTCCTCGTCCCCTCCCCCTCTTCCTTACTAGTAGCAACCTTGACCAACGCCGGAATCCCATTCATAGCAAGCAGCTTCTCCTGACTACTGACATTATTCTGCACCGCAGTCCCCACACACCACGCAGCCATCATCCGTATCTCGCCCTCCTCATGTGCTAAACACCCTAACAACGGCGTCCAGAGATTTAAAGGACCGAGGTTGTTTGCGTTATCCAGGTTCTCGATTAGTTGTTCAAAATTGTCGAATGCGACCATTTTGTCTGAGACGGTGACTTCGGGGTCGGAAGTTGTGATTGCAGACATGGAGGAGACCATCAGGTCTGCGTCTGAGGGTCCGCCGAAGAGGGCTGCGAGCGCTTCGGGGTTGAGTGTGCTTTGGGGGGGAGGGGCGGTGGGGTCGGCGGCTGTTGAGGAGGAGTTTTCGACGCTCCATTTTAGGAGAGTGGACATGTTGGGGTCCATTGCTGTGGTTGTGTTTGTGTGTAGGTTGTGGGAGTGTGGAGGTGTAGTTTGGATTTTTGAAGTTGTTGATGGCGGGGTACTTTTTGCCCTTGAGTTTAGTTGAACTGACTTTTGATGGGGGACTCGAGGAATTCGTGGGACTGGTAGGGTTGCAGATATCGAGGTATGTATTAGCAGGGTTCGAGGACGGTTGTGAAATGTCGTTCCTTTTGTGTTGTGGCTGTTGGGTAGGAATTTTCTACTTTGTTCTCGATGCTTCCAGTGTGGATTGGAAACTTTTTGATATTTGCTTAGTCCACACCCCTGAAATCATCTAGAGACACCGGCTCCTCGACCGGCGGGGCTCGACCTCAGGTTGGGCTGTTAGTTCAACACCATCATTTTTCCTTGATTCAATTCCATTGATTTGTTTCCTCTTAATTACTTTCCTGCACGTTCTTCTTTTCCTCTATTTACTTTGTGCCAGATTCCGATGCTTTTGTACATTCGTTCTTTTCTTCTCTTTTATTGTGTAACCGCATTGGTTCTGGGATGTGGTCCTGGGACATCTTGGAGTGGTGTGACACTCTGGAGATACTTCTGTGGCTTCACATTCCAAGGCGTCTCATATCAGATCCTCCGTATAGCTGTAACAGTTATTTAAGATAGACTCCCCATACTGTGTTAGTAGTGTAGACGCAATATGTTAATCTCAGGCTTTCCAACACCAACATCATCTAATTCTTGGTGATTGATTTCGCCTCACGATTTTTCTTTCCCTATTGGCCAGAGTCAGATGATTGCTACCTACTCGATTCCTTATTACTGCACCTCTATTACTGTTCGGAGCGGTACGGGAACCGCCCCTGAGATACGGTTTTGGCTTCAGCAAATCATGTTGAGCGAAGTACTTCGTGTAACTGATGCAGCTCAATCCCAGGCTGCCGAAAGGTTTTGGAAGAAGCCAATCATGCGGCTCCAAATTTGGATGAGACGTGCCATGGGGGTAGTCGATCCCAGGATAAATCGTCTCCAAACCCCCGAGAAACTTCAAATCGCACCTTTGCAAGACTTCCTATGAAAGGATACACAACTCTTCTTTGAACTGACAGCAGATCCCTTTTCGATTCTTCGTTCTTCGACAACACCGCAACCAATGTCAGCAAGGCTGTGAAGCGCCATGCCTACCCGAAGAAGACCAGCAACAAAAGCCCCCGACGAAGAAGAATGGAATTCCCATAAGACAATTCTTCGCGAACTATATTTCAAGAAGAACCTTACCCAATTGATGACGTGCATGGAAAGAGAGCATGACTTCATCGCATCGTAGGTTCCTTATTCGAATTATTTTAGTTTACAATAGCTAACGGGTCTAGTAAAAACCAATATGAGAGGAAATTCAAGGATTGGGGGTTCAGGAAAAATCTGACCTCCGATGAGTGGAAAGTCGTCCTCGCCAAATGGAAGAGACGAGAAGAAATTTGTAAAGAAAGCCAAGTTACCTTGAACGGGGTGCTCGTTCCGAAGAGCAGGGTTAAGAAGGAGGAAACGAGATACGCTTTATCAGAGCTCACTAGAATTCATGCCTCTTGTGAGAGTCGTCTCTTCGAAGGCAGTAGAAAATGGACTAATTTCGTGTATAGATTGCAACAGTTCATTGCCAGATGATATTTGCGTTGCTACCCCATCTCCGCATGCCCTGGAAAATTTGAGAAATATTAGCTTCCATAACCTCCCGAGCTTCGTGTTGATGGATTTGCTTTCTAGTTCGGGTATGCTATATATATGATTCTCGTTTGAATGTAATTCTAATAGAAAGTTTCAGGCGCTTTCTATCCAACTCCAATTCCGCAAGCCACTCTATCGAAAACTAGATGGCCACCACTTATACCTCCGGCCCAGATCCCCAACATCGCTGACTCGGAGGAAGCGACGTTTCCTTCTCACTCAACAAAAGTTTTTACCCCAAGTGAGAGACAATCAACTATCTCTGAAAATATTCTTCCGGGTCTCTCCGAGTATTCAATTTCCCGAACGCAATCCGAAAAGAAGGACCTTATACTCCGGGAAGTGGAAACTTTTATGCTGGAAAGGTACGAGGGTGAAATTGCAGATCGTACCAACAAAATCTTGGATTCATCCGAGCCAGAGAGCCTCTCTCAATTTACTGCATTTGTTTCAAATCTATCTTCTAATAATTTGATTGAAGATATCAGGCGGCAAGCGGCTTTTCTGTTGTGGATCAGACGTCAAAAGATACACTTTCTTCAGATGATGTTTTCTATCAAAACACCTGCGCTGCAAGCATGTCTTGAGGCTTTGCTAAACTACGCAGTCGCTGCTAATGATTCTGTTACATTCGAATATTTATTCGAAGCCGATAAAGGCAAGGAGTGGTACCACGGCCGACGAGAAATGTTGCTATTAGCAGCTGTTCAATTCGACTTGGTTGAGATAGTGCGTATCCTCTGTAACGAAGGCACAGATGTTAATTGCCAACTGTCATTGACACCTTGGGCTCGTGGTACGAAATCGCCTCTGGGTACCGCTACCACTAAAGAAATGGCCTAGTTACTTTTAGGCGCTGGCGCTGATGTAAAAACTTCTCGAAGCTCCCACATGCTCATCTGTAAGGCTTTGGAGAAAGATCAAGTAGAATTTGCCGAGCTTCTACTAGGAGCTGGCGGGTACTTTAATCCAATGCAGCGATTAAAATCCTTGCCAAATCGAGAAGATCGTGGAACACAACTAGCTCATGCTATTTACTGCGGGAACATCGCGGCGGCGAAACTTGTGCTTAAATTGGGGGCAGTCTGCATTGATGGTCCCATTTGCTATTCTGACCATCGACGTTTCTGGGCAACAGAACTTCAGCTTGCAGCCTTTTGTGGTAACGAAGAAATTGTTGTTGCAATCCTAAATCAACCATCAGGGAGATCATGTGTTTCCACCGGCCGCTATAGGTGGGGTCCATTGCGCGACGCTTCCATGCAAGGTCATGTCAAAATAGCGGAGCTTTTGATTGCTGCCGGCGCTGACGTTAATGCTGGAAAGGAGATCTCTCTGCAGGATTTCCGTAAAGGGCCCGAACTCATCGAACCTTTAACGCCCTTCGTATCAGCTGTAAGTCGAGGACACAAGGAAGTGGTTGAATTATTACTTCGAGAGTCTGTCAATGTGAATGGCTTGGATTTCTCCGAGCATGGGACATCCGCCCTCGAAGCTGCCGAATACCTGGGGCACCCAAAATATTCAATTGTTATGCTTCTGGTTTTTCATGGGGCCGTAAAGCACCCAAAACGAGATAGCAAGTACCAGGCCATTGAACTTTGCTTTGCCGTAAGGAATAACAACCTCGAAAGAGTGCGATCTCTTGTCGCTGAAGGTATTGATGTTGGCTATGTTCTCGATGCTGCCCCGGCACAACTTGATAAAAAGACTTGTTTAAACATCATCTCAATATTCTTGGAAGTCTGTGGCGAGAAAATCAACACCAGAGGACCTTCATCGAGACGACCGGCCTTGCAAATTGCAATAGAAGCCAACGAATTCGGAGCTGCTTGCAGACTGATACTTTCAGGAGCAAGTTTGTCCACGCAGTAGTCGTATGAAGGTGGTTGCCCGCTTAGTTGTGCCATCAAAAATCGAGATCTCTCCATGATAAATCTCCTTGTCCCCCATGTGGCAAAGCTCAAACAGCCTTTTCCTAGTTCGAATCTGGACATTCTTTTTCGCGTGGACTACAATCTTACGTTCATTAATCATCTGGTTGCGAATGGACTCCTTCGTCCTTTAGCGGAGTGGTACGCAAGTGTTCTGCCACGACTACTGGCTACGAATGATTTACATATCGGGTCCATACGACTGTTGATAGAAAATGGAGCAGATGTCAATTCAGCAGCTGACGACCATGGAACACCTCTGCAGAATGCCGCTGGGGCAAATGCATCTCTCAGTATCATTCAGTTTCTAATAGAGAAGGGGGCAGACATAAATGCAGAACCCCGTGGGTCATTTGGGTCATTTGGGTCATTTGGACGAACAGCTCTCCAAGCCGCCATCGTTCCTTGGAGTTCACTCCTGAAATATGATTTAGCCCCAAAGATGGAAACAATTCAATACCTACTGGAAAATGGGGCAGAGATCAACGCAGCGCCTGCAGATCATTATGGGATAACTGCTCTTCAAGGAGCAGCAATTCGAGGATATCTCAAAGTAGCTCACCTGTTACTCGAACGCGGAGCCGACCCAAAGGCAGCAGGCTCACGGCAAGGACCCACAGCATTGGAAGGAGCTGCAGGAAATGGACGCCTCGACATGGTTCAACTCTTGCTCAATGCTGGAGCAGATGCTACGGAAAGTGCCGCCATTTTTGCCGAGAAGTGCAACCACTTCGTCGTCGCGGATCTCATCAGGGAAAACATCAAGGAGGAACCTGCAGGAGAATATAGCGAGAACGAGGATGAAGATAACAGTGTGTAACAACTCTACCCTTTTTGACGACTTATAAGCGTACTTTCTAACCTCTTAATAGCGAGTATGTATTTAGAATCAGATCCGATGGAAAACTTTGCCTTCTATTGACAAAGCATGAGATCTGTATCTCGCTTATATAAAAATTGCCGCAAAAGAATCGCTTCCTCTGCGTGAAACATACCTTTTAGGTGGATACTTTGTCTTCCTTGATAAATTGCTGAAAGCAACAACGATTTAGTACAGGGCTTATCAGCAATAACCCATCTAAGGCCTCAACGGTCCTCCCGGACTCTACCCTATCACCCCATATCACAACTTTGAAGACGTAGGGATGCTCATTTATAATAATGTGGTGGATAAAGGAGCGTGAACGGGTATACTTCGTGATGGTACCCGGATCAGAGCAGGCTCAATATATTTTGCCATCTGGTTCTTCAGCGGTCTTCCCTGTGGACTTAGTCTCCGTTCAAACTCACCACGCTCTCAACTGTAAATTATACCAAAGTACCAAAATAGTACTCGGGAAGGAAGTAAATGTTAAGCTCGAGAGAATATGCAGATGGATGGTGGAGGAGAATTATATTTTGTGTTTTTGCTGTCAACCTAAGCAGCTAACGGCTGTCTATCAGGAGCATTTTCCAACTCTAAGTCTGGTTTCGATGTGTATTGTTACCATCTTTCTCTTCAGTCGACCAAGCCCAAGGAATGTTAGTTTTGATTTTTCAATATTGTCCACCTCTATTCGATGCTTGGGCCACATCATCATATTCCACTGCTTGAGGAGAATTTACACCTTTTGAGATCTGCTTTCGCTCTCGCTTGTGCATTTGGTCGTTTGAGGGGCAGCGACTGCAGGGGCTGGACCGATAATGGCTGAGAGAATACACTTCCCGCGGTATATCTTCATTGTCAAGAGACAGAAATTGAATGGGTTGGAATTAAAGAGGGTTTGTACTTATTTCTTACTAGGAAGCTAGCGAGTTGCTTCGTCGTTTTCAAAGTAATAAGGATTCGAGCTTCTGGAGAAAACTGCTCAGAACTCACACAATTTCGCCACCTATAAAAAAATCCAGACTAAGCTTAAACACAGAATTACAGGCATGTCTCTGTTGGAAATTATATATTTTTGGAGATCCTTGCGTGACTCAATGTTGTAAACAAGTTGAGCCGAACGGGAATTTGGGAAGCCATGAACTCCACGTACCGCTGTATACTGGCTGTCATAGCAAGATTGGTTGTTGTAGATGAAACTCTCCATTTTGGTACCAAGATCCAATTTGTCCAGACCCACAAATCTGTTTCTTGTGAGGTGAAATCGGAGTACTTGTCATCGATTTTGTACATACTGCCGAATTCGGTTTGGCCGGCTTCATCATTGGGATTGAGGGATAAATGACTGGGCAGAGCTTGTCGAAAAGACAGACTGCCTGGTGTCCTTGATGTAGACTCCCGTTGACGATAGGAGCTGCTGGTGGTAAGAGTTGTGGCCACAGCTCGTGGCACACCTAAGCGAGAACATCAAAACCTACACCTTATTTTTAAAAATATACTATAAATCCAATTCTAATTATTTTAACTTTAAATTAAAAACTTATATTAATGGATAGTAGCTAATCCACGTACTTTAATAACATCTTCTAATTTACATGTTAATCTCTCAGTATATGCCCGATAATCACGTGGATCCACCAGATCCCAAAGCCTTTGGATCTCCCTTATTAACTCCTCCTTAGAAGTCGGTACAAAGGGCAACTTTTTTAACTCTTCTTTCATCCATCGCCAGACCTTCTCGATTACGTTTAAATCAGGTGAAGAAGGAGGCCAGTTAAAGCCGCGGATGCTATGCTGGAGCTTAGCTAAACGAGCATGTCCTTTATACACCTTGGAACCGTCCTCTATAAAGATATAATCGGTACCGAGCTTGTCGAATAAGGGAAAGATAATTGGCTGAAGAACTTGATCCCTATAGGCTCGAGAATTTACCCCTTTACAGCCTTGTTCCTTCTCTAAGAAGACAAGAGGGGACTTATAATCCCAGCCGATCGCGCCCCAGATCATAACCGACACCCTCCCTGAACGATAAGTCGACCGAATACAGTCAGGACACCGTTTTTCGTCTATACGCCGCGTTACCCAAACCCTCCCACTCTTTTCAAGCTCAAATATACACTCGTCTGACCATATAACCTTCCTCCAGTCCCCCCCCTTTGGATTCGAGGCAGCATAGTCAGAGGTCCCCCACCAACGGTGTTCTAATACAAAACCAAGACGCTTTTTAGCTTATTTCCGAGATATAAAAGGTCGAGGGCATGCTACGCAGCGGCGGTAGCCTGCGTAGCGTAGTTCTCGTCGAATTGTACGTGCCGACGCGTCGATACCGAGGATATTACGGACTCGCTCGAAAGTTATACGACGAGTAGTATAATTTGTCGATATAAATCGAATAATCCGGCGTATATCCCTCTTTCCTAGTCGCCTCCTTTGATATTGCTTCCCTTTCCGTGTACGTCGACTTGTTCCGTCCTTGCAAATCCGTCTCGCAGTGGTTCTAGGAACCCCTAATTCTTTGTGTATCCATCCCCACGATTTTCCGTCGCTTCGCGCTTGTCGTACTCTAGCCCTTTTCGGTGTATGCTAATTGTGACCAGGTTCGTGTATAGGAGAGGGGGAGAGGATTTGGCCTGCCATTCTTAATTTAGAGAGTTTTAGACGAAAGGTTGAATTATAGTAGATTTTTGAAAAGGGAGTGTCGGAAATTAAGGTGGGGGGCAAATCTCGCTTAGGTGTGCCACGAGCTGTGGCCACAACTCTTACATTGTGGCCGAGTTAGCTCTGGCGACCGACTGCGACTTGCCTGGGTTGCTGAAACGGTAGAGTGCTCAGAATTCTGATATCTTGGGCGATAATAGGACATGATTTAAGATACGATAACATAAAAAAGAGATATGTGAGGAAAAATGTTTCAGGACCATGATGGGGAAAGAGCGGATTGAAAGATAGGGACGAGAGGTGTGTAGGGAATGAGCAACGAGGGAGGTAAAGGAAGGTTTCCATCGTGCTTCTGTCGTGTAATATAGGCTGTTAGAGAGGATCTATTACTTGGTCTTTCGATTGTTTGCTTTGCGGAAAGAGGCTATACACTCTGTCCGAATCTATAAAGTTGCATATCATTTCAGTTGTTAAGCTCAAACCATAGTCACGTCCTCGTATTGATGTATTGGTATGTATTGCTACGTAATTACTCTCTGCTAGCCCCCTAGACAATATTATCAAATCTGTCATTTTGACGAGCCATCTGTCAACTTTCAGACCATGATCTTTTCACCAGCGGTTTCGGTTTCTTTGGAATATCGACGGGCGAAACGATCGTAATCGTAGCGGGCGAAGCTAATAGAATCAGTTTTCACGAAGACGGTGACAGCAATGGAAGAAAGCAAGAATTGCCAGTTGCCCAAGACGCGATCCATAGCCCATGACGAGAAATTGAGAACAGAGGGAGGGTATGTTGTACATGCTTTCCAAGCTGCACAAAATAAAGCGACGAGTGTCATGGCGACGAGTAATATGTCCCTCTTTCTGAGAGCGTCCTTGCTATTGAGGTTGAACATGAGAAGGAATACATCCATGAGCATAAAACGAAGCGCAACAAAAAAGTCCCACCCCTCCAGTGTTGACGTAATCTCCAAGAAGCTGTTATATATGACTAAGTCGATGATAGAAACAGATACTAGATTGAGGGCGAAGAAACGCATTCTGATGCCGCCGAGGCAGTAAAATAGTATGTTGATCGCATAGAGATCGATGTTAGTGGAGATGCGAGCTGCTAATTGCTCGTCCACAAGGTTACTGGAGTGGTCGTAGGCTTGCTTGTTGAACATATTAACTCGAGCTAAGAAGTGGACGAATGCAATAAAAAGTGAAGTGATTGCAACTATTAGTGAGAATTAGCTATTTTGAATAGAAGCTAAGTGCATATATTTACTAGCTCCATCGCATAAAGTTGTCTACCGCAACGTGCGCCCTCGACACAAACGCAATCCGCACCCTCCTTCTATCCCTCCTTGACTCAGGAAAAGAAGTAATAATCCTAACCCGTATGAGATCCTCCCTTCACTTTTGAACCAATTCTAAGTATTCGATCGTAAATTTAATCCCTCCTCACTTCAAACAACGAGCAAAACATATACTAACAAACAACAGACTCCTACGGTGGAGTCCCAGGGAATGCAGCAGCCCACAGTCTAAGCAAGACTACATACGCCCAAGAGGGAAAGAAAGGTGGAGTAATAGGAATAATCCACATAGCAGCTTTCATCATACCAGAAGGCTCGAGGCTCCTAGATGTAGTAGGGGGAAAGCACGCACCTTATGTTTTGCAAGATTAAGTTCGTTCCCCCCTCATCCCCCCTAAACCCTCATATCCAAACTAATAACACCCCGCCAAAGCCTGCCAAAGGCCTTCCCCTACCCCAAACCCTAAGCTAGACATTCTACCACGACACACCCACCCCCCTCGCCTCCCAACTCTCAACTTCCCTCCTCCCCCACGCGCTTCTCGCGTTTGAGTCCCCATCCCCAGCAACCGCAAGGCAAGAGCCAGACTTTCAGGGTAGACTAGCCTTCCTAAGATGCACAGAGGACAAAGCTCTCCCAACGTTTGTACAAGACCTCTTCATGGAGAAGAGTGGGGTGGAATGGCTTGTAAAAGACTTGAATGCTAGTCACAGTCCGTTTGTGAGTCAGACTGAGGAGGTGGGTGAAATTTTGAGGGAGTGGGCTGAGGTGTTTGAGGCGAGGTGACTAAAAGAGAGGGATATGAGTTTCGATTGTGAAGAAACCTAAGGGAGGGGAGGCCAAGGGTTGGAGAAGCCACTTTCTCGGAGTCCTTTCTTGTTTTGGATGAACCGAGCATTGCGAAACAGCCAGAGAGGAAATAAACCATGAGGTTAGAAAAGTTCGTCACAAAAAAGAAAAATAGACAAAAATGAAACTCTTATATTTAACGGTAGCTCGCCATCTTAGCACATACATATACACACCCTTCCCCCTTTTCTCAGGCCCTAAGCCCACCCAAAAATCTCCCCCACCCCCTTCATATTATTCCTCACCCCCAGCAGCACAACCAGCACCCCCACCGCATCAACCACAAGTAGAGTCATAGCACCCATCATAAACCGCGGACAAAAAATCCGATAAAGCATCAAATGCCTCCTCAAATGCCCCGCCCACATCGTAGTAGCCAACCCAACCGTAGCAAAATACCCCACATGCCACGCCAAAGATGCACTCACAGCCCTCAACGTCCCCTTCCTCTTCGGTTTCTGCTTCCAAAGAACCACAAGAGGTAAGAACGTAACAGCTAAGATTTGCGCACCAAAAGTGTTAAGTCCCACGAGGATGGGAGAGTAAGGGTACATAATGGTGTGGAGAGGGACGAATGCTGATTCCCATTGGATGCTAGAGAGGGTAGCTTGGTGTCCTGTTTTGAAGAAGTGGTGCGAGCCGAGGAGGGCGAGCATGATGGGTCCGATGGGGGATGCGGTTAGAGAATTGAGATCGAGGATTTCAAGGAGGGAGAGGGATTGCCATGCCATGATCGACAGGGCTCCAAAGCCCATAGGCTTTTGCACGAGGAGAAGCGTGAGTAGGATGTTGAGAACTAAAAGGAGATAGCGAGTTCCATGCGTGTTGGCGAATCCAAGAATGGTGATTGTTGCTTTCGCTGGATGGGCGGTGCCCTCAGATCCAGCGGATGGACCAGATGCTGTGCTAATCGCTACACAGGGAGGAGCGTAGGCGAATGCTGCTGTTCCTGCTCCTAATGCAATAACTAGGATGAGTTGAGCGATGGGGACACGCATGGTTTTCAGTAGACCTGAGGGTAGTTCTGGGAACCATTCTGCATCATCTGCAGCATCGAGAGTCCAGAATACGGCGCTGAGAGCGAGACCTGCTCTGAAAATCCAGCTGACCCAGACAGGCGCAAACCCTTCATATGAGCGACTTCCCATATAGAAAGATTTGATAATCTCGGGGAGAAATACGGCAACAACGAAAGGTATGAGAAGTTGCCATGGAGCCGATGTAGATGATGTCGAAGAAGCGTAGTAAGTCGACATGCAATAAGGCATTTGCTCTTCTCTGCATAGCTTTGAGTACGATGCGAGACAACTTAAAACGACAAATGCCAAGGAGTGATAAACACCCAAAGCTCTATCTGCTACCTTCTCCAATCTCAGAGAAGATATTGCCGAAGCAAGTCCAAATGTCGTGATAAAGAACATCAAGATTGAATCCTCCCAGATAGTATAAGAATTCGAAGCAAAGCCAATAGATTGACTGATCGTGAAAATGGCAGCGAGCCAACCCCAGAAAGTCGTAGGGAAAGGATTGCTAATCTTCTTTCTCCTTATGACCTCTTGCAACAAAACACCAACTAGTCCAGTAATAGCACCAGGAGCAAGCCCGAAGGCCAGTAAAGACTCTCCTTCAAATACCATCCGAAGAACTGGTCCAGAAGCAACTCCCAAAGTCGTACCAATAAAGGCAGTCTTAACCATAGTCCGACTAGTAGTTTCCTGTTCATAAGTATCGATCCCCTTGGCAAGATTGTCCAATTCCAATTTCTGTTCCGCCTTATCAAGCTCAGGATCCTCAACCGCCTCGCCATCATCCGAATTCGCATTCGCGTAAAGCATCAGAGAAAGTAAGCCCGCAGCTAAGATAGCAATTCCCAAAATCATACTAGGAACATCGAATCGAGCCCAGAGACTTCGATAGATACGTAGAGTTTCCTCTTGGAATGCAGAAAATGAAGCATAAGCCTCTCGGTACATCTTCTCCTTCTTGCTCGAGGTGAGTGCTTTCTCAGCCGTTGCCCAAAGAGCATGTGGTGATCCCTCAACGGTGCTTTCATCAATACCACGAGCAACATAGTAAGCAGATTGGTATCTCTTGATACCAGCAGCGGCCATTCTCCCCACTGCCGCAAGATTTTCCCAAGCATTGCCCTTCTTCCCAGCAAAAGCTTCCTCAATAGGTTTCCCAAGATTGTTGAATGGAATTGGTAATCCCAACAAGAGAGAAAGAGTAGGAACCAAATCAATCTGATTGACAGGTCTTATCTTCGCATTCTCAGGAGGAGCCACAAACGCAGGCTCCGTACGCCCAAATATCCCCTTCTTGGAATACATCCAAAGCGCAGCCTGAACCTCGTCATCACTCTCCCCCCCATGATCACCCTTAGAATCCATTCCATGATCCCCCATAATAACAAGCAAAGTATCATCATCCAACGCCTTGATCAAATCCCGAATCACCACATCCATCTGCTGCAACTTAGCAGTCATAGCAGGATGATTAGGACCATACCGATGCCCCGCATGATCCACCCCCAAAAAATGCGCAAACATAACATCCCACTGCTCCTTCTTCTCCTTCTCCTGAAGCAGAGGCATGATGTGCTCCAAGACTCCATTATCCAGTGTATGTAAATCCCACACATTCAAACTATCATACGCCCTACTGATTTTCTCCTCGAAATACCCCGGGAACAGCGCAGTCCACGTATCATCCCCCAAATGAACAATCTTCTTCCCCACATCCCTAAGTCTCATAAGTAAATTATCCTCCTCAATAGCCGTCCCCGCGAAATTCGAGCCCGCATCAATAAAAGTAGGTAAAGTCCCTGTAGTAAGACCCTTCAACCTCTGTAGCGTCGTAGTCGGCGGATCCGCAATAAAAGGCAGCAGAAACGCATTATGCGGTTGCTCAACGGCAGTATCATATAAAACTGGCAGAGAATTATGGAAAGCTTGCGCTTGACTTTCATTCTTATACGGAATCGTGAAATCGTACCGTAAAGCATCGATAATAACCACCACCGCCCTATCGAAACTCTTCGGATGCCAACATCCACCTTCAATTGTGCCGGCGCCTTTGAAAGAGGGGGTAATCGCGATGGGAGGAATGGCGCAGGAGGAGTGTTCTTCGAGAACGAGACGGGTGAGGAGGAAGCCTTTGGTGAAGAAGTAGAGGCCTGTCGCATGGATGAAGCTATCGCAAATATCAGCATATACTCCTAATTGACACCACAACTCCTCTCATAACCAGAGATCCAGGCGCAAAATCAAAGTAGTACTTACAAAAACCACACAAAAGCCCCAAACACCCAATTCCACTCCCCCAAAAACCTCTCCTTCCTCCTTTCACTCAACCGCTCCAAACCCCCCTTCTCCCTCTTCGCATCCGCAATGCCCTTTTTAAAATCCTTTATCCGGTCCTCTCGATCCTTGATCGCTTTCGCTCGGGCATATTGCGCTGCAATAGAATTATAGCTCTCTGGTCCTGGCGCCGGCTTGGGTACTGATGGTTGTACCATCTTGCTCGACGCTTTCTCCCCTCCACGAATAATTGCGAGTAGGTCCCCTCTTGTGCCCAAAGTCCGAGTAGTTTTTAAAGCTTCGGTCGAGGTCCTGGATATTTCAATTGCTTTTCCGTCCGCGCAATGCTGCTGTGAAAAGAAAGCCCCACGTAGGGGGAAACGGTTGTTGAATCACGACAAACTCATGTCATAAAAGTCCGTATGAAATACACGAGTATGTAATTGTAAAGGTACAAAGGAAGGTCTCGAAGAGGTAGGTATGCAGAGAAAAAGAAGAAAATTGTACAACGTGGGGAGTAAAGAGTATCGCGACGGTTTCTTTTGCGGGAGACGCGATGTGGTTTCCGGGGCTCTTTTCCGAAGTGCCGATGTCACAATTCCGGGAGCTTGGGTAGTAGAGATGACGAAATTTGAGATGGAAAAATAATTAGTTCAAGAAGGTTGTAGTTGATTTTATTGTGTTAGATTAGTTTGAACTTGTAACTTTACTAAATAAGACTCGTTGCCTACTAGTACGAGTAGTTTGCGACCAAAACAACCTCTTCTGAGAACCGAATAGCATTTCAAAGGAAACCCGCTCCCGTATAACAAATAAGAAAATCGAGGCTTATACTACACGTATGCTGTTCCGAGCATTTTTCTTCAATTCCAGGTTCCCTTTCCATATAATGGATCTTCGTCTCATGTCCACAGAAGCCCCCCTCCCAATGCAAGTTATCCCCTGCCCCGTCTTTCCACCCATATCCTCTCGTCCTGTTATCCCTCCTCCCTCTTCTCCCTCATAGCGACAAATTGTAAGAATACTCATCCTCCATATTCTGACTAACCCAAAGCACGACCGAGCTACAAAATCAATTAGCATTACTCCTCTCTCCCCAGTCCCCCTCCCCTTCCCCCTCACAAGAATCACTCACCTCAACATAACAAGCCCATTAGCGAGCACATTAGCAACCCCCATATAAAGCGTCGGCCAAACCGCCCCAGCAACAATATACTTCAACACAAGCACTGTAACACCCCCCGCCATTCCACCCGCCAAACTCGCAAAGCCAAGGAACAGCACAACCCTAGCCTTCCACGCAACCCCCGAGCCAGAGTAGGAAAAGGAATCCGCGGAGAGTCTTGTCTTCTCGATCGAATTGATGATCAGCATGCCTAGGGAGGAGAAGATGAGGGGAAGCCAGTCGATGAAGCGGATGTGGATGGGCGGGTCGGAACCGTTGAGGGGGGAGTGGGAGAAGACCGAGGCATCGAGGAGGACGAAGAAGGCGAGGGAGAACTACGGTGATGGGTGGGTTAGCATAGGTAATTTTGGAGATTGTAGGGATATGAGGGTGCGTATTCGAGGCTGAGAGGTATAGATGGCGGGGGAACCTCCATCAACGCTCCCCTCCAAAACCACCTCCGCGCCCCAACCGTATCGCATCACCATCCGTAACCTCTCATACTTAAGACAAGAGGGTAAAGAGTGAACCTACCAAAGCGCCAGCTCCGTAAACTCCAGCACTCCTAGCCATGGAGCTATTCATCCATTCCGGCTTTCTGAACTTCCAAAGGCGTTCCTCTGACATCGTGTCGGGTATGCTTATTCTTTCGTATCCTATTCCTCAGATGATTCCTCGTACTTCAGTAATTGTAGATAGCCGGTTGAGAAGTCGTTAGTTGTATTGTGTTGATCGGCGCAAGTGGGTTGATGTGGTCTTGCTGTCTCGAAGCTATCCGCTGGGAAGGCTGGGTGACGACGCTCGGATCACGTGCGGAAGAGCCTCGTCCAATCTGCGACATCAAGTATTGGACGCTTCATAAGTCATATTGGTACTTGAAAGTCACAATAAGGCTTGAATAATTAACTTCTTCACATTCAAAATAGAAAGTTCAGTTCTTAGTATGTGCCATGTATTTCAGTAGCAATCTATCACTCTCATTACTACCTACCAACATTTCCCCCTCACTCCTCCCCATTCGCTCGCAATCAATCAAAACCTCTTCCCAAATACGCCCCTCATCAATTGAGAGTTCCAAAAAGACCCTGTTTGAGAAAAAACGAAGTAACACATATAGAGGGGGCCGCAGGTATCTCATCAACCTCAATTCCCAAAGCGAATCCCCATGCTTCATCTCATGTACATACAAGTCTCCACCCCATCCATTCACCCACTCACTCCCTCCAACTCGCCTCCTCCCCTTTGGATTCTCTCCAGAATAGGAAACAAGAAAGAAGAACCGGGAAACGAGAAAAGACAAACACAATTCGGACCCCAACCACCCCGCGAATTTAATTGTACAATTATGGAGGTCTTTCGGCAAAAAGCGCCCACCACAAAGCAAGAACAACCTGCAAGAAAGCAAAAAAAAAAAAAAGGAGGCACAAAGTGCAAAAATGGGGGCCGAGCTATGCGGATGCAGCCTAACCTGCGGCTTCGAGAATAAAAAAAGGATTTCGAGCATAAAAATGAGGCTTCGGATTCTTGTGCAAGACCCCTTCTTCCCCTTCATATATGCGCTAATAGGAATTCAATTACGCCTCATCTGATAAAAGCAAAGATGTAGGCTTGCCATTCGTGTTGCTGAGAAAGATGACAGAATAGACAAAAAGTAAACCACCCAATGCAATTGCGTCGAGCCATTTCATTATGCCAGATGTTTTTCTCTGGGAGACAAATTCTTCCCAAATAATATACGCGCCGGTAACGCCTCGATCCGTGTGCTGAATGCGTTATCTGTAGGAAAACAGGCCAAATTCTTATATTTCAATCGTCTTCATCGTTGTATCATCCTCTACTTCTGGCTTCTTTGCAATGCCATTCGTGACCCCGAGACCGGTAGTATTAGCCTCGCCACTCTTCGTATTCTCCTTATCAGAACTTGGTACTGGAGAACCAGGAAGTAAGGAGTCCGTATTCTTTCCCTTTGCGTCCTCGCTAGGTCTTGGTGTTTCGACCTCGACCAATTTCTCCACTGGTAAATTCGATGTCTTGATCTTTGAAGGTCCTGCTGCGCTCTCTTCAGTCACTCTGGCTAGAGGACTCGACTTTCCATAATTTGGTCGGTTTGGACTTGAGACTGGCGAGGCCCCGCTGAATCGCTGCATTGAACGACCGCGAGGTTCTCCTCCTACCTCAGCTGTAGGACTGGCATATGGTGAGGCACCTGGTGATCCGCCTGACGGACCAGCTCCCTGTGGCACTACTGACCGGCGTTTGTTCATTCCCCGACGTCCGTACTTTTGGTCCATTCTCCATCTCAAGATATCCAAGTACCCAGGTTCGACCTTGCCACTCTTGAATTCTCTCAATTTCAATTCATTGGTCTCTTCATCCACAAACCATTTGCCGCTTCCTAAATCATCCGCGACCGTAGCCAGGAAGGCAGACCATGAGCGAGCGACCACATATTTGCAATCATAATCCCGTCCAAATAGAATGACCTGTCCCCATTTTCCAGCAGGACCAGGTGCCAAATCAACCGCCAAATTATTTCCACCCCAATCACGAACCATAGGAATCCAGGCAGGATGAGCGTAGACCTTTTGAATAGCATTAGGAGGTTGTGAGTCTTGACGAGCAAGGAGTTCTTGTCTCCAGTGAGGGTTTCCGGGTTGTTGAGGTGGGGGTTTCGAAGAGGAAGAAGAGCTACCGCCGAAAGCTTTTAGTGGTGTTGCAGGTTTAAAGTTGACTGGTTGACTGAGATATTCCTGGTTGACTTTTTTCCAGTTTTCCCACTCTTGGACCATCTCTTCACAATCCAACAACATACAGCCAAAGATGATACCAGTAGGAAGACCACCTCTTTCCTGTCCATCGTGGTGCTGTAATGACTCTCTTACCTCCATTGGGAGCGAGCAGTCCAATTGATGTTCCAATTCATTTAAATCATTATTTGTGCATCCCTCACACAGTTGGTCAAACAGCTCCTCGTAATTCTCCTCGGCCCATCTATCAATTCGCTTCCACGAATGGCTTACAGGTGGTGGCGGAGGTAATCCTTCCTGGAATGCCTGCAATTGGATCTCGCCCGGGGTGACATTTTCAAAATTCTCATTTGTACTCGATCTTTGGAGGGCGGTTTGTGATCTCATGCCAGGAGAGTATGGTGATGGCCCAGGGCTATGTGGCATACCTCCGGGGGAGCTTGGATAAGCGCCGCCGTTCAATGCCGAAGTTGAATGTCTTCCGGCCGAGTCTTCATAGTAGGGAGAACTGACATCTGCGCGGGATTCGGATGCAGTGGTCGCTACGGAGGTTAAAGGAGCATGTCGACTTTGTGCGAGTGGTACATGTTGGCCGGTTTGGTAGGGAGAGTCGTAGGAAGAGTCTGTTTACTCGGTCAGATCGCGCCAAGTTTAGATGGGGTATCAACCAAACACACGTCGGTCATAACTGGTCATGGTGTGCCAGAACGACTTGAAGGCGGAACCGAATCTATTGGCATCATGATCGTTAGCAGGCAAACATTGAGGGCCGAGATGATGGGAGAGATTGAGGGCGCGTTGCCAGTTGCGCAGGGAGGAGCCGCGAGAAAGGGGCAACGGGGGTACTCACGACGCCATGCCTGGCGATGATGCAGGAATGGCAGACACTTTGAATGTAGTCGGAGTGGGAATCTGCCGTGCTGGCTCGTTTGCAGATGTTGTCGAGAGGTGTCGGTGGTGTTAGCGGTGGAGGACCTCGTTCACGGGTGAGAGTGAGGGTAAAAAGAGCGTCGTTGGTGTTTTCCTGAGTTTGGAGAGTTGCACTCTTTCCTGACCCAGGTCGGGTTTGGTTGCCAAGGAAAATCGGATCCTTGGAGGGAGTGGGACTGGGACCTTGTCTTGTGTGCAGCGACAACCGTTGTGCAGCGCGCAGTGCAGCTTTGCGCTGTGTTGGTTGGCCTTTGGAGGTCCTGCGTGGATCTCTCGCGATGGACTCAATGGGCTCTCGTGAGCGATCAGGTTATCAGGTTATCAGGTTATCAGGTTCTTGTTTTGGCTGTTGTTCTCGTTTACGCTGCAAGAAGTGACACCAATGCTGCTCGCTCTAAAGGGTGTTAAAGGTGTTGCGATGGAATGGCTGTTCTGCAATATTAATGCCGCGAAAATGCCGGGACGAAGAGATCAAGGTTCCGTCTCTTGTGCCTGGCTGCTCGACGTGGATCCCTGGACGTGTGACGGAGGGCGCTGATGAGGTCAATCTTGGATGGCTTTAATGCCCGAATATCCGAATATCAAATTGGGCTTGAGAAAAGGTGAATGTGAGGCTCTAAGAATTGAATGCTGACAATGATGACCGAGTTTATCTGAATAGTAGTTGTTGGATGGGAATAGACATCGTGAGCGAGGGTAGGTAGCATTTGTGAATGTTCGGTACCTTCCAACCCTCAAGAAGGATCAAGAAACACACAGCAGGAAGGAGTCTTCATGAACTCTACAATACCGAGAGCCAAATTCTATTTCCGACTCCCGCTCCCTCTACCGTATCCCTACGCAAGCCATCTAATCGGTGTGCTAAGAAATACTCAAAGTCTGATGTGCAGGCTTAGACGCAGTAAGCATCTGGGGATGGCACTAGTAATATAATAATAGGCTTAATCGACTAATAACATTGACGTCGTTGAATTGCCTGAAATTTCGCCACGGGCCCTGACTTGATTTCCCGCGTTACATTGCATAGGGGTCCCCCTTTTCGACAGACGTCACCGCCCCTTTCTGACAACGTGCTGTCTGTACCTATGTACTCTCCCCCCCCCTTAAGTAAATGTAGAGTGCACAGACATTTAGTATGGCACAGCGGCCGTGCGCTTACATTTTATTAGGGGGGGGGAGAGTATCTGTGTACTCGCTCTTCCTCCTGAAACATATTTTGACAACAACTTCATGACATACATCCGTATATCTCACATCGTATAATTAAAAGTCTAACAACATAACCAATCGCAGACTGTACAATATACTGTACCGCAACCCACAAGGCTTAGCCAGCCTCCTCCTCCTCTTGACCGAGGCCAGTGCAATCTCCCTCACGTAAAACCTAAAACCCCAAACAAGCATGCAAACTGCAAGCAGAAAACGGTACTAAATCCTCCCATAGCTCGCTCCTTTACACAGCTTCGGACCAATAAATCCTTTCCTTCACACACTATACGTTTCATTTCCTGTACTCGTATTTGCATTGTACAATCGGGATTCTCTCGAGATGATTGAAATCCTGCCGCTTGAAATCCTGCCGCAGCCCGATGCCCAATTTTTTAAAATACACCGCTGCGGAGGCACTTTCCAAAACACAATCTTTTCCATTCTCTAAATTCACAAAAACACATCTAGAACTCTGAAACAATCCAGACTCACAAACCCTCCCCATAAAAATACCTGAATTCCATCACATTTCCCTCATCGCAAGCACGCAAGACACCCAGCTACCCGGACATCTGAAACACAAAATTTCCGATTTGAATTTCGGCTTCCATCTTTTCCTCGCCTCTTCTGCATCTCGCTCCGAGAACCAACCCTATAATTAAATGGAAAATCTTGACTCCAAATGTCACAGGGTAAGACACCCCATATCCAAATGACAATTGAGTTCGCCACTCTAGCTAGAAGAAAAGAAGCCAACCAGAAACCAGCCTCATCCTCGGAAGAGACCTGCATTTCGCTCATCGGTGCAACCGTTACAAAATACGCCACATACGCACCTTACCAAAAAAATCCCACCTGCGTTCCCTTCCGCTACACTCTATTTATAGAAACAAACACAACACAACTAACCCGCGTATACCCTGTTGTAGGAACCCACAACATTCCCCCACTTCAACAATCAAACTCTCAAGTGAAAGAAACAGATCTATACACGTGCATCGAGAACTTGAGAGGTGTAACAAAAAATACCGTTTAAGAAACCCAGCCAAGGAATCTAAGAGATATCCAAGAGATGCCAAACAAGAAGGAACACATGGCATTTTCAAAGCAAGCTTTACCACCAAGGTAAGCTTATATTTATATCCTCCCTCAAAACAGGGAAAACGCCATCCCATGCATCACAAAAAATCGCACACTCGCTCCATGCACAAGAAAAACAGCAAAAAAAAGAGGAAGAGTAAAAAACACACATTAACATGCACACCCTCATCTAATCAATCTATCCCCTCCCCCTAACTCTGCCACATATGCTCACTCAACTGCAAAAGATGTTCCCCCATCCCCCTCTTAGCCACCGTACTAATCCCCCGCTCCGGACTACAAACCTGCTCACTATAACAAAGCTCCACCAGACACTTCAACTCATCATAGCTAAACTTCTCCGCCTTGCCCTCCCCCGCACTAGCATATTTGATCACAGCATCTGCTCCCTCCGTGAAGAGGTCGAAAAACTTCGCGCTACGGTCGAGACTAACATCCTTCTCAATATTCTTAAGATTCTGTTGTAAAACCAGAATATTAAGTTGCATCCGTCCACACCCATGCGCGTTCATAGCTTTCACCATACCCGCGTTTGTGACGAGGAAGTTATCGATCAAAAGACCCAGTCCGGTGCGGACGAAGGATATCTCCTTGTCGCGGAGGAACCGGACGACGGTTTCCTCGTAGGAGGCGAGGTCAGCGTTGAGCGCAAGGATCTTGGGGTCAGGATCGTTGACGACTTGTTCGAGGAGATAGGGTGCCGAGTCGGGTGAGAGGGCGATGGTTAGGGCGTGGATAATTTGGCACCGGATTTCCATGTGCAGGGTCAACAGGACTGTGCCTGCTAGTTCTTGGTAGGAGGATACGATTGAGTCGAAAGCCCTAGATAAGTTAGTAATTGCTTCTTCAAGTGGTGGACTAGAGATGACTTACACTACAGTCTCTTGGGTCATTGGTAGGTAGACTGGTTCTTGGTTGTCTTGTAGTGTCGATGGGTCATTTAGGAGAGTCCATCGCCTGTTTGCTGGTTTCTGCATCGATGTTCGGGAGGAATCTGTGTCATTACGGGTGATATGACGAAGTTGATCTACCTTGATCGCAAGCCATTTCATACTGGTGTAGAGTATACATAGAGAAGAAATGGTTTCCCGATCCAAGATGATATCGTCGAGTCGCATTGGATTTTCGTTGGTTTGCAGGATAAGGAGACCAGATTCCTTCTCTAATAAGTGTTCATCGTCGCCTTCCGATGTCCACATTTTCTTCATCGTATCATGGATCTCTCCGGGCCCAGTTGCAAGCAAAGCAGACAGCTTCATTGAAGGACCTTCTGTATCTTGGACTCGAGAGACTAATGACTTGAACCAATCGCAGCAACGATCGTAGTATCTCATCATTTGAGTTATAATGAGCTGACTCAGAGCTTGATCATGAGGAATGGTATCCAACATCTTACAGAATGCAGTGATGAGAGAAAAGAACGCCGAGGTTCCCTTGAAAATCGGTCTCCTGGCAACATTCGTCCATTGTGGATCTTGTTGAAATGAATCCGACTCCTCAAACACAGAATCGCTTAGTTTTCCTAACGTCTCATCCAATTGAGGAAGAAAGACGTTGACAAGAAAATTGTCGAGGAAGGAAGTCAGAGTACTCGTCACAAGATCTGATCCGGGAGGAACAATATTCTTCAGCCTTTGTAAAAACCCGAGCGTGGGAGGTAATAGCAAGCTCATATTGAAAACACTGGGTTCTACCAGCGATTTATGCGCCCCAATTCCTCCTGATTTGTCGTTGAATGCATTTGCTTGTCGTGACCCATTTCGTCCAATCATGTTATCCTTCGGAGGAAGCTTCTTTCCATCCGTGCCTTGTTTAGACATGAGCCCAGGGACTGCTGCCCGAATAATTCCTTCCAGGTCCTGGTATTCAATAGTCATTTGGACAGACTTCGAATCTGCATCTGAGAATTGAAATAGCTGTTCTCGGTTTGAGTTCATTTTCGATGCTCCTGGTTTTGGAGCAGAATCGAATTGGTAGATGTCTGCGTCAGTTGTGACATAGTTGTGTAGTAATGATCGGATCTCATTTTGGTATAAATTCCAAAGTTCCCTGAAGCCGCCCAAAAGAACGGATTGGTTTTTTGATCCACCTTCTCGACGAACAACTGCTTTTACGGATTCATGGAAGACGCGGTGACTTTCCGCAATAGATTCGAATTTGGCGTACAAGGTCCATAGAAGGTCGTAAATGACATCAGCGCGTATGCTATTCTCCCTGCTCCCATACGCTTGATTGCCTTGGGAATTTGATATGCCGCCTCTGAGAGAGCTTGGGTGTTTCTGGTCAACTTCTATGTTTGTCTCGTTGACAATGCCAAATAGTTCAACAGGAAGTCGCTGCTTGATGGTATTCACGGCAGCCTCGAGATGACCCAATTTGTTCAATGCCTCCACCAATAACACAATATAGTAAAAGGTATCTGCTTCTGGATTCCTCGATGGTTCTTCCGTCATGGGTTGTGTCATGTCCATCGTATCCAGTACCTCGTAAAAGGGCCGTATAGAAGATTTCGCATCCATTTGTGCTTTACCAACGCCGCCTTGGTCCTTTGCGAGTATCTGCCATCGTTCTTGACAGTATGGGGATTTGAGGTATAGATGATCATGGAGTTCTTCGACCAGAATATCCGTCAATGCCGTTTCCTGGTTTGCAAGGTAGCTCCTCAATTCGCTCAACGCCCCGATTTCATCCAATGCTGGTGCCCGTATCCGCCGTAATGCATTTTGTAATACGTCGACCGCAGTCAAAAATCGTTTCTCTGATATTCGTGCCTCCAGTTGATCTGGCACAAGCCTCAGCTCCTCGATTTCTGCGAGAGTATGTAACAATTCGTCATATGTATTCGAGGAAGATGCCAACTTCCGTAGTTCCGGATCTGATGTCGCAAGACTCGTTTTGGATTGGGCCAAAGATTCCTTCAACGTTCGGACTCGTTTCTGCGAAGCTTGAATACTGGATTGGATCTTGTGAAAGGTACCAATCGAACTGTTGAAGCCCTGATGATATTCGTGTACGATAGCCTTTAAAGAATCCTGGAGGTATCTATGAGTGCTTTCGAATTCCCTATACTCATGCGCCCTCCCAACAGAGCTCGTATCTAGTAATTGTAGAGCTACGTGGACCGGCACACATTCGTTCTGGCACATAGCCGGCCATGATTCCTTTATATGTTCGAGGGCCTTGCCAATCTCCTTCTCGGCGCTGCTTTCTGGTGCTGATCGCTGAGGTCGTGAACGCGCGGATCGTGCTGCTGGAGGAGGGTTTGTTGCTAGTGGGGGAGGACTGAATTGTTCTTCGTATGGCGCGCCATATGGATCGTAATCTTCACTCCCAGGTGGAAGACCGAAGCCTATCGGTGCCCCAAAATCATTTCCATTGCCATTCGTGTAAGGAGCGTCTTCGTAGCCCCCATAGCCGTTCCGGGCCATGTCCTCCTAATAATCGCAATCGCGTGGGTGATCTCGTAATATCGGAGCCATGCGCAGATATCGTAGAGGTGAGGTGAGAGGTTGTTCGTGATTTATTTCGTGGGTATTTGTTCTTGGTGTTGTCGCTGCTGTTCTGATACTCGATCCGAGCAAGGATCTAGAATAAGGGCCACGGGAGCTGCCGCACCGACAGAGAACTTGTCGAGAAAGTGTTACAGCTTCAACGACGGAAACATGTATTAATGTTTCTTGATTAACTCGAATAGATTTACCAAAATGGCAGAAGGGAGATGCTGACGACAACTGCTTATGTCGTCGTAAGGCCCCAGCTTAATGCATCCTTTGGAGGTATTTTCAAGCTGCAATCACCTAGCCAAATCAACATTCACTTAAATAAAACTCTGTACTACAAGGTAGAAGAATTAATTAATTAATTAAACCAATAAATCTTTGAGGGTATTCTCCGAGCCCGCTTGCACTGAACAAAATCAGCAAGTAGGTATATCTGTGAACATTACCGAAACTATTTCTTCAACCTTAAGCGGGTATCTGAATACCATTGCAAAGCCTGAATGGGTAGCTCTTGCCTTCGTGAGTAAAGCCGGAGAGTCCCCTCGGGATTCAGCTTCCTTGCGCAGAGAGTCCCACCTATCCACCCAATCACAGTCAACTGCTTGCAAAGAAGAGGGGTACCCCACCTCCAATTGATTGAATGTATAAAATAATACAGCATTTCAATATCAAAACAACATCACTATAGGTTTTCGTGGCTCAGTTGGTTAGAGCGTTGGTCTCATATATACTCTATATGATTAGCTTGTTCACAAGTTAGGCCATCCAAAGGTCGTGAGTTCGAACCTCACCGAGAACAAAAATATCTTTTTGCATCTTTTTGGTGTTGTTTTGGTCCAAAAGGGCTGGAGTTTGGTTGAGACATCGTGGTTTGAAATTTTGAAATTTTTTTGCCATCACCAACCAAAAACCACCGCCAGAAAACAAGTGGAATTCGCTCGCTCTTAATTGCTTGAACACAGAAAACTGGAGCAATTGTGATCATTTGCCCTCGATTTATCGCACCGTCTCCAAAAGGCCCCGACACTTCAGCTGCATCGTTCTAGGCTATTTAGAACAATAAAATATATTGTGCCAGACGCATGGGACAATAGAGCACCTTGCCATGCATTTGTGGAACAATCTAACAATCGTTCGAAGCAATAGCCAATGCGGTCGGTGTTGAGATTTAACTTAAGCGAGAGAAGCATATCTTTTCTATAATATCAGGAACCTTAGGACAATGGAAGTTTCTGATAGTTTTGCATTACCCATTTGTTTTTCTAAGATACTTTGCAGTTTCTCCGTTTCGTGTTCCCACTTCATTTCAATTATGGCTAAGTCTCAATTCAGCCTCATTCCAAACCCTACTACTTTACGGGAACTAACCCGGCTGGAGGAACATTTGCTACCCAGAATCATATGACAGTTGATATTAACTCGGCATCATTGGTTCCATTCTCTTTTAAGAAAGAGCTAGATTCCACGTCTTCGACATTTTTGTTTTTGGCGATCCCCTCTCTGTTTTACTTCACCGTTTTACATATTTTCAATTCCTAGATTTCCTTCACGATGTTTTTCATCTTGACAGCCGCAATTATCTTCGTGGCAAGCGTGTCTGCAATACCAACAGCTGAATTACTTCCTCGTTTGAAGCCATATCAACTTCGTGGTGTTCAAAGCCCGATTTTCCATTTGTACCTCCAAGGACTTCCTTCGAATAAATCCAGTCCGGTTATGGGTCCAGAAGCGACTTCGGAGTACTTGTATGTTCAAATTAGTTCACTTCATCTTCGGGCCAATCATCATTACATTAAACATTAAATTCTAACGATGATGAACCAAACTAGCAACATCGGTACGACAATTCAAAGCACAAACACCTCTCAGTACCTCAACATCGGAACCAGTTCAGCCTCCTACAAACCGCTTTCCTTCGGCGCAACTGCTTCGACTACTGCATGGGCTTTGGAAGGAGATACCGTTATCACTTCTACGTCAAGCTCTTACGGACGACGTAGGTTTCCCCTCTCCCTCCTGAAGTAAAGATTTACAAGAAAGAGGCTATTTGAGATCGGGACTCTCGGCTGATGAACGAGTTAGAACTCAATTTTCTAGTTTGCAGTTCCTTGACAACCGGATACTACGATTTGTTCTTGCAAACTGGAAGTGACACGCCAAGTGGAAAATCTTGCAGCAATTACCAAACGATTCATTTGCCATGTTTATGCTAGGTTTTTCGGAGAAACGTATAGAGACTGGGCGTGAAAGACGATTTCGGATTGTATATAGGATTGGGAAGAAATGCTATGGTATGAGTCTCAAGTGTCTCGAACAATCAAATCAATTATGCGAATGATTGAGGTGAATTGTCTTTCGTATTCCTGGTTAACCCAAATCTCTTGAAACAATTTTTCAAGACTTTTAACACATTACCTTAGAGCTGTATTCAAACAGGGATCTTACATACTGGCTTGCCGACTTACCAGCACTTATACTTTATTAACGAAGAAGTCGTTGTTCCACCTCATTGCTCAAAACGGCACGAAATAAAAGCTCTGAAACAAGTTTTTTTATTTTTACAGCAGTTGGCTTCTGGTTTCCCCTTCAATTACTCTTCTTCTTCTCTATCCCCCATTCTCAAACGGTTTGGCAAGGAAACTCCCACTCCAATTAAGACCTCTCTCGGTTGTTCATCTGTATGAACACAATAAAACTTGTATTGAAAATGTACTCGGTAGGTACTATTTAGTATAAGCTAATTCGTTTGGACACAATTCGATAGTGAATAACTCGCTAAATGAATTTCTGTTAAAGTAAAATCCATAATGAATTGTTACACATAAGCATTTGTAGAAGATGGTGTCTGTGCTTCGTTTAAGTCTATAGATTGAAGGTTCAATCTAGCCCTGTTTCAAGCTTCTATTTACCCTACGCTTGTCCATAACCTAACGCGTCTGATTCGAATAGCAAGCTTAATTCTTTTCAAGCAAAAAACGAAACGAAAGTCCCTTGCAATCTTCTGCAGTCAACCTTCAATCGGCAGCAATTGTAGGAGTAGTTTCCTGAAATAATACAATCGACAAAGGATGTGGTGTTTTGGTTGTAAAAGTATAATCGAAGGAGCTAGGTATTAAGTTTTCCTTATGTTTCTATTTTCTTTCTCTCATTGAACTCCAAGTCTGGGTTTCGCCTCCAGAGAGACAATAAAAGGGGCAGAAAATACGTAGGTTATTCTCTTGTTGTTCCAAATCTATAGTACATTTCAAAGAATTAGCCCATATATTCTGAATTTGAGTTCAAGTGTCTAGGGCAATTTTCTTTTATAAAAGAATGTTGTGGTAAATGGTTAGGTAGTCAGCGTAATCACAAAATACTCTGCTACTCACAACTACTCGAGTAGTACTCAAGAGTAGTAGAGTAGAGTATGAGTAGCGGGTCGGTTGAGTAGAGTAGAGTAGTGACTTAAGACTACTCGAGTAGTCTTGAGTAGTAAGGTTCGAGCTTCTCGCTATGAGACTGATTCCCAGGTACGAAGATGTGATTAGCATAGAACCTGCCAATCAAAATTGGGTTTCCGAACCGATTCCGATTATTGCTTTTCGTGACAAAGATAGTACTAGTGATTTTGTATTTCCAAGACGACTCTCATATCCCAGTTGCTCTGAGTATGTAGTTTTTTTTCCATCATGAAAGCCATACTTTTCTATGTCGTGAGCGATGAACGCTCAGAGGTACCCCAGAGGAGAAGTGGCAAACTCTCCTAAGTCTAAAGCATATCAATTAGACTTAGATGACTTCACGGCTAAAAAGTGAGATTCTAATGATGCTCCACTCTTCAATAACAGGCTCTTTCTTACTTTTTAAAATAATACGAATTATTTCCCAATGGTTACAGTCCAGTTCAGATATTAGATCTTTTCACAGATGAGCCCATGTTTCCTGTCCCCGCAATGAACGAGAGAAGCGGCTGGAAATACTTTGTCTTCGTAGCTCCCAGTAGTAATTATTCTAAAAACTTGGAACAAGTCCAACTTGCCCGAGAAATTTGGTATTGACATCTTCCATTCCCAACCAATCCGGGGTAATACACTTTGTATTATTCCAGAAAATTGGAACAACAAGAGCCAAGGCAAGTGCAAACGCGAAGTCTTAACCGAATCTTCTATGGTTCAGCCAACGTCTCAATATCTTGCTATGGTATATACATAGTCCTTGTCATAATCTCGTCTAATACTCTAGGGAACAAAATCACGCCCCAAAATCACACCCCAAAACACCAAATCTATTGATATCCTATAACCCAGACCTAGACGCCCGGCGGCGCTGGCAACGTAATAAATCCTTTCTCCCCTTCTTGAGCAAACTCGTTGACAACACTAATACTCCTTCTCCCACAAAACCGTCCCGGCCCAATAGTCTTCTCAATCATCCCCCAATCGCCCCTCTCAACATCCCACACTTTCTCTGTAACTTTATCCCCCGGTTCTTCCCAAATCCGCGGGTTCTCATTAGGCAGACTAAGAGCATGGTTGAGTATATTGTGGATTAAAGGGTACAAGCTTTCAACTCTTCTAGTGTAGGGTAGCCAACTTAAGGTACGTGGATCGTAGGCTACTCGAACGTATGGATTCATGAATATGCCCGTTGAGATGGAGGTGTTCAAGCCGTGGAGGAGGTAGGTGAGGTCTGCGTGGATGAGACAGCATTCTGAGGCGTCCCAGAAGGGGTCTGGTTCGTAGCGAAATTTTAGGGGGGAGATTTCGAGGCTTCCGACGGTTTCAGCGAGTGTTATTTTGCTTGACGAGGGTTGCTCTTGGGTACTTTGGAATGCCTTTGCATCAAAAGCAACCATCCCTCCCCAACATGAGCGGACTCGTACTGCATCACTTTGGTCTAACACATCCTGTCTACTCTGACCCTCCCCCGTAGTTGTGAACCAAGGGTAGAAGACTAACCCCATTTCATGACCCTCGAAATCCCTACTGGCGTACCTGTCGTAAAATTTGAAAGGGTTAATGAAGTCTACCGCACAAGCGGCACCGTACTGCGCATGTCCAGTCTCATCGACATTGGTAGAGAATAACAAGTGCAACGCATCCATGGGGTTGAACGCTATATCATTTAGATAGAGGAGTTTATCGAATTTTGGGGATGACTTCGCTTGGAGAGGTCGCAAAGCTCGATTTCTGACCTCGGAAAGAAAGGCGATTCGTTTTATACGTTTATCGCCGTTTGGGAGAGTAACTCGAGGGAGGTCGTCGAAGGATATATGATCCATAACAAGAGAAATGTTACCTAGAACTTTCTTAGCCACAAGGGAGTTTGCTCGCTCCATGAAGATACTTACAGCTCAATTGTCTACCCAGAGACTCCAATGCTTCTTTAGCAAGAGGATCTGGGTCATTCTCGTACACACTGAGATGGACATTTTCTGGCCCCAACAACTCTACCAACTCCTTGACTGCTTCTCCCCACTGGCCGCCAACTATGGATCCGTGAGGATCACTCAAAGTCGCCGCAATAAACACCTTCTCACCATCTACATTCCCCCTCCCCGTCTGATTAGACCCCATACAACTCCTTTCCAAAACTTGATAATGCTCCGGTAACCTGGTATAAGAAGGAAAGAAAACCGCCGTAAACAAAATCATAAAAACAACAACACCCAAACCCCAGAAAACAATCCTACAAATCGCCCACAAAACAAGTCTAGAAGTACAATTCCTATCACTAGGACTAAACAAATTCAACAACCGACTCAAGATCCTCCGTTTTGGTATCCGGCCCCACGATGAGGTTTCGTGGTAAAGATCCGAATTGGAGGGTCGATATTTGTGGGTCTTATGGTTATCTCCTGACCACCAGCGTCGGTAAAATGCAGGTTGCAGTGGCCAACGGATGTATAGAGGAGCCTCCCATGATAACCCGGGATATGACTTTCTTGATGACAGAGCCTCTTGATCGATTTGGTCGAGTTCCGATAACTCCGAAGACAGGGACGTTGTGGGGAGTAGCTCATAGGCCTCCGCACGCGTTCGATCGTTGGGAGCCATTCCACTTGTGGAAAGTGGAAGGGAAAGTAGATTTGAGTTTGTAGGTGTAACATACACTAGTAGACTAGTAGGTTGGCGTCTAATCTAGCTTTTGAGTGTAGTTATTTCTTTTGTCGTGGCATTTGGAGACAGTCTTAGAAATGGTTGGGGTGTGTTGGGTAAATGATGGACGCATAGGAGGATATGATATCAGAAAACCAGAAGTCGTAAAGGTCTCTACCCCTTTTCCATTGTTTACCATAATTTAAAATGTGGATTGCTGGTGAAAGGTATATGGTAGATTGGTGTTGAGGAAGCTTCCGGACTATCCGGTGCGTTGCGCGGCCACCGGTTCGCTTAAGCATCGGACTCGGTTCCGACTTGTCAGCCCGGCACCGGAATACGAAGGTTTCTATATTAGGATGCTTAGCTTCAGCCTTATTCCTCCTTAACTTGAAGGGACCAAAGTTGTGGAAGCAAGGTCCCGATGAAATAGCAACAGTAATCGAAGGCAAAGCGGAAAGAAAGGGTGAGCCCACTCCTGCCTCTCGCTCAGTAAGACGAAGGAATAAGAAGCAACAAGTACATAAAACCCCTTCTTGGGTTTCCTCCCAAGCAAGTGATACTAGAATTCTTATTCGTAAAGCAAAGCAGGAGGGTCGAACAGAAAGAGAAAACGAAAACGACAAGGCATAACCTTGCACATACAAGGAGTGCGAAAACTCGTTCCTTCCATTCAAATAACAAAAGGGAACGCAGCAACTTGAAAGAAAAGCTGTCCCGGTAAAGCTAAGAGGGCGTCTCGTCCTATTACGGAAACCACCTCGCCTTCTAGATCCCCATTCCTGTAAATGTCAGCTTTTCACATCGAGAGCGAAACAAGAAAACATCGGATGAAAAATCTCATTCTTCCTTCCTATCTTACACCGACGGACATTCAATGGTCCATCAATAAGGTAAACTAGTGTAAATGAGAGGTAGGAGGGTACTTGTGCACCAACAACCACCACCACTACCAATCAATCTCCTTCCAAAATAACAATCGAAAGAAGATACAAGTAACAGGGGTAATTAGTTATAGCACCAGCAAACAAACGCCATATCCCTTTCTATCCCATCATTCATTTGCCGCTCCATGGAAACCACGTTAATCCGTCTCCCAAAATTTCCCCCACATCACAACACATCCCTTAATAATCCCACAGATGATTAAAAACCCCCAGATGACAAGGCCATGTGGTCGCCCCACCAAATGAGCTTGACCGGGTTCTATATTCTCCCGGGAGTCCATGCAATGCATGCCAGCAGGGCCTTCCCCACAAACACTATCGGTGGTATCACCCCCTTCCCCTAATTTTTCACCTGACGCTGCTTTCCTTCATTTAGTCCCCGGCGATCAAGGCTTTCTCAATTTTTGGTGCCACCATAATGTACAGTACATGCAAAATAACAGGGTATTGCATTATAATTCAAAGAAAATGTTGCGACGCTCGTTCGGGAATTGCCGCAGATAACTAACGTGTCGTTCAAAAGAGTTCAACTCATCGGCTAGTATCGCTGCTGAGGAGATTCAGATATCCATTTTTGACGGCTTCTCTCAAATCGAGATGGCCTGAGAGTGGTCGGTGTTCGGATTGCTTTGATTCAATTCGTAGATCAGTAATAACTTCATTGCCTCCATCCGTAGCAGAAGCAAGATCCGCAAGGTCTGCAAGATGCCGAAGGCTCATGCTGGCTGTCATGTTGATGGATTCAGTGCCGCGGTTTGTTGCTCCAGAACCAAACTGAGGTTCTCGTTTGGCTCGCAGATTACTCTCTAAAGCTGAAGGCACTGACTGGGCATCGAGCAGAGAATTCAATGCCTCCTCAGCTACCTCTTTGGTACCCTCTTCGTAAGACGTCAAATCAACAAGAACCAAAGCAGCGAGAGATGTAGTATAGTAAGTCAAGGGCGTGCGTATCAGGGATTCGGAAACACATGCAGCAATACCCTTCGCAGCCGCAAGTAACTCCGACGGATCAGATTCGGGAAGTCGAAGTTCCAAAAATATTCTTACATGCCAATAGCACATGAGCACAAGGGGAGTAGTTTGGAATTCAGAAGCGGAAATCGTCTCTCGCCAACGTTCCAGTTCGCCCCGTAGCACGTCGGTAAGCAACTGGTTGACCGGAACGCCGAGAGGAGGAAGGTATTTCAAGGTAATATGCGCCATGGAAAAGTGACCAAGTATTACAGAAAGTCCTAGAGAGTTAGCGAAGATTTCGAGTACAGCATAACAGGGACTTACGAGCTAGGTGGTAGAGAGACTCTCCCAAAATTTGCCGGTCCTCTGGACGAATAACCAGACTCAACTCGGGTATTTGTGGAGGACTGGCAGCACTGGCAGCATGCTATCTTTCCATGATTACCAAAATCCACCAAATTCTTCTGGAAACGTTCTCATCCGCGTCGACATCGTTTGCAATGATATTGTCTTGTCCTTTGTATTGATGTAATTTGGAATCGTATGCAAGTGAAACGGCACTAGAAAGCCAGAACGACCTAGACGATCCAGTTTTACCTCTCAGTACAAGGGTTTCAGATGCGACCGCCAAAAGCATTGTTGCTTGAATATAAACAAGACTCGTGGAAATCGAACCTGGGGCATTATTTTCATATTGAAGTGCCATCACAAGCTGGGAAGCTCTTTTCAGACTTTGTTGAGCCGATGCCTGATCAACAGAAGGTTGAAAAGCCTGCACAGCCACATAGAGGGATTCATGAAACGCTTGTTTAAAGATGTTGGGGTAGGGCGAGAGTCCAGTACTTAATCTATCCTTGGCGTGGGGTAGTATTGGATAACTTGAGTGTATTAGTGTGTAGTATCTAGTCATTGTTAGCCAAAATATAACACAAGGTGCACGAAGGTCATTTACGTTGCTACAACCTCCTCGTCCCAAGAAGAGTGCTGTTCAGATTTATTGTAGTCAAGTGACTGGAGAGCGTCAAATGAGTTTTGCTGTCCTGTTGTTTCAGGTGCCTTATTCCATTGAGGAGATGGTGGGAGGCCATTCTGATCATAATTTGGTTCTCGGAATGTTGCCTGGCCATGAGTATTGTGTGGGGCAGCAAACACCGAAGAGTTTTGAGCCTGCCTTGAGCCATCTTGCTGGGCGAAGCCTCCACTTTGCCTCTGAAGTTGATAAGAAGGCCCAAAATCCCCAGAAAGATTGGAATATGTTCTCTTTCTTTGAGTGTTATCACTGTTAGGAGGCGGAGAAAATTCATCCGATTCTCTATGTGGTAGATTTTCAGGTTGGCCTGTATAATTGGCGGATGGAGTTTCTCCTCCACTTGGAATCGATCGCTCGAGGGTGTGGAGTCTGTCTGCGAGCTCTTTGATATATCTTGGTAATCAGGTTAGTGAGAATTCAAATTGTACTTGAACACAAAAAAACATACCCTTTGCTTGGACCTCTCTTCATTGGCACACGGCTGAACTTGCACAACATGCCCACACGTTTACATCCTGTACAATCCCCACCACTGCCTCCTTCTTCTGCAGCATCACATTTGACTTTCTTTCGTCGACATTCATCGCAAGCTCTTGAAACTTTGGATCTCTTCCTTGGAGCAGACTGATCATCTGGGACTATGTATTGGTTTCCCATTTGATCCATTGGGGAATGATTAGCCTGCAGGGCTGGCGTGTGGTGCTCTTCTTGTCCATAATGCTGCTGCTGCTGAATGCCACCATGGTTTTGCCCATCCTGACCATCCGTCATTGCTCCGCCCGAACCAGTATTCATGTTTGGCCCAAGGCCACGCGACAGTTGGGCAGTAAGTTGGAGCTCCTCATCGGTGGGAGACAGCTCTGAATGATGATGTTGTTGATTGTTGTTGGGGTAGTTGAAGGGTGCAGCGCCATCAGGACCAAGCGCATTTGGAGAGGAATAAGACTGCATTTTGGGCAACGTGAAGTTGTTTCGGTTGCTTGCTGATGCGGTCGGGCGGGGCCAGGCAGTGGAAACGGCGGAGGGAAAGGGAGACTGTGTTACTAGCAAGGGAGTTAGCATTGTATATTGAAAGTACTCTACGGACTTATTGTTGTGGTCTCGGTAGAAGCTGTCGCAATAGCGATGCTCTGCAGCTGGCGCAAAGCATGGCACTTGCTGGATCTTGCCCACGCGCTTGCGCCTCCAATTCTGCCTCAATGAACTTACTTACAATTTGGTGAGTGGCGGCTGTAGAAGGCGATTCAGGATGTCACGCGTGCCAGACGGCACTCGCAGTGGTGTTGTGCGCAAAGTCGGTCGTCGCAGCTACAGGCTCTGGAGGCTTCAGACGTCAAGGTTGTTTTGCGATTGGGGATCAACGTTCTTCCCTTCCGTTGAGAAGGTCAGAGAAGATGGATGGATGCCCTCGGCTGCTCCAGATTTGTGAAAGGAAAGCCTAAGGCGCTAAAATAGCTTGAACCAATCGGCAAAGTGAATTTCCGTGGAGAACCTGGAAGGACAATAGTAGGTACTTATATTGTACCAACAATATGAATGAGAGTGCTTTACTTACATGTTACAAACACAATGAACACCATGAATACTAACAATACCTTTCTTCAACCCCTTCATTGAAATCAAACCCACCGGAAAAATTGACATCTCGTAGCAGAACTCAGCGAAAAGATCTACCAAAGTACAAGCTTTCCTGTCAAAAGAATTCTTCCCCAGGAAACAAATAGCCAGGCTATAAAGGAGCAACAGCAGACCAACCCCGGGGTCTTCCTCTTCCGCCATAAGAACCAAACAATCAAAAGCCCAGGATCGTAACACCAAAGCACGACAGAATGAACAATCTGGGGTAAGTGAATCCATCCTCAATGCAATCAAATCCCCAGATTCCGGCAACAAACAAAATCCAAGTCAAGCCCTAAATCGGCCGAGCCATCCGGTTTCCCATTTCAACCCAACCAACATCCAGCATCTTTGCGTCTGGAGAGCATATCACCACCATCAAACAATTTTGCCCCAACCAACATCCTTCGCTCACCCTAGTCAAGGAGGCTAAATACATTTCCCTATCCTCAGTAATGTTCAGGCCTTGTTTCAACCCAGTCACGATCTCCCGTCCAAAGCAGCCTATTCACGCGGATGAAACCCTTCTTTTTTCCTCCTCGTGGGGGAGAGAGGCACGAGAAGCTGAAAGGGTATCATGCGACGTAAATCTTCTAGATGAAAGATGGGAAAGAACGATGTAACATGATATACCGGATTCCCGTTTCTCCATTCTGTCTTATCCTCGAGGAGCTGTGAGGTGGGGATTCAGTTTTGTTCGGGAAAACATTTTCGAGAGAGACCGAGAAGAGTGAAGTACAGTACATGGTCTTAAGGCGGCTATTGTTGCTTCAACCCTTCCATCCTCGACCATATAACACTTGGACATCGGTAATCAATTACAACACGTCAGCTCCGAGAACATATGATCTTCCGCAGGAAGTATCGGCGAAATATCAAAGCGTAGAATAGTTTCACCTTGGTGACTCCGTTTGTCGGCTTTGTATAGTACATTGGCTGTTCGTGCCCAAAGGGCGGTTGTATGTGAAGATAGATCTTCGGCAGATGGTGTGAAGCAATTGCTGTTCGATCGGCAGTCGAAGGAGCTAGAGGGGTAATGACCTACCCCGCCATCATCTTTTTCTACCTATACAGAGAGTCTATGTCCCACCGCTAGTTTCTGAGGTTGACATAAATACAGCCATGATATGAAACTTCCTACTGTTATTGAACCCTTTCAGCATGAAACATGGATAATTTGAACGAAAAGTATGACCTACCAACCAAAGATGATGACAGTCTAGAAGGGTCGGAATAAAAGTAGAGTATAAAGTAAAGGATATATCGGCCAACGCTAACAGTATTTTAACAGTATGTAGTAAGTTTATATGGCAATATGTAAAATTTAAATCTATGGACATTCTAAGAAAAAACATGCTCGTAAGCAACTCCGGTTCCTTTATGCTGCATAAGAAAATTCATCGAGTCATCGGCGGATTCATCCAAAACGAGGATCTGTCGAAGGCCTGGTGCCTTTCCACTAGGGTTATTGACCCCAAATATTTTCGTCTGATAATTCTGCAGAGTCATCGTTCATTGGAATACTGGGCGTGAAATTCTGCATCCAAAAGGCGTCATCTTCAGTAGAGAGTATTGGGAAATTGGCGTTGTCATCGAATTGCGACGGGTTTTGATTCATCTTCCCATCTTCGATATACGGATTGGCTGGTAGTCCATGATTTCTAGAATAGCCATTGGAATTGGAAGGAAGACCACCTTTGAGAAAAGTTTCCATATCAAGGCTATCTATATTGTTTCCAGCTAGCATTTGCATTTGAGGCATCCCGACGTAGGATGATGCTGTGCTGAGTCTGTACCCATCGATTTCCCCGCCAAAGTCCGAAGTGTCGAAATCCGATCCATACTTGGTGTTTGCTAATGATGGTCGAGTATTCGGGTCACCCAATGATCCAAAATCTTCTACTTCGGAAATTTCTCCAGAGGTTGAAGTGGTGGTAAGAGCTGGTTGGTCGATACTGCTAAAGTCAAATCCAGTAAATGATGGAGGTTGACTGTAGGATGAAGTGGCAAAGTTATCGGTATTGTTAAAATCAAGTCCATCATAGTGGGACCAATCAATGGAAGCTGCGCTGAGTCCCGCAGAAAACAATGGCTGTTCATGGTCCGTAACACTAGAATAAGTGTCTAGGTTGGGGATGTAGTCCCTCGATATGTTGGTCAGATCCAATGGAGGAAGTATTCCGTTCCATTGATCGATGTCTGTAGTCGGCAACATAACAGGTGATCCGTGTTCAGACTTGACCATGCGCTGCTCCTGTTGGGCACTGACAATAGAATCTTTGATGTGAGAATCGCTGTGCAAGGCATCAATAGTATTCGTGTGTGGCAGGTTATCGACGGACCGGTTTGCCAGCCCAGCGGGTGAAGGTCCATGGATTGAGTGTGCTCTCGAGACAACGTAGGGTTGACCGCATTTGTGGGCCATTGTGTTGTGCTTGTGTACCGGCTTATGGTGACCATTGACAAAGGATGTCAAGCTATTCTCGGATTGAACAGTGTGAGCTCGGGGTCTGCGCTTCTCATGTAAGGGTTGTACGGGTTCATCCGAATCGGACTCGGGAACGGGGTCCAGGTGCTCTTTCTTGAGGGCACATAAACAACGGGCGCCGTGACTGCAACAGCAGCTATCTGTTATAACCATTATCAGAAACTGCTGTTGTTATACCTCGAAATATTGCCACGAAAGCTTACCCTGAGAATCGCTACTATCTTGTGTGCAAGCTCCTTTCGCATGTGCCTTTTCACTGCCACACTCACAACGAACGTGGGCTGAGCGTGATTTGCGGAGGGTTCTACAATGAGTACATTGTGATACTGGTCGACCCTAGAAAATGTCAGATTCTCTCCTACCTGCAGCCAATTGGGGACGAGGCTACCTTTTTATTGATGTGCTGCAACGGCCGATCGGTATGCTGGCAATTGCTAACACGGTGGCCTCGTACACAAGCCTCGCAGGCATATTTTTCGCCTTTAATCAACATCCTGGATTTCGTGTTGGAGTTGGAGAAGTAATTGAGGAGGTAATTGAAGTGGCGCCGGACGACCGTAAACGGCCGACTCGGTCAACCAGAAGAAAGGAAACACGATCAAGGTGAAAGATGTTGGTTGTGAGCAGTCGCGGAAGACTGCCGAGTCGAAGAAATCGAGTCGCGAGAACAGTAGGAAGAAGGTCGAAAGTGAAGTGCGAGGATCAACTGTTTTTTGCTGACCGTGGGGTATCTTTTAACAATTGCTCCAAATCGAATTCGAGGACAGAGAGGACTCCAACGCCAAAGATAGGTGACACCAAGAGAAGAGGGGAGAGGGGCAAGCCTTGCGCCGAAACGGCGACGGCTGCTAAAGCGGAACACCCAGGCCTATGTGGGCGACCAAAATGAAGATATTCAGGAGTTGCTGGCGGGCAGATGGGAGAGAAAGCGAGGTGAGAAAGTGGGCGATGTCGTTGAATTATATGAGGATACGGTGACCGGGGCGCAGAAAGGGCCGGGGGGGGAAGTGAGGACCGCCGAGGAAGGGAAGGGTGACCGTCAAACCCAAGCGAGCCCTGAAAACTGGAGACAGAGACCTGCGCCAAAGTGCAGCAGCTTGCAGCCAAGTGAGAGGGACGTGGAGGTGTCTGCAGGTTGGCCGGGTTGGTTCTAATACCTCCGTAACTGGCAAGTACTGGCAGGTAGCGGCAGGTAGTGGCAAGTAGTGTGGTGCTAAAAGAGCTGCTGATTCGATTTCCTTAGCTTTAGTTTGGTTGTTGGTGCAGCTGCGTACGGTGGTGGTACGCAGGTGGACAGATTCGGATTGATAGTCGCTACTAGTAGTGCAGAAGTACCTGGTACTTGTACTGTACTGTACTGTACTGTCCTGTCCTGTCCTGTCCTGTACTCGAGTACCATACGGCTGAGTAGGTCGACGGGATGGGCAATCAATATACGGAGGATTGAGGAGGAGGTTACGAGGAGAACGAGGAGAACGAGAAGAGGCAGGAGGCGAGGCTCGGCAATTCGTTGCTACAAGACGTAGAGTACTACGCTCCGTAGGAGAGCCGTTGCTTTGCTTGACGCTGCTGAGCCGGGCAAACTGGGGAACAGTACGCAACCAGTCACAACGGGCATACGGATTAATGTAGGAATTATCCGTCTCTTGTCCCTTTGGATTAACCTCAGAGATTTTCTCTTTGCATATTCAGATACGTAGGAGAACAAGTTGGAGATAACAACACATCTCATCCCGCGACAGCACAGCTGAAGGAGAAAGTCTTCTTCCGACCACGGACTTGGACAAAGAACTGACCAAACCATTGACTTCATTCCAGTCCTCACATGGATGGGGGTAGCCTGGGGAAGGAAAAAGCAGTTCGTGGTAAAAGAGGCCAGCAGCCTCACCTCACCTCACACAGCCCCAAATTTACGATAGAGACACCAAGTCTTGGGACCACGACTTCCACGTCCCGTCATCTTATAGGTTCCGTTCATCCTGCCGCCCGGGGCGCGCCTGTCATCTCGAGACATGCTTCTATTGGGAGCACCTCAAAGAGCAGACCAGATTCCGACATGAATTCCAAGTTTCGCCCAGGAAAATAGACAGCTTCGCCAGCAAACCCTCATTCGGCAATTCGCCATAGTCTTGCTACTCGACTCAAATTCGGATGCATCAATTCCTCATTCTTCGCTCTCTGCTCGACCGTAAAGACTCGACAGAAACACTGCCTGCGTCTGCAGACATCGCCAACGACGACCCCCTCCTTGTACGTGCCCTACGAGGCCATCCGACTAGGATTCTTTTTAGAGCAACGGATGGTAAACGATGCAAGACGTTGCATCATGCATGAGGTTACTGCATCAAACCCGATCGAATTCACATGGCGTACAACAATGATAACTCGCTTCTTCTTTCAGGATATCTCACTTGCCAATGATATGACGGGGAAAAGTGTAGAGAAAATGCTACCTCACGAACGCCATCAAGCCCTCAAGCCATCTCCAGCAGAGTCTGCTCTCTGCAAGCCTTGAGAATTTGCCATCCCCGGTGTTGTCCGTGGGAAAGCGACGCTGAGTTGGATCTGATCACTCTCCTCCTCTTGATTGGACTTACAGGTGACATTCAACCACTTGCCCGTCTGGAATGCCGTTGCCGTCTGGTCATCTGCTACTATTCAGAGACCGAACAATTCGACGACAGCTCCGAGAATGTTACGGGTCTCTTGTACCACCCGGACCAACCAAGTTCTGAAGAACCGAGTCCATCTACAGATAAGTCTAACGATGGTAGTGGGATGGATGTCTCTCCCACCTATTGCAACATCCGCCACATATGGCACACATGGCACGAATCTACTATTTAAAAAGTAGATAGTCAAAGGCATCTGAGACACCTCAGCCGCAGAAGACTTTCAAGGGACCAGATTATTCCCGAGTCTAGCGGGGGATGGTTGTCAATCCGAGGTATCTACGTGGGCCCCGCGCCGGTGAGTCGTTGACAATCTCCAATTGCCAAAGAGATTTGGGAGGTCAAATCTTTCCCTTGAACGGCACCCACCACACTGACCAGCGACCATCTGCGATGTCCTGCATATGGATCTAATGGATTCCCTGCTCCTCCCCACGCTTGCCTTCGCGCTTCACCGCCAGAAGGGAAGAAAAAACTGCATCCTTCTTCGGTCTCCCCAGATGTAGTTGCGCGATTTTCGCGATTGGACACATCACGTGCAGAGTCCTGCAGCTCCTTCCCCCGGAATTTCTTGACACCTCAATCCATCTCTCTCACCAACTTTTACGATTCTGTTTTTCTCATTTTCATGAAGAGGAAACTGTTTCTTCAGAATATGAAACTTTCTTGTTGTGCGAGGCGGCTCTGCCTTGCCTTGGTTGCGGAACAGGACTCCAGCAAACTTATCAATATCACCCCCGAAAGGCTAATGAAATTGATCGATCGGTTTAGTAGAAACTCTATCTCCTTGTGTCAGTTTGTTTGTTTGGAATAATGGCGGCCAGGAGATGCTAGGAGAAAGTTCATACCGGTTGAAGATCGTAGTGCGATAAGTACAGAGTCAGTGTTCATACTTTGACACCGAATACTCAAACATCATCATATTGAGGTAGATGAGCTTCAGCAGTTTTGGAGAATTAGCTAGTGCTAGTGCATTACGTCTACTGCGACGGTTGGTCCCGAGGCTCGTTCACTTTTTATATCGGGGTTTTGTGTAGCTACAACAGTTTCAAGGATTTATCTTTCGTGAGACCTCGTAAAAACACGACACGTATATGTGCACGTTGTGTCCTGCCAGATCCAGATCTACAATCTTCGGGTTTGTTGGCCAATGCTCCCACCCTGTTGGTTCTTTCAATATCCTATCATGAAATCAGCATCATCTCACAGTCCCAAGGTCTATTGCCAATAATTCCGTGTCCTACACCTACAAGATTAACAACCACACCTAGAGATAAGCAATCCATTCATGTACAGTCCAGCCTTGTCTTTTTTTGACGTTTTGATTCAGAAAATGGATACAAGGAAGTCTCCATCCCCTCAGCTCCCGACAAGATATCGGATTCATCATTTACAGGAACAGGTTTTGTATCAGGAAATGTGGTTGGTGTGGTGCGAAGCTATGAAGTTTTCCCCCTTTCTATCATGAGTCACCTGGCTACAAGATCTAGATACCTGATACACTGGTGATTTGTACCGGTGTACAGGTAACAAAGTTCAAAGTACACAGCTTGTGCCGTGGGACTGGAAACGTTGGCAAGTATATGTTTCGGTTTCTGGTGCAATCCTTTTTGTTATGTATGGGATTCCTTATCTGTTGTCATAGCTAGAGGGTCAATTTGTGAGATAGGAGATTGGAAAGGAGGTTGTTGATCTCGTGGAACACTAGGTAGGGGGTTGCAGAAATTGGGGAATAGCTTTCCTGTTCTGCTTCCTCCATTCTTCAACCAAGCCTCGGACAATCAATTCAGTTAAGGTGCTATCCCAGCAGTCTCGAACAGTTAGGTTTATATGAACCTCGGTTCTCCCAGAGGAGTTAGAAAAAAGGCAAGTGCCTCAAGACTACAGTCACTAAGTTCTGGTGGAGCACGAGATGGGAATGTGGCTTCACAAGTATCATTTCGGGTTTTATATTGCGTTGTGTGAATTATTTTTGTTTGGCATTTCTATCTGTCCTTTCCAATTTCTCATTCTCAGATTCCCATTCCTTTCATTCATCAAATCATAACCCAAAGCCTATCACTACAAAAACGCAAGATGCAAAGACCCCATCATATCATGTGCGAAACGCAAGAAGCCAACGTGTTTTCCCCATCCCTTGACAGGATCCATCATCATCGAATTCTTCAGTTGAGCTTCTTACTCGTCGTCGTGCCGCGAGCATTTCGTGCTTGGTAGTTTTGGTAGAGGTAGAAACCAGCGACTCCGACACCGATGATGACTAGGTTGCCTGTTGGTTTTTCGTCAGCATTGCTTCTTCATCTATATTCATGTTTCCCGATCCACCCCCTTCTTCTGCCTCCTTTTGGGAGATACCGGGAAAATCACAACGGGGAACTTACTCAAGATGAAATTCACCAGACCGCCAAAAGTCTTTGCCAACCCCGAGATAGTGGTTCCGACTGCATCAAGTGCTGTGCCGAAGATACCGAGAATGGTATTGATGAGGGATTGAAAGACCGCGAGGATGGAGGTGAAGACTAAGACTATGGCGGCGAAGATGGAGTGGAAGAAGGAGGTGATGGAGTCGATTAGGGAAGGCATTTTGTTAGTTTGTTGCTTTTATTTAGATGGAGATTTCGTATGATTGCAAGTTGGATATCTGGAGAGTATTTGGACTGTGGAGTACTTTGGGAGATCGTGGAAATTGTGGAGTACAGTTGTTGGGGGGAAGGGAGGAATGGAGAAGTGTGGCTCAGTCCTAAATATATGGGAAAGTCCTAAAGACCATGTTCATCCAAATTCAAGTTTGGGGTATGTTTGTGGCGCATGCATATGATCTCACTAGGTAAATAAATGCTTGAAGGGGGTTGGATCTTTGTTGCCTTTCAGGTTCTCTTTATGACGGAGTGTTCTATTACGTCACTGAGTATTCGCTTGCATATTTTGGTGTGGCTGGGCCTTTGGGAGGGGGGTGTTTGTACTACCATGCTCCATTGTTTGAGAAGGCTTCTTTGAACGAGTGCTTGTTTCCAGGGACTTTTTCCAAACCCTGTACTGTTTGAAAGGAGTTGTCGACTTCTTGTGTGATGAACTTTGTATTGAAATTGGTGAAGTTGAAGCTTTTCGTCAGGGGCGCAGGGGTAGTTCTTGGCGTTTTTCGATTTTCTGAATTGCTTCATTTTTGGTCTTCTACATCACGACACCGCGACTTGATTCGCGACTTCTGGCAAGTCGTTTAGTGCGGAAACTAAATCCATGAATGTGTTGTAATGAGCCGGATGTTCTCATTTATTCAATTCATTTCGTTTTCTTGATGAGGTAGGCGTTTGGTAGTTTCTCTTCGCTCACATTGGATCTTGGACACATGGCCTCATAATTCCACCAGCCAAACCAAAACCAAAGCCCCAAAATCTCAAGTTTCCATTACAGCCCTTCAAATCCTCCATGTCCTCTAAACCCTCGAAAGGGGGTAAACCCAAAAACTGGCCACCAGAAATCCCCTTCCTCATGACACCAACATACTCCCGTACTCTCCAATCCTCACACCTTGCGTTCCTTCGAAGCAAAAATACTACCGATCCCACAATTCCCACGATAAATGTAGCAAAAGGACCCTGTTCTCTGGTCAAGATAACACCCATCTCCACTCCTTCTCACCCCGCAAATGGACAATCTGGTCTCTTCGCAGCTTCAGATCTAAAACCTGGGACGTTCATATTACAGTATATGGGTGAGATTCACGTCACACCTTCTGAATCCCCAACTGTCGAGCCTTCATCCACCTCTCCCGACCAAAATCCAGCTCCACCAAATACAACCAAAGACCCCCACGCAAACTCAAACTACGACCTCTCTCTCGACCGAGACCAGGGAATCGGTATCGACGCCGACAAAAGCGGTACCGAGGCGAGGTTTATTAATGATTACCGGGGCGTGGCTGGGGCACCTAGTGCTGAGTTTCGGGAAATTTGGGATGGGAATCGAGGGGAGAGGGGGATGGGAGTTTTTGTCTTGAGGGAGGGGAAGAGTTCTGGGAAGTCGAAGGGAAAGGGCAAGGGAGATGGGAAAGGGAAAGGGAAAGTAGATGGTGGAAAGAATGGGAAAGGAATCAAGAAGGGGGAGGAAATTTTGGTAAGCTATGGGAGGGGGTTTTGGGGTGCTAGGAGGGAGGGAGGGGATGAGGTGGATGGTAGAGAGGGGGGTTGAGCGAAAGGATTGGTTTTGTGATTGAGTTTAGGAGATCAAAAACTCATATCCAATTAAAGGAGTTAAGACATACTCTAAGAGGGCACGCAGAGGACAGTAAAGCGGCAATAAATATCTTGTTATTCTAACCACCAGTAACCTTCTGGATAAATTTAGTGGAACAATTGAACCTGATTGTGCCAAAACACCTGGGAGAATTACTTATAGTTATCCTAGACAGTTGGAACAACGATAGCTTCAGGCGGATACGAATCTAAAGTATCTATCGCGGGGTTTGGGATACTTCGCGAGGGTAAAACTCAAGGGCTTGCGTAAACGAGGATTCAGCATACATCTCGAAATGTATGAAAGAAGTGAGTAAAGCTAGATTTCTTCCTGAGTATTAGGATAATTGAGCATAAACAATACGTTTTTGGCGACTTTGTTTTTGGCATATGTTAGGGGCCAAAAACAGTCAGGAGTAAGCTACATCAACAGCGGTAAGCCAACGAATGTCAAGTAAGCCATCGAACATCAAGTAAGCCAAACATCACATTGGGGGCCAAAAGGACGTTGAGAGTACACCGCACAATTAAGCTTAGCATTAGGACCGTCAAATATGATGGATGAATGCACCTTTTAATGGGTTTCTTTAAGTTCGGTTACATTGCTCTAGGAATTAAAATGAGGAGAGCTACAAAGATGAAACATGTACATTGCGAGGCATGGGTATAAATTTCACACTGAAGGATAGTGAGGGGGAGAGGGAAGAGAAAAGAGGAAATTTTGTGGCAAACGTAAAGCTTTAAAGGTCTAGGAAGAGTTCGCAAGATTTGAAAACAGCTGGGGCTTCAGCTGGTCTTGGGTGTCAGTTTTGGGTCATGAGAAAGAGTTATTACAATTTTTAATTTTTTTTGAATGATGAGAAAATGCTTATTTTTGACGGGGGGAAAAGAAAGATTTTCATTTCGCGTTAAACAGAGAAGATCTAGTACTTATACCTACCTGTCTACTTGAAGGTGTGTCTCTCAAGTTGTATGAGTTCCATGGTTCTGGGTTCAACCCCATTTCTGACCTCTCTCCAGAGCTGCTTGCTTCGCAGCTTCTTCTCGAGCTCGCTCATCATGTGCGAATTGACATTTGACAACATGTTGATCCTTCGGGTCACCAATAGGGTTTGAACAGAGAGGACAAAGTTCGTTCTGTCTGTTCATTCTTCGAACTTTGCTTGGTGATGGCCGGATTGGTCGCTCATGCATCGAAGGTTGAGACTCGGAACTCACGGGCTCCTCATGTCTACGCTTGAGATTTGTAGGACTTTCAGTCCAAGATTCAGGGACGGGATCAGGAACACCTTCTAGCCAGTCCTGAACTGGCGGCGTTGGAGCCGTATCCGTATCTCGTCTTAGCATGCGGGAGATATCCGAGATAAGATCATCGATCTCATCTGGTTCTCCTGGTTCTTGGGGGATTGAAACTGTTTCTGCTTTTTCGGTCGAGTCTTGTGGATTCGCTTCCGCCTCCACGACGGTAGCGTCAGAAGAGGTATCTGCCAAGAAGCTTCGTTGATACGAGTTCTTTCGAATGCCCTCTCTAAGATTTGTAAAAGATTCCTTTGGGTTCGTCTCTGGGTAAACATCAACGAGGTGTCGGAAAGATTTCTTGTTTCTCGGGTCAGGGACGAAAGTGTCTATGGAAACATTACTATTAGAAGCAATAGCTCTTGGAGTGATGAGTCCATTGGTCTTTTTGGTCTCTTCCTCTTCGTCCCAGTTCCAACGATTCGCGGAGGTACGGTCCACTCTACGCTTCTCCTTCTCCTCAAATTCAAGACTGCATTCCTCGCAAGCTGGTCCGAGTGGGTAGAGACAATCGGGATTGAAACAGTTTCGTGGCTCTCGTTCGTTTTCTTGGTCTTGTTGAGAAGAGGTGAGCGAGGCTTCGCTATTCAGGGCTTTGATTTGTCCGTAGACTCCGTTCATTTTGTGGTGATTTCTGCTGGTGTGGAGATGAAAGTTCCGACTGGGAAGAGAAGATACATATTGGAAGAAGTTCTAGTACTTCCATAAAGTGGAAGTATAGGATTGTTTAGAGAACAATCGACATTGTCTCATCTTCGTTCTTTGTTCTGTTCTTACATGACAAAGAACGAAAAGACGAGCTGAGAAGGAAAACAAGGCAAGAAACACAAAATGATGCGAGCCTGGCAAGCTATCGCGACTTGAAACTGTAGAAGAAAAGTATAAGGAGTGATCTGAATGAATGAATGAATGAATGAATGAATGAATGGTGAACGGGAGGGATGTAACCCCATGTCTTTGGCCAGATTCCTGGGCGCTCTGGCTCTGATACTTCGTATACTTCGCCTTTCTGTACAGTTGCAACAAGTGAATGATTTCCAAACTGAGTAATAAATGGTTCTCCACAACGGGTTGGCCAGGAGAAATGAATTTCACACCGCCACGAGGAAACTAGGGCGAGTTTGCAGGGCGTCAGTCTGCCGTGAGAAAAACAAAATCTCCATCAACACAACTCGATTTTTCTTTCTTGGAAGATACAAATATTAACAGAAAAAGGTGCCTGTCTTCTATCATTGCAGCTGGAGAGCTTGAAGCTATGGCGATCCACCACTTCCGATCGTTTTCTACACGTCGTGAATTGCGGGATTTGATTGGACGGCATCGCACACCTCGCGACTTCTATCCTCTTGCTACACTGAACTGATATGACTCCCCTTCGCAAACTGACACAAACAGCTACCAACGCGAATCGAATCCCAAGAAATATTCTGCAAGATACCAGATTTTTCACGAAGATACCAATACACCACTGAGTCCACCATCCAGCCTCAAGACCTCCGTCTCGCGCATCCCCGAACACGAACCATCTCTCACTTTGCGACAATCGACAATACACCTAGCAGACGGCCCTTTGAGCCTCCTCTTTTCCTTTTCTCTTTCCCAGGAATCTTCCTGTCCTTCAAATCACCTTTAAAAAAGCCGTGTCCTTCGAGGCCACAGCGAGGTGTTCTTTGAAGTGCCCGGAAGATCCTCCTTTTGCCACCTTTGCGACACATGAGCTATCTCCTCTGGAAATACTTCCACGATGACGAAATCGAACGATTTCGGAAATTGTTGGCACACGGTCACCACAAACCACAATATAATACCCCCAAGAGCCATGGTGGCGGGGCAGCATTTGGTTTAGGATTGGCTGGAAGTCCAAGTGGCGCATACTCAACCTCTCCTCGAGTAGTGAAGAACAACAGAAAGGTTTCGGGCCCAGGTGGAAATGCAGGAAAAGGAGCAAATCAACCCCTTGGTCGATCCGATGTCAATAGTAGAGACTATGCTGGCATAACGCTCCTTGGCCGAATCGCTTCGTCACAGTCTGAGGGAGCAGTTGAATTCGGGCTGGCTTTAATCGAACATCCGGCTATCGATTTATATGCACAAGACACAGAGAACGGTTGGACGGCTTTGCACAGAGCTTTATACTTTGGGAATATCACTCTCGCGAGAGCCATTATTGAGAAAGACTGCCAAAATCCAACTGGTCTTGAAAGCTCGGCTCAGCGGGGGCCATTATCTGTTATAAAGGTAAAAGATCACGAAGGCAACAGCCCTTTTGATGTTTACAACGCAACCATTGCAAAGCAAAACCTACAACGTGGAGCCTCGTCAGCAGATTCCGATGATGACTCCCAGGATGAGGAAGAGTCTGAGGACCTGGAATCTGGTGGAGGGAGGCACGCCAACGCTCCACTTGTTGGCGATGAGGTCTTTGCTTGGGGAAGCAGCAATAACTACAATCTCGGTCTCGGTGATAACGATGACAGACAATATCCGGAAAGGATCACGTTGAAGCGTCCCGACCATCTGCTCTTCCGCTTTTTCAGAGAATATCTAGAATCGATTCAGCACACCCATGATGCCCTGTACAATCGCTTGGCCAGTGCCAATCCCAGATCCGTTTCTGATCTCCCAACTCTCATAACCAACCGCCCTATTGTCATACGGGATGTGGCGCTTTCCAAAATGAACAGCGCTATTCTTACCGATGACCCGGAAAGCAATCTCTTTATGTGTGGTTTCGGCCAAGGAGGTCGTCTTGGGACTGGTGATGAGATTACCAGATTTTCCTACGTATGCGTAGAGGAGGGATTTTCCGGAAAGAAGATTCTTCAGGTGGCTCTGGGAAACAGTCATTCATTGGCCGTCGATTCGTCTGGCAACATATTTTCATGGGGCCAGAACAGCAATGGTGTTTTGGGATACTCTTTACCACGTCCAACTCTGAAAGACGAAGACCCCATCAACGTCACTCCTCGCCAGATATTTGGTCCTTTGAAAAAAGAAGTGATAATTGGCGTTGCTGCCTCTGCCATCCATTCAGTTGCCCATACTTCAACTTCATTGTTCACTTGGGGCCGTAACGATGGCCAGCTTGGCTTAATGGATTCCGACTCTCGGAGTCTAGAGGTACAAGCCGTCCCACGTAGGGTGGCTGCATCTCTTTTCAAGGCCCCAATCGCGATGGTATCAGCAATCAACAGAGCTACAATCGTATTACTCGAAAATCACAGTGTTTGCGTATTTGCAAACTATGGTTACAAATTCCTCAAATTCCCACCAAATGACGTCTTCAATAACTACGGTATCCAAGCCAATACCCTTACAACTCGGTATGATTCGCTGGCTGATAATATCGCCAACATTACTGCTGCTGGTGATACGATTGCAGCTTACTCTACCGAAAGTTTGTTCACTGTCAATGTTGGTGCCGTTGATGCAAATTCCACTATGAGCACAACAAATCCTTCAAAGATAAGAGACTCATTACCAGACCCCCAACGAGTGTGGTCTTTGCGTAAAGGTCACTGGGATGGTATAAAGTCTGCTTCCGTCACTGAAGATGGATCAGTCATCGTGTGTACTCAAGCGGGAGCTGTTTGGAGACGAGTGAAACGGACAAATGTCAAGAACGCTTTTGCTGGGACGGAAACTTTTCATCGCAAGGATTTCAAGTTTCAGAGAGTCCCGGGTCTTGCGAATGTTGCTGCTGTACGAAGCACGGCATTCGGCGTATATGCTGCGGTTCGAAAGGATTGTGATGTTACCAAAACTCAAATATCCGTTAACGACCAAAGTTTGTGGGAAGATTTAGAACCGCTACTCAGCTTGCGTGATCTCGAAGCCTTCGAACCTTCAAATGAAGACGATACGGTTTCTCCACGCTTCTGGGCACCAGTTCTACCGAGGGATCTTCTTGAGCTTTTAAAGCGTGCTATTTTGACGTCTGAAGATCTCGAGATCGACGTAAGGTACGTGGCGTCGTTCATTCTTTACTCTAGCAGTTCTATAAATTTCGTTTTGAGGCTAGGTACCATGGTTGTGGTGAAACATGTTTAAGAAAATTCTCGAGACTTTTGGCACGAATTGAAGCAGACTACATCAAGTGATGGGTGTCGCAGACAAGTCAAAACCAGCATGCCTCGGGGTTTTGACAATTCACATTTTACATACCCTACTAAAACTCTTGGTTGCAAGTCAATGGATGATTTACTGACTTCTGATATTGAAGTCAACTTTTGGATGGGCACAGCGGTGGATATGACATCGATATTTGTACCACAACTTCTGAAGTTATGATTCCCATACACGGTTTTATGTTAGGACGAAGTTCAGTACTGCGGAGGGCTCTCAGCGCTTTTCGTAGTAATGGGCAGGTAAGTATCCCTGAAGTACTTTCCATAGAATCAACGATGACCGGTGAACGAGCAAGAATTGTCTTTCACGGCCTAGACTTCATCTCGGTTGTTATTCTAGCCATTTACTTGTACAGCGATACAGTAGTGGACGTCTGGAACTATACGCGGCACTTGCCGAAAATGGCTTTCAGATACAGACAAATTCGCATCGAACTCATGAAAACCGCAGCTCATCTCAAACTATCCAAACTTGAATCAGCAGTTCGTCTCATGACAATCCCAGACCGGCGGCTGGATCAGGATTTGGGCCTCGCGTTTGATGATCCGAGATTCTTCGAAGATGCAGACACTATTATTGAGCTGGAAGATGCCGAAATGGCTGCGCATAGTTCTGTATTATGTCGAAGATGTCCCTTTTTCAACGGACTCTTTAATGGCCGTGCAGGTGGCCAGTGGCTTGCTGGTCGACGAGAAGACGACTCAAATATTGTCCGGGTTGATTTGAAGCATATCGATCCTAAAACATTCCGACTTGTGCTACGCCATATTTATACCGACACTGGAACGGAATTATTTGATGATACAGTTTCCGATGATATCGATGAGTTTTCCGACCTTGTCATGGACGTTATGGCTACAGCAAACGAACTCATGCTGGATCGATTATCTCAAATTTGCCAGGAAGTTCTCGGTCGATTTGGTAAGTCACAGATTTCTCATTCCGAACGATCACTAATTATATACGTAGTAAATGTTCGAAACGTCTGCTACTTGTTGAACTCCGTAGCTCCATGTTCCGTGGCTGAGTTCAAAGACTCAGCACTCGAATATATTTGTTTGCAATTGGAGTCCCTCTTGGAAAACCACTGGTTGAACGAACTTGATGAGGAGCTGCTTGAGGAATTAGATGGTGTCGTTCGCAAGAACCAGCTAGCATGTCTCAAGTATGCTAAGAGTGGGACTTTTGAGCTTATGTTACACGAACGAAATCTGGACCTAGCAGTGGATATTGAGGAAGAACGACAGCGCAGGATTCGAGACATGGCTTTTCGTGCGAATCTCAAGAATGATGACAACAGACTCTCCTCGTCATTCCGGATGGCGCGTATTGGAAGTCTTGATGATTCTGTAGTGGGTTCACCAAGTCAGGAAAAGAGGCAGAGAAAGGCAAAGGGGAACAGAAACGAGCCGTTTAGTCCCATCATTCGGCCAAAAGACTCTACTCAGGATCTCATGTTTGATATGGAGGATGACGATCTTTTGCCATCAGCACTGCCCAAGGTCCCCACTCCAACAGAAGCAGATAATGCCGACAATAATGATGGTCCTTGGGAAGGTCGTGAGCCAAGATCACTTGCAGAAAAGGACCAACTTCCGTTTGATCAGCAGGCTTCCCCAAATTTTGGTGACCAAGTTAATCAACAATCACCATCGCCTGCAGCAACCAAGAGTTGGTCTTCGCCGGCGCTGTCGTCTTCGAAACTTGGTTTGAAGGAGATCATGGCACAAGCGTCTTCGACTCGTACCTCTAATCTTTCAATGAGTCTCTCGGTCCAAAAAGCTCGAGAAGATTCCATCAAAAAAGAGAGTCTCAAGAACCTGTCCCAGAAGGAACGAAAAAAGCAACTGCAGAGAGCACAACAAGAAGCCATTTCCCAACCTCAAATAAATGTGGAAAAGGTTGACGACAAACCGTCTTCACCATGGCAGGTAGCTGCTAAAGGGCCCAAAACATCATTGAAAGAGGTCCTCCGCGGAGAACCAACTTCCTCACCCGTAGCCCCAAGTCCCAAATCTCTCAGTTCCCCAACTCCATCTCGACCAATACGACGAACCGCATCACCCGACACTCGTTTCTCAGGCCAACAGAGGACCGTCATTTCCAGCACCCTAACAAAACACTCTCCAGTCCCTAGCTCGAGTCAATCTTACAAACCCGTTGAGAAATCACAACCTCTAGTTCCGCATTCGAAGTCTTACAAGACTTCTACCTCGCAGCCTGAACCGGCTTTACAATTATCGATGTCTGATATTATTGGACAGCAGAGAAGGGAACAGGAGGTTATTAAGGAGGCGGTTGCTAAGAGAAGTCTTCAGGAGATTCAAGAGGAGCAGGCGTTTCAGGAATGGTGGGATCAAGAGTCGAGGAGAGCGCAGGAACAGGAAGCTGTTAGGGCGGCGAAACCTACCAGTTCTGGGGGTGCGTCTGGGAGGGGTGGGAAGAATGGTGGGGGCGGGAGGGGAAAGGGGGGTAGAGGGAGAGGGAAAGATGGTGGTGGTAGTGGAGGGAGAGGAAAGGGGAGGGGTGGTTTGAATCAGAATCAGAATCAGGGACAGGGGCAAGGACAAGGGGGAGCGAGGGGAAGAGAGAAGGGTGAGAGTGCGGCTGGTTCACGTATATAATTGATTCCTCTCTGGTCGAGTGGGAGTTGTACATAGCTTTGTATTATGTGTGAGCGGTCGTTAGAAAGAGACATTATAGCTCAAGCTGGCGTTTTTTTTTTAATGCTAGAGAAAAGGTATTCTGGCCAATCTTGTTTTTGCGCCTTGGCTATATCCCAGGAAGAGGTTGGACATACGTATATGGGGCTTGGAGAGCAGAAGGCAGAAGTTGCCTTGGACCCGCTATTTTCACGGGTACTTGCAGGTGGTTACCTACGATGTTGAACCTCAAACTCGAAAGAATACATCGGTCTGAGTCAATGATATCGGGAGACCAACCTCTTCTTCCTATTGAGGACTTTACTGGTTGCTGGCATTGTTTTTTTTAGATTCAAAGATTGTTGGGCTTCTGGTTACGAGTACACTTGCATGCAGTTAGCGAAGAGATGAGTCGAAAATGCGTTCGTACCAACCTCCCCCTTTTTCATGAAGACTCATTCATCTAGATGCTGGCGATATTTTTTACTCTCTTCTCATTATTGAATTGTGTTGCTGGGGTTGGCGTATGAGTCGAAGAAGGTATGCTTCTTAACCAACCTCTTCTTTTCATTGAAGACGATGAGTTTACACGTTGGCGATCTTTTCTTGGAGCTAAAACGGTTGAGGTGTTGTAGTGGGCGGTTGTTTCTGGTTACGAATACTTTGCATGTGGTTACCTGTCTTCATGTGCAAATAATACCCTGGGCGAATGCGTTGATCAGAGATGGAGTTCTGAGAGGAGAGAGAGAGAAAGATAGAAAAGCGAGAGTCTTGGAGGCGGAAATGGGAAGTTGCATCTTAGCTACGATATGTCAATCGACGTCCACTACTTTGTCCCCTAACCAACTCTGCAATTAGAAAGGCTGATTGGATGAAGCTGAAGTTGGAATTGTCGACTTGCGAGGCAGCGAGAGAGAGAGAGAGAGAGAAAGTCTTGGAGGGAAGTTGCATGTTGTCTGCGATCTAATCCACAAAATTCACCGCAATATGTTCCGCTCGGCCAACTCCCAATAAAAAATGAAGTTCTGAGATTGGAATTGCGAGTTTTAAGAGGGAGACCCTTGGAGGGAAGTTGCATGCTTAGCTGTGATATCGAGTCCACAAAACCGACCGCAGTCAAAAACAACAACACTTCAACAACAACACTTCAACACCAACCCCTCTTTTCAGCGATCGATCGATCGATCAAATCAGGATGAAACATATAACAGCTTCCCTTTTAAGCCGTCGGCAAATTCGGTCAGGAAACAAAATCACGTGTATTGACTTTCATCACTGTCCCGCTGGATCTCGGGTTTCACTCCGGACGCTGAAAGGCGAAGAAGCGGTTGCCACTTCTGATGACCCCTCCTTTCTTCATCCATCTATCTTGATTTGAAGATTGGCATGTTAGGTTAGGTTAGGTTGGGATTGGATTGGGAGGTTGATCACCCGATGACCCCCGTATCTCAGGACTGATAAGGATTTTGAAGAGGACCGCTTTTCCACCTGACAGTCTGACTCGGCTTTGGAGGCACATATTGGCACAGATTGACATATTGATGATATCAACGGCCGTGGAGTTTGTATTGGCTAGAGAAAGTTCCGAATGCACCCTCGTTTTTTGGGGAACTGTGTTCCGACGACGGAGTGTCAGCCTTAACTTGGGGATACCAATCATAGAGCGAGGCAATGAAATGGCAGTCTGGGAACGACGACGGCTATTCTGCCTCTTGATCCGAATGGAGTGCGAATTCGGGGAGGCAATACCACCTCCACCACCACCTCTTCAAGAGCTGCAGGTGGTGTGCTTGACTTTAGCTTGTGAGTATTCGCCGTATGTACCTGTCGTTGGGAATGGCCAGTAGAAAGCAAGGCTGGAGAGCTCATGGGTCGGCATCAGCGGCATTGCAGGGAGGAAAGGGAGGAAAAGGCAGGCGTTGTAGCGGTTGGCTGTACTCTGTACACCCTCAGCGAGAGACACCCTCCTGGATGAGGCAATATGGTGCTGGCAGTAATAGCTGTCTTTTTTCGGTGGAGTGTGGTAGAGTACCTTTCCTTATACCTACACATACACCTATAGCCACAGACCAGCGACCGCCCCCTTGCGTAATAGTTTCCGCTCGCGGCAGCGGCGAGAGAGAACACCACCAAAAGCCTTGAACGCAGGGCAAGGGCACTTAACGATACGTGCTTACGGAACCTGGAGAGAAGAGCTTATCAGGCGAGGGAAAAAAGCGGGGATACTTGAGCCAATCATACCCCGGATTTTCACTGACTCAGCCAGCACCTTCACCCATCTGCAACAAAGCTCCCCAGCTTCCCTTCGAAATATACCTGCACCTTCACCTTGGTGTAGACTTTCTCTTGCTCCACTGTCTTGCTGCTGTTGCCTCTGCCTCTGCCTCTACCTCTGCCTCTACCTCTGCCTCTGCCTCTGCCTCTGCCATTTACTCCCGTCTCGTCCCCATCTGCCTTCATCGCCCTCGACCTCTCCTCCAACTTCACCGACGTGCATTCCATCATCCACCGCCTATCTGTAGAGCTAGAGCTAGAGCTCTCTCCTAAGCGCTTCGATCACGAGGAGTCCGGAGCATGACTGACTAGATAGTCATCGCTAGCTGAGCCTCCCATCACACAACATCGAGTCCCGCGCACGTCAATCCTCCTCAATCCACCCCGCCGAAGGTCCTCCCAGCCATCGTTGCATTGTTGAATACCTCACAACCGAAAACCACACCGAGAAGACCCCGGTATCATGCTCGTTGCCTGAGCTTGTATAGGCCCCCAGCACACCTTGCCTGCCCTTTCCCTGGACCGGTTCGCAGGCAACTTCAGGCGAACATTCCCCCCAAAAAAGATCCAGAACAACCTGTGGTTACAATCGAACATTCGAAGAGAGTACGATGGATGCCCAAATCATGAGGTATCCCGGTCCTGCCTACTCTGAAATCTAGCCCTACGATTGCTGCCGTGAAAGCGTGTACGAAGAAACGATCCTCAGCACATCGTATCCTCGGTACCCCAACGACAGCTACCTTTGAATTAGAAGTCCTTGTTAAAGGCCCAACCATCGAAATGCATCAACACCCTCGTCCATCACCGGTGACGGCATCGCCAGCTTCATCACCACGAACAAACCCAACCCGAACAAATAATCCAAGAGAAGAAGGGCCCAGTATGCCGGGATCAAGCGAAGGGGATGACGGAAGTGGTGATAGTGGCGTAATGCCGACGAATGGTCCCAGCAGAGATGCGGTGAAGAAGCTGGACCAAATAATACAGGTATGGGGGAATCAACGTCCAGCAGCTTTCTCCCAATATCCTAGCTAATGAGATATTGAACAGAATTTCCACACAAAAGCGGCTATTGTCATATTACAATCGAGGATGTCCTTGCCCGTCATAATAAGCAAGGATGGGTCAAAGAAAGTCAATAAATGGGTAGGTTTTCCACATCATCTAAATTGAAGTTGCAGGATAATAACACCCAATAGTTTCAAATCGAAACCGACGATACTCTCTCCTTTCGCGACGAATTGAAAGTATGGAAAACGTGTGGGGGTTTACAAAATCGACCACCACCATTGATTGTAGAAACATATCTCGATACCTCGGCATTGACTAGCAGGCACACGTTGGTGAGTGTTGACGATAATGGAAAGAGATGGGATGTTCTCGAAGCATTAAATGAGGGGAGTGGACCACGGAAACGAAGTAAAGAAGTGATTTTGGAAAGGTGGAAAATCGAGTTGAAAGATAGTCCGGGAGAGAGGAGATACGACTTTGCCTCGACTTTGCCAACAGTCTACAAGAAGTGTATCGTCTTCTTCCGGTCGTTATACGCTACCTCCAAATTCACACCAACTTGGAGATTTGGAAAGAGCCTCGCCAAAAGTGGCAAGAGTCTAATCCGAGTGAAGTGTCGTATCTTAAGCGCTGATGCTGAGCCTGGTAGATTTGACCCGCTTACTCATCCATTGCACGAGAATGGTGGTTCTGTAACCACGGATTATTTCCTCGGAACAACAGATACACCAGTAGGACACTTTTCCGCCGAAGTTACCTGGCGAAATGATTGCAACTTTCGTGTAGATGATTCCGAATCGCTGCTTAGTTCGAGGTTCATGGGTGCAGATGAGAAATACTTCCAGCCTTCGTTGGGAGATAGAGATGAGAGGCGAAATCGAAGTTCAAGAACTGTTGAAATCGGCTCACTTCCTACCAATAGACTCCCTGTGGACGAGCAAGATCCAGTACAGGCTTATGGGAGTCTTTCTACGTTTCATGGCGACGCGCCACCTAGAGGTTCCAGTCCAATATCTGCTCTTCGTGCCGCCCATCCTCCAATAGGTTCGGATACAAGCTCGCCTCCCACCAACTCATTGCCCAAATCTAGACCAATACAAACCTCACGGGCCTCGCTGATGTCATTGGAAGGTATTACCATGGCGAGAAGACCTTCTGTGTCATTTCAGCCTTTCAAAGCGGGTTCTTTATCGTCTTCTCCAGGTCGGCATGGTGATATGAATCCACCACAATCTCCGCAGTCCTTGCCTCGAGGATCTGGCATGAGCGCCTTGACCACGGCTCGCAATCGTTCATCTTTAACGGCTGGGATGCCCGCTTCGTTAAGAGGTGGCCCAATTGTGACCGATAATCCCGTCACTTCGTCAACTTCCAGCTCACCCAAACCTGCCCCTATAAATAGATATAGTAGCAGCTTCACCCACCGTCGGGGGAGATCTTCTTATGGTGGCGCAAGTAGGATTGTGGACGATGACCAAGGTAGCAGTGGGAAACAAAGCTTGTCATCTTCTGTGCAACCTGGTTCGGGAATCCTTGCGGAAGGAGGTACTGGTGGTAGTTCAGGATCATTGCAAACCGACGATGACAACATTTCGGATTTCCTAAAACTGCTGGATAGCAAGAAAACTTTACAAAGCTTTGAGCCCTCGAATGCTGCATCCACTAAAAGGACAAGTGCCCAGCTTTCAAAATTCCAATCCATGCGCGAGTCCAACAACGCATTGACAGAATCAATGTCTTCGTCAACAATGTTGCACAGATCGTCCAGCTCTTCAAGCCGTCAATTGTCAAGTGTGCCACCTATGGTTGCCGCCAATTCCATGTCAGTGTCATCGTCGCCCGGGAAGCCAGTATCACCGCATACTCCACATACCCCAGCTATACCATCAAGATTAAGCGCAAATTCCATCGCGGAATATTCTGTACCTCGACGGGCGGTTACCTCTCGCAATAGAGCTGCTACAGCCGAATCCGAATCTGAGGATATCTCCGGAGATCAAGTCAATCCGCTCGGCACGAATGCTATTGACATACCTACGTCGCCGAGACCGCACTACCCCCACGCCCGACGATCAAGTTCTGTGGCGCAACAACAACGGGCTTTACCCATTGACGATGACCTTGGCGAACTTCCTTTTGGTGTTCATCGTTCCATTAGTTTAGGAGCCGATGACCGGGAACCTCCAAGTTTAAGTGCCCTCCTCGGAATTGGCCAGGCATCTGAGGCTGTTGAATCTACATCATCTCCGTCCCCGAATCGCCTTCAACCTGCCCCTCATATCTCAGGGTCCGCAACCGACATGTCTCGTCAAGCATCATCTTCACTAGAGGCAAATGAGTCGGATGCTCCACAGATACCTCGTGGATTTATGGCTGGTTCTACAAACTCGCCGTACCGACCAAGATTGGGACGGACTGGTGGACGTGGAACGACGCCTCCGCAGACGGGTTCTTATTCAAGCCTGATTACCAGTGGTAGTGGCACGAGCGAGAGAGGCAGTGGCAGGTATAGCTTCACGAGGACTGCTGGGGCATACGAGATGGATGATGAACTGCTCTTTGATATGAGCGAGATTGGGCGGGATCAGACACGAAGGAGCATTGAAGAGGCTAGAGGGGGTGGGAATACCGGTACGAGCTCCATCGACCGGGACCGAGATCGGTATGATTCGGCAAGAGGAGGTGATTCTGGCTCGAGCAGTCGAAGGGGAAGCCGTCGTGGGTGGTAAGAATATATTGGGATGGGTGGCTTATGGGTGGGGATACTTCTTCTTGTGTAGGATTGTATGGATTGGATTGGATGGATTGATGGGGAAGGATGAATGGAATGGATTGAGAAAGCAAAAGATTTTTTCAGAGTTCACACGGACTACAGCACAAACTACAGACCACCAAATTACACTACTATACCTCACTTCACTTCGGAGTTGAAGGGGGTATGGAGGGGAAGGAAAGGACAGGAAATGGAAAGGAAAGAGAGAAAGAAATACGTTTTTTCTTCTTTTTCAAGCCATTGAATGATGCATTATACGAACATTTACGAAACTTATAAACCAGAGAGAAGGCGTGTTGTGCGAGCTTTTTTACGTTAGGTTACTTACATTTTTTTGCATTTCAGTGGCGCTGGGAGCGCTCATTTGTTTTGCAGGCTGGAGGGCTTCTTATATTTTCTTTCCCCCAAATTGATATTGGATGACTGAATGGAACTTTGAATGGAATGGTTGTTACTTGGGGGTTTTTTTTTCGTTTTCGTGTGTGTTTGATACCTGGGGAGTTCTTTTCAGAGGGATTTGGCTAGGGAAGGTGGGAAGGCGGAGAGAATGGAGAGGACGGAGAGAGGAGGAGAGATGGGTGTGCATAGATGGGTTGTTTTTACTTCTTTCTTTGTACTTTACCTTTTTTTGCTTTCCTTTCTCGTTGGCTTTTTGTATGGAGGGAAGGGGTGAGAGGGGGAGGGTGTGATGGTGTGATGTGAGGGTATAGGTAGAGAGAATTGAATCTTTGATTGAACAATGTTTTGAGTGGTGGTTTTGTGTGTGTGTGTGTGTGTGTGTTTTGCGCTCGAGTGTGAGGGTTGATGGGGTTGGGTGTTTGGTGAGGGGGAAGGAGGGTCATCTTCATCTTATCAACACTTTCTTGATCTTTCGAAGACTAAAAAAATCAGTTATTCAGGACGCCCTAGCTGGACTGTTAGGTCTCGGCCTGTTAAAAGAGGCAAGTGGTGGGTTCGACGAATGGAGGTTGTCGGAAAATCGGAAACGATTCTCAAAAAAATCAAAAAAAAGGTCTCGGAAGGCGATTTTCTTTCTACTCCCCCTCTCACTTGTAGGTCGTGATGGAATATAAGCCTAGGGTTTGGAAGTTTTGGTCAAGATGCCTTTTTGGTAGAGGTTACTAATGGGGGGTTTTTTGTTTTTTGTTTTGGGGATGGTGGGGGAAAGTGACGGTGAGTGGAGAATCGACGGTAGATGGGAGTTCTTAGTTTCTTAGAGAGGGCGTGGTTCCGGATTCGATCATTGGATGTCTGGATGTCTTTGTCTTTCTTTTTATCAAGGTGCCTTTTTTTCTGGATAAGGAGGAGAATGGAGTCATGGTTTGGGTATCGAGGGAGGACAATTAGCTCGCGCTTATTAATTTCAATTTCTTGCTGGAGGATGGATGGATGGAGGGAAGGGGTGTTTCTTTTTATACGGGCGTAGAGGGTATGTATGATGGATCTTCTTGGTTTCGAGGTGGGTTGGTGACTTACTTGGAAAGTTGGAAGTGGCGAGAGCACGTTCTCCAGGTGGTTGGTTGCGAGGAGTGCTGGCCGTGCTGTTTTGGTTGGTATTTATAGCAAGTGCAAAACGCAATTCTTCTCTCTTCAACCCAAAAGCCCTCAACCTAGGTAGTTCCTTCTTCCTGCAAGGCCAAGCTCGTGTTCTAGCAAAGAAGTGGGTGGACCTCTGTTGACATGGCAGGAGCGATGGGTCGTAAGTACACGAGGTTGACTTCCTCAAAGGGAAGGAACAACCTTGACACCTCAACCTCGACCACCACAACCCCAGCACAAGCGCGATCCACTCGTCCTGAAATTGATTAGCGTCGACTATAAGCCCCCCCCCTCGGATTTCAATTTTTTCGAGCTCGTCCTTCACTCTCGCCAACTCCCAGCACGAGACAAGTCACCACCCATCACTTGGCAACGGAGGTGTTCAACAACACCTAGGAAGTAGGAAGTGTTAGAGCTGACAATGTCATACGGAGGTACCTACATTGTGTTCAAACTTCATTATACCTCCCTAGGAGTCGGTGGTTCTAAAGAATTTAACGTCGGGTGGTTGAATCTTATCACGTCTCCGGTCTGATGCAAAGAGCGAGCTAGTACTTCGATTTGTCATGGCTCTAGGAGTGGAAGCGAGTGTAAAAAGATGTATTGATCGCATTATCTATTTTGAAGACTCAAAGTATCGCTGCCGTCTCCCGGTGCTCACACTGCCTTCCCCCCAGTATCCTCAGAATCACCCTGCCGACTTTCGTTTGTTCTGTCTACCTTCCTCTTGTCCAAGAAATGTCGAAATCCCGATGCGGCTTTCTTAGTGTTCATGACTCTCCTAATCATTTCATCAAGTCCCGTTTCACTCGTTCCCGAGTTTGGGTGTCTGATCTTTGGCCGTGGTGTCTTCGTTGGTCTTAGGAGGTGGGGCGGCCAGCTCTTGATTTTGGTTGCTGGAAGTGGCAGGTGACTTGGAGGGTTCAGACATGGCTGCTGCTGGTTTTCGTGGAGCTTGGTTTTTGTGTTTTAGAATTTGGCTTTGAAGCTAGTTGTATTATGGTGTTTGAGTATGCGCGCGTGTGTGTTTAATAAAGAAAGAAGAAGACCAGACTCGAGAAAATTCGAGAATTTATACTTTTTGTAGAGCATGCGTGAATGTCCTGTGTCTTGTGAATAGATTGGGAGTCCGTGATTGTGCTGTATCTTCTGCTTTGTACGTGAATAATCTATCAACGCGGAAAGGTTTTGAATTTGTTCTAATGAGCAATAGAGAGGAGAGAATTGAAGAGTATGAGCGAGGAAAATCGAGGACTTTATAGTGGTGGAGATGCTTCACAAGGAAAGTTGAAATCATGTTGGGAATATTTGGTTCATCTACGGTTTGATAGGTTTTAAGCAAATATTAAGTAGAGCACAAAGAAACATAACAACATTTCAGGGTTGGTTTGATTTCTGATAGGGCTATCATGAAAAAGAGGGTGTCACATCGCTTATTGTTGGTGTTGGACTTGAAGTTAGAGTCAGTGTGGTCTACTCACTCAAAGCTAGTCCATGCTTGCCATCAAGTAGTACATACCTTCTACCAAACAACCAAAATAACTACCTGAGCTTCGTAATTTACAATGTTTCAAGAATAGACCCCAGGTACGTGGGGGACAGGATGCTATCGTCGATCTTTACTATACTTAGATGTCGTTCTTTTTTAATTTCTTTTTCACAGGACAAGAAAACTCTCTCTCGAAGGGCTCAATTCGGAACTCGGCTGTGAATGTGATCAGCACAGTGTCTGAGCCTTCACGATCAACTTTATCAATTTCTAGCTCCTGCTGAGCGATAATAGGGTCGTATTCATTGCTATTTTTCTGACATTCCAGAGGCATTGAGGAAAAATTGCTACCTCGAACTCTATACTTGCTGCTTGAAGGAAGAGAACCTTGTTGGCTTTGGGAACTACTTTCTTCAGAGGGTGCTCTCTGCAATGTTCCTGGGTTTGCCGTCCTTTCCTCTCTGTTGTTTCGGGGTGCCGTTCTCAGCATCGTCTGCTGTTCGTTTTTCCGTGGTGTGGTGATGGAGTGCCGGGACCAGAGAATTGCCCCGGTGCTGACATAATTCTTTTCGTTTGTTAGTTTTCATAACAATAGGTTTGTTTCGGTAAAGTTACCCGTGTCCGTAAGTTGCGTGATAAAACCGAGAGTAGACGTAGAAACGAGCGAGTCCCTCATAGTTCGGGGGAGGTTTCATGAATGTGAAGTTGGTAGTAGTACATAACCTTGTGAATGTAATCTATACTGTGAATCATTTACATATTATGCTGAGACAAAAATTGGAAGCAGATTACAAAAGACCAACCCCATTCAAGATAAATTTGATAATCGAGTAGAAAAGCAGCAAACCTACGAGGTAGAGGATCTAGCAAATCCTCTGTTATGGTTTTCTGGGTTGAAATTTACGGTCTTTTACTAGTAAAAGTATTCGTTCATATGTTGCTAATTTCAACATCATAACTACTATCCCTTATTCGCTTTTGTCCACATACTTGGTGTGCCTCCTGTGGGTACAGGGGGCTTGCCATCAGCGGGGTAGTTGCCTGTATTTGACTGATTTTGGGTGGTAGAAGCAGAGGAACCTTGAGTTTGGCCTTGGTCTTGACTGGTGGAGGAATCGGGCTTTTCGGATTCTGGTATGGCTGTTGTTTCGGCATATGCTCTAGATGGTTGTGCAACTGTGCTTGTGTTTCTCTCTCTGTGTCTGTATGTTTGATGGAGAAAGAAGTTTGAACTTGGGAAAGTTCGAGAATTTATACTTTTCTTTGGGGACAGTCATAGAAAGCCGCCCACAAAGATAAACAAATCCATACTAGAAGCGTTGGACTCATCTAGTGTTCTATAGGATTAAGGTAAATGCGAACCTACATTCAAAGAAACCCGTGTTGGATTTATCTTTTGATTTTAAGGTTGAACTAAATTAAAGAAGACTAACCGCACATTGGGGTTTGGGATCATCTAAATTAGCAGGATTGGAAGAGATATAACTCCCATAACAAAGAAAGCAACCGCATATCAGTTGGAACCACGTTTGATAGGGTTTGATTGTGGACCAGAAAGGGCGCATTTAGATAATATTGGTGTTGGCATTGGCATTATATTGGAAACCGCGGGTCTCAACTCCGACCACTACCATACAGAGTAAGTCTTCAGGTAATGCTTAGAGCAGATTATTCAGGTAGAACTTCTGAAAATGGTCTGAAAATGGTCTTCTACACAAAATCGTTCAGCAGCAAGATCCCTTTAGGTGTGCGATGCTTAAGAACATCCCTGAATTAGCGAGTGCTGATATCTTTCAGTTATTACGTATGACATTGCGAAAGGACACTCGATGAGAGAGACAGGAAGATCCCGGTGCTACCACTTTTATCCTAAGACTGTGTCTAGCTGGAGCAGGGCTCTTGTGGGCGAAATACCGCAGTTCCAATGTTTTCCGTATCATTCTCATCAAGCTTCTTCAATCACGCACTCCAATATTCTTGAGTTTTCAGTCCCATAAACTGAGTCATCTATTCTTTGACAACCAAAGCGCATGGAGGTATATATTCCCGACAAAGTTCTTGTTCGTTAACGTTTGCAAACCACAAACCACCAACTTCACCCCTCGCTCGCCAGACCACCAGCACCCTTCCAATTCCCGAAAACAACTCAACCATGAAGTTTCCCAAGTTCCCCCGGTCAACAGCCGACTGGAGGAGATTATGGTGGCGAGAAGTTCTTCCATACTGCATAGTATTTGGACCATACGCAACCGTCTTGTCTATTGCTTTCATCATGAAACCCAGAATGTGAGTGAGGAAACATTACCGCAAGATATGATGAGATATAGAAGACTAACCAAGGTGACCTCGCAACAGACAAGAAATGCAGAAAACCCGTCGCGAAAGGGCACAGGAGAAAAAGAAGAAGCTGGAGGCTGAGTCCAAGAAAGCAAATGACCCAGACCCACCTGGCACAGCTGAAAAGCATGAAGATGCAAAGACGACGACGAAGAAGCCAGACACCAAGCCTGAGGATCCAAAAGACCCACCTGACATTCCCGGAGGAACTTGGACTTCGGCGTAAGAAGCGAAAAAGGGAAGCCACCAAGAGATCGGGGGTAGAACCTTTGTTGGCTTGCATTGAGTCGGGGTCTCTTGGGGAGCTTTGATCGTGGATTTGCAATATATTGTTCTGCCATGGCCTTTGAAAGAAAATCACGCTGTCTGAGTCAATTTCCAGATTGCATGGGGATGAGGGTGGCTCGAGACGGGATTCCAAGAAGTTGCACATCATGAAATACACGAAAATACTACTTGACACTTATCACTCAACTGAAAATGGAGACCCACAAAATCCTGGAAAAAAACCATGCAGATCACCTTTCTCTATTGGGATTTGACTTGACCATTGTTCTCCCTCGCTTCGAAATGTGCCGTCACTATGCACACCTACCCAGTATACCAACTATTTCCTCATACAATTCAAGGGAAACGGGCACTACATTTCTTTGCCTCCCACCAAAATCATTCTCGGAATTAAGTATGACCCGTGAGTGGCATGTATTCATTATATATTTTTAAATCAAACCTTTAACATGATTTTTACGCTCTCTGCACTCTTCACACTACTCTGCGTGCTCTCCCTACTCTGTTCCACACTGGTAGTAACAATAACTCCCTCATGTTCCCACTCCTTCCTCTCACTCTCGACATCCACCCTCGACGAAGTCCCAAATCCTTTCCCCGTACTAAGGAACAGTTCTCCATCCCTCGCTTTGTTCTCATTAATAGGACTTTCACTGTTCACGCTTCCTTCTCTTTCTCTTCCTCTCTGGGAATCTAATTCAATTACTGAACCTGCGGATTGTCCATTTTTATGGGTGTTATAGAGCGAATTTGGGGGTTTAAAGGTGGAAGAACGGGTTTTCGCTTTTGTATCTTTTGCTGCTGATGTATGTCGTGTCGAATCGACGAGTGAGATCTTGAGGTTGGGGAAGTAATATCCTACTAATGAGCGACCAGAGGGGAGACAAGCACACATTATTCCCACGGCAGTTTCGAGATTAGTCCAAAGTGCTACGGGGGATTGATCAACTAGATCTACAGTATTAATTGATATGCCCGGAGTTTGGGGGGGGGTGGCAGTTGGACTTACAAGAGGGGTCAGTCGAAGACCCCATCTTCAGCAGAGTGGGAAGTCGACTTAAACTGCAAATGAGGACGAATGATGCGACAGAAAACATGATCATGAGATTTGCCTTTTTGCGCCAGGAGAGTTCCAGTTTCCAGAGAATTGGAATCGGGAAAACTAGGATCATGAGGTTGTGGAGGATGCTGATGCCCGATTGAACGTAGACCACAGCGAATACATCGATGCATTTTATGGGTGCCGCCTCCTTGTACATCCAGTTTGTCCATATCCCGTGTATTGGATTCTAGAAAACAATCAGCATGGAATACTTGGCGAAAGAGTATTGACTTACACATTGGACTGCCATGCCAAGTAGGAAGGTGAGGTTCGAAACCACGATGAATCCCATCATCACGTAGATAATCATTGGGTGTCTCTTGGTAGTAAATATTTGCAAGAAGAAAAGAAGCAACGATAGTTTCGTCAACGTTATAGCGACTATATAAAGCATGGAAGCAATCCAAAAAAGCTTGTAAAATTTAGCTGCCTATTCTGTCCAATTTTTCCAAAGAGTGCTTACCTTAAGTGACTTTTGCATGTGCATAACATCAAGCCAAAACGTATGTTGTCCATATCCATTTAGAACCATAGCTAATCCCGCCCCAGCAGCAGAAAGGTAAAATAGCAGAGCACCTGCCATCGCGGCATCATCCTTATCCAAAGCGCCGAAGACATATTTCGAGTATAGTCGAATGATAACAAATATCATTGTTAGGAAAGGAAGCGTATAATATGTACGGAGTTGATTCTGGACACGGCTGATGTCGTTTTCTGTCCCACACGTTTGGGCTGAATATCTGGTGAAGCGGATTCCTTCTGTGATGTTACATGCATTACGAACACATGGAGCTGTAACTGCAATGAGCTCCAAATTGTTGCAATAACATGACGTATTATTTGTAAGATTGCCACAGTGTTGCGGGCCATAGGTGTTTACACAAGTTAACTACTAAAAAAGTCAGTTACCTGAAAAGGTAGGGATCGGATTTTGACACAGGGAGAGATTGAAAATACATACCGAGCAGTCTGGGATAGTTTCTATAATATCTATCGTCCAAAAGCGATGTGCTTGTGCTTGTGCCCAAAAACAGCAAGTCGCAAATATAAGAAGAAAACGCATATTTGGGGGCGAGGAAGAGAAAAGGAACGCAGTCACCCAACACAGCGATCACCAGCAGCAGGCGGTCTAGTTTTGTATAACATGAACCAGGGAGTTCGCCCCTCACCTTATTGTCAATTCGACCTCCGGATTCATGAAGAGGGTCAAAATGGCTTGGCGACCTAATACATGGGAGTGAGTGACTATCAAAGGTCAAAACACAAATTTGTGTCGCGACTTTGCAAGGGCAGTTTTGGGGCACTTTCAGACGGGACCCCCGCCAGAATATCGGATTCAATGGGGCTCTGGGTAATTTGAAGCATGGGATTGTGGAAACCGTTGGGCCAAGCTTGACGTTCGCAGACTTTCACAATTGGGCAACGATAGACCTGGCACAATGCCGAACTCGAGGAGTCTTGAACGCCGCGCGGGGCTACCTCCGGAATGCATGCCGCGCCAAACATTAAATTTACAATTGCAGTAGTCTCGAAATCCACTCGAATTTTTAAGTCGCCATCAGCCGCGAGAAAGATGTTTTCGTTCTGAACGCGAGAGGTGTTGGGAAACCCCAAAGGCCGTGCCCCAGGACAAGATCTTGCAGATCAATGATAAAATCCCGAAACTTCACAACGGGATACGCCGACGCGTATTTTCATGGTTTCTTGCATAGCTGGGGCGGGAAAGACTCCACTAGATGCTACACAAACGAGATATACGTTGAATTGGAAAGAAACCGAAGCTCGTTATGAAAACGATCGAGTTGAGAAGGAGGGAATTAGCCATGTCATGGGTAGATTCCGGCAGAATAATGGGCTGAGATAAACTTTCTCCCCAATCTTAAGGTTTGACGTCCACACTAGGTGTGACAACACTGATTCGTCCACGAAAATCCACGTGGGGGTTACTTCAACTGTGTATAGCGAGTATAAAAACCAACTTAGGCACTGGGCTGTGAAGACGAAACTAGGAGACGAGGAAAGCAAGTAAAAAGTTTCTCAGACTACTAAAATAATCAAGATTCCTTTACTTATGAGAACGAAAATAATCTAATTATGTCATTGTACAATGAGTAATGCTTGCATTTGACAAGATAATAGATACCGCGGCTTGGTGATCTTTAAAAAACTGATGGCCGGGGTATCCCAACCTGCTAAAGTCGCACCGTTGTAAAGACAGCCATAGCATTACTTTATGCCAAAGGGGAGATGACAAAAAACTGCCTCCTTTTTAGAGACGAAGACGCTGAAAAGAAGTTCCAAAGAAACAGAAAAATCAAATTCCAAAATTCCCATTGCACAGAGCATAAACTGATGGACATGTTGATTTCGGAAATAAACTATATCAAGCAAGGATTCGCGGTGTATAGCCCACGCGCAATCCTCGTTCATCTGAGCTTTTTATTCAACTCCACTATTTTGTAACTTGTCCACTTTACGTTCCCCATGGTAAGTGGACCACTGGTTGACCAATGGGAAGTCCAAATTTTCTGAATAGCTTCCCATTTTGTGGAGAAATTTTGCAAAACACGACGGGTCTTCCGTCGTCTTAGAAACAAATGATCTTTGCACCAAGACGTACGTGACGAAGATCAACGCCTTTCAGAAGATTTCGGTAGCTACGCGCAAGGAGCAGCCGAGGTAATGTTTTTGTGCAGATGGATAAGGAAGTTAGGGCAGGATCTCGATTGATCGTTGCAAGGCAGAGACTCGGGGAGAGATCCGTGTCTCATTCTTTCGACGGCTAGAATTGAGATCGAATGAAGCCTGAAATTTGAGTCGAAAACTCGATAGCAACTCTCAGATATCGAATAACAACCAAAAAATAGGCTTCCATGCCGAAATTTGCAGCAAAGAATGGAATTCGTCGAGAGTCCAGCTTTGGACTTCAAGCTCAACGATCAGCCATGAAAAGAAGAACATCGCATACACGAGTAGATCTGCAAAAACAAACAGCCCAGGTCGAGGGCTATCAGTCGTATGTTCAGTCACTGGACTGAAAATTCGCCAGCTCGGCGCTTCTAGGGGAAATCCACTCAATTTACTGCTGAACGTCAGAACGGGACATTCGATAGTTCTTCGCGACTGAGAGTCAATATAATATACTGTATCGGATCTCAGAATTACATACCCGGACCACGAAGCCGGAGCGTTTCGATGACTAAAACACGAAATTGTTGGCGTCAAGCCGTCAACACTACTCGAGCGATGAAGAAGCGATTGGGAGAGTCGCAAAACAGACACTGAATAGTACTCGTAAACAGAGGCACTCTCATCGGCGTCGCTGCTCTCATGAAGTTCGGATGAAAATGATGTTACGGGCGTACCGGGGCGGTCGGGATGACTGCATCCCGAACCTCGGTGCGCGAAGGATTCCAGCAATCAAAAGCTTCAAGTCGCGCTCAAAATCGCCGTCCAACATCAAATATTCAAATAAAGAAGACCAACGAGGACTTGGCAGCTTGTTACTGGAAGAGAATTCGAGATCAAAGTTGCCGTTGACGCCACAAAGAAGCTTTACTAGAGTTGAAAACTCGTGCCACCTTGTGCTTCTATATCCCAGCCTCACCTTCACCCAACATTGAACATTCCTTCTATCAAGACCAAAGCAAAATATCAAAACAACCACCAACAAACATGTCGACAACACCAGAAACCAAAGAGAGCAAACTCATCCGCACACTATGGGCACTGCCCCTCCTCGCCGCCACCTACGGTGCCTCCCAAACAATGGGTGTCCTCGTCCAAGATCTCGGTCCTAGTCTCATCGCCCAGGTCAAAGCCGCGACGATCGATTTTGGCAATGGAACACCAACCGTAGGACTGGTCAAGAAATTTTTCGGAATCGCTGGCTTGGATGGATTTCTCTCGGTCCTCGTCACGTTTTTCACACCCATTTTGGATGGTCGACAAGATAAATTGGGATCATTGCAGGTCACTGCCTTTTTGGGTGATTTGGTTCCGTTGCAAGCTATTATGTATGTGGAGGGCGTGAGAAGAGGAAATAGAATGACGGTTGCTAGTTTGTTGTAAGTTTTATTTCCAGATGGATGGATTGAAACTAATGAGGACTAGACCAACGCTTTTGGGTATCGCGTATCAAGCAAAGGGAGTTGGGTATATCCTACCCATCTACTTCTTCCTACATTACATCCAATCTCCAGTAGAGAACTACAAGAAGCCCGAGGATCGACTCACTCGAGTCAGTGCTATCAAGACGATCATTCCAACTATCGCTTTGACATTCATTCTCCCAACTTATGCCATGTTAAACACATCTGGTTTGGCAAATAGGCAATGGATCAATGGTCTCTTCTGGCAACTATTCCCATTATACGGTGCCATCTCTCAACAAATCTTCGGTTCATTCGTCAAGGATACGTCGGAAAAAGATAGGATCTCAGATACCGAAGCTGATATGCCATATCTTCGTCTCACATATGGGTTTGTTGCTGTATTTGCGGCGGCTTTGAATCTATATGTTCGTCTTGCGGCTCCGTCTTCTCTCAAGGATGTGTTCTTCAAAGACATTTCGAGTCCATCTGCGGCAGCGACTTTAGTCAGCGGAACCGCAAGGTTTTTGAGATACGATCAAATTTTCTGTTTTGGTGCTGGTGCTCTTTGGACACTGCTTAGTTTCAAGGACTTGAAGAACGCGGGGAAGACTCAGGCTGGGTGGGCTAAAATAATTGCATCTTTGACGGGTGGAACTCTTGCTTTTGGTCCTGGTGCTGCAATGATTGGAATGTGGGCTTGGAGAGAGGAAATGCTGGCTAATAGAAAGATGGCTGCAAAGAAACAGTAAATTTGGATGAGAGGTTCTTTATATAGTTGATCATAATAGCCCATCTGGGTTGCTTGGGCCTTGACAGCATGAAGTCATGGAGTTGCTTGGAATGGTCTACTTGGGTCTTGCCGAAGGAATCCCTATTTGTTCTTGAATGGTTACGAGATTATCGATCTAAGCGATCCCATTTTCATAACGCTTCCTGTAGACCATCTCTTGAGTGACTACGGCAAGATGTGCCGACCTAGTGAGTTTGTTTTGCGAGCCAGAGAAACCAACGAAAAGGCACTCGTAGCCGACTACAAGATTCAATATGGGTTGATGCTCGACTACTGTCTATCAATATCATCAGAAGACATGTAATGAATCCTCTGTGGGGACATATAAACACTGTCCATCACCCGCATCGACTCCCCAATTCAAGGACCATCCCGCAAAGTTTGGCTTCAACTACTATAAACGGCCGAAGGTGTGGTTTAATTGTACAGTTATACACAGATGGGACTCAACATCGCATCCTGTCATATACTCGCAAGGAACGTAATAGTCCGCAATATACTTAAAAAACCATCTAATACCTTAGTCTTCTACATCCTATATGTTCTGGTCTATAATTTCTCCTCCAGCCAGGTGACAGAACTGTCACATATTCTAATATCTAATAATTATATTCTTCGAACTCTTTAAACTTTTCAAACCTCGTCTCTACTATTCTATCAATTATTTTATTAATATTTAAGTAGGCCTCGATTTATAATATCTTACTTAAGAATATTATAATTCTAATAGACTAATATTCAAAAGCTTATACTCTACTAGTCTCTTAGTTATTATACTCTTTTACTCTTGATTAATTATTACTAATATATATTTTACTTTCTTTATTCTACTTTATCTTCTTTTTGTGATGGCCAGTCATCAGGAATTGCCCAGTCATCAGGAATTGCCAAGGTTACGTGCCAGAGGAGATACGGGCTAGGTTCAGGAATGCAATAGTTACATGCCAGGAGGATTGCATGCCAGAAGAGTTACGTACCAGATGGATACGTGTTCGAGTCGTAGGAATGTCATGTTCGGACCTTGTGATTGTCCGACTTCTTGTATATAGATGCTCTCTTTCTCTCTATTAGAAAAGGCCAATTTGGTCTTTTCCTTCGTATCAGAGCCTAGTATTCATATATGTCATTCTGTCGAACGCACTCCCATATGCCTCTTTGGTAGTAGTATCCGTTTCGTGCCGTTACACTTTTAAGATAACTTATTTAAACTCTAATATTTTAATATTAAATATTTTTATTAGACTATAAGTAACGTGCTTTACCACCGAGTGGATCATATCACCGAGTGGATCACTAAAAATGCATACAAAAAACGTCTGTGCAACCCTAGTAAAAATCTGTAATTCTTAATAAAAATTAATAAAATTAAAAAATCTACTTTATTACTATATGAATAAGTAATATTAAAATTTTTAGATGCTTACTAGCTATAACTAACGATTCGCTTAAAATTACCCCTGTATTCATAGATTTTTTTTAATTTCTTTAATAACTTAGCTATTATAATTAGTTAGTATCTAAGATTTCTAATATTATTTATATATATAGTAATAAAGTAAGGTTTTTAATTTTATTAATTTTTATTAAGAATTACAGATTTTTACTAGGGTTGCACATACGTTTTTTGTATACATTTTTAGTAATCCACTCGGTGATATGATCCACTCGGTGGTAAAGCACGTTTATTCTTTTTATAAATTTCTATAGAATAAGAATTTATATATTACTCTACTTTCTATATCCTATGCTTTTTCTTATAACTATATTTTTTCTATCTTTTATATATATTTATTATTAGAATAAATATATATAAAAGATAGAAAGAGAAGTAATCAGACGAATTCTTCGACGAGATTTTTGCTACTTCTATAGTAAACTTCGAAAAGAGGGTTTAAGAAAGAAAGATCAAACCAAAGAGTGAGGCTATAGAAGAGGTCGCTAGCAAAAATTATTGTCACATGATACGTCACATGACCCACAAACCCCCGCCAAGAAATCATTACTCGACTTCCAACAGATTTTTTGGTAACGAAACCTCGCAATCGACGAAAGACAACACTACCTCCCAAATAACTCTGAAATATGCCTCCAGTCGCGAAGAAGCAAAAGAAGAAGTGGTCCAAGGGAAAGGGTAAGATGAAACCCCGCGCAAACCACGATCTCTGAAGAATCCCCAATCTGATATCCAAAATCACAGTCAAGGACAAGGCCCAACACGCCGTCATTCTCGATAAGGCCACCTCAGACAAACTCCACAAGGATGTTCAATCATATCGTCTCGTCACAGTTGCCGTCCTCGTCGATAGACTAAAGATCAACGGATCGCTCGCAAGAAGATGTTTGGCCGATTTGGAGGAGAAGGGATTGATTAAGAAGGTTGTTGCGCACAGCAAGTTGAGCATCTACAGTATGTCTCTCTTCGATCCACGGCAGAAAATCGCGATTTAGGAAATGGGTCACTGATATAATTTGATACAGCTCGTGCGGTCGCTGCAGCAGAATAAAGGAATCTTACCTGTTTTTTAACGAACGATGTCACGACCAAACCTTCCTTCGAGTTGACCGGGTGGTCGATATGGCCGATAAGGGATATGGGGTTGGGCATATGCAATGGGCATGGGACTTTTTTTTCGGTGTAGCAACAAAATCGAATTGCTTCTGAAATCCAAAATATGCTTCTCCGAGTGATGGTGGAGATCTGCCAATTCGTGGGCGTTGATTGCGTGATAATGATGCAGGATGAGACTTTGATATGATCTGCAATGGCTTCTTTGGATGGACGAGAACTGGATTTGATGGTTGGTTTGGCGTAGTTGAGGTGTCGCTTGTGGACAACTTGACGGGAACAAATCGCCTTCGTAAATGCAGGGCACCGGGGGCAGCCATGTCTTGAGTATGCTACGTTAATTGGGATACTTTTGGAAATTCTACAACCAAGAAATTTGATAGACAGCTTCTTGACGGTAAGCGCAGCAGGAGTGCTAATTCTGGCAACCAATTCAGAGGCCGCAACCAAAAGCTTCACCAAGCAACTCCACTCCACAATTGAAGACCCCTCCCCAAAAGATAGGCATCCTACATCTCTCGGGTTGTTCGGAACGAATAATTCGGAACCTGCTAACATAAACTCTTCACCATGTCCAAGTTGTACCATACTGTGTTCACACAAGGCTAATCCCTCTCCTTGTAAAGCACCTACCAATAAAACCGAGGCTAAATCTCATAAAGTCACCCCAGCATCACCACCCTTCTCTCCTTCCTCCCAATCTCTCTGTCCTCAATTCCAAATCCGCCAACATGGCAGACGAATCCGAAATCCGACAACGCAAGTCCGCGACCGTGGAAGAAGTATCGGACAGCGAGACTGAGAACGAAAGTAAAGGAAAGACGGTCCCACAATCTATCATTAAGAAGGAAGATAGTATCTCGACCCTCGATATCTTTCGCTCTATCTTCTTCTTGGTTTTAGCTTCGTGCGCGCTTTCGTATTTTGTTACGAGGGAGAGTTTTGTTTGGAATGTAGCGAGACCTAAGTGGACGAGGGTTGAGGCTATACAGGCTTTTCTTGTTAGTTACACCACCCCCAATACCTGCGAGTTGGCAGATTTGCAGATGGAGACTGCGGATTGGATTGAGTGAAAGATGTAGGACTGATAGGAAGAATAGGCAGGACCAAAACAATACACAGACGAAGACCTAAAAGCCTACGATGGATCTAACCCCGATCTCCCCATCCTCCTCGCGATCAATGGAACGATTTACGATGTTACGGAGGGAAGAAGATTTTATGGACCTGGAGGGAGTTATCAGTTTTTCTCCGGGGCGGATGCTTCAAGAGGATTCGTATTTTCCCCTTTCTGGTTGTGAATTGGGAGATAGATGGATAGCTAACGGGGAGGAAATAGGTCACAGGCTGTTTCGACATCGACCGAACCCCCGATATGCGAGGCGTGGAAATGATGTATATCCCCAAGGACAACGAGGAGATTGATAGTTTATACACCAGTGGGGAGTTGAAGAATATCAAGGCACAGGAGAAGAGGAAGGCGAAGATTGAGGTTGAGAAGGCGCTGAAGCATTGGTTTGTTTCTCTTTTCCTCCCCTTTTATCTCCCACCATACTTTCATCTTTGATGGGAAAGGAAATTTGGGGATGAGGTGCTAACTTGGTGATAGGGTCGATTTCTTCGGTAAATCGAAGAAATATACTAAGATTGGAACGGTGAAGAGGGAGAAGGGATGGGAGACTAAAGGTCCGGCTCCTACTTTGTGTAAGAAAGCTGAAGAGGGGAGGCCTACTGCTAGGTCTAGACCCGCTGGCAAATAGGGAACTGAAAATGAGCACGAGGGGGTTTGTATTCTTGGTACGTATGTATAATAGCATGTCATTTGAAAAGAAAGGACTTCCTATTGTTTCGGGGTTTGGGTTTTCTTGTGCTTGTTGTTTTTTATACCACCAGTGTGGCATTTGATATTTACTTTTAGGGAGACCAGTCAAGCTTCTTTGGTTTTTGTCTTTTCTTGTATTTGGTTCATCTATTTTTTGCGTTCTGTGGTCTACAGCATGCGGAGAAGTCTCTGTTTTCTTCCGGATCATCGTGTTTGTATTTGTCATCTCGAATGTGCTTGACCCTGCTGCCTAATACCTGGAAACCTCTTTTACGATTTCGACCAGTTAAGAGAAACGAGCAATACTCTGTGAACACCCTCTTTCTTGTTACGAAAAAGACGCCGATTTAGGGCACTAGCCGCACCCAAACCTCAGAAACTAAATTCCCACGTACAACCACAACAACAACCACTCTATCAAAAACTCTTATACTTTGTAGGCTCTGTAATAACAGTCCCAGGAATCATTTCAAATTTTTATTATATTTTTACGACTTACTTTGACCTTACAGTAGAGGTATCTTTTGGTGAGGTGGTCTGTGCCTTAAATCGGCGTCTTTTTTCGTATACGTAGAGCCCGAGTATATTGCTCTAGAAGATTTGGGAGAGTCAAAAATCCACCTTTCTAATTCTCCTAAACCTTTTCAAACAATACTGGTAATTGTCCTAGACTGGTTTATACGATCAAGGCGAAAATAGGTGTTCACAGAGTAACGCCCACTTCTCTTAATTAATGGGAGTTGAGTTTGAATATCAATTGCCCATAAATACCTTGGGGCCTGTTCTTCCCAGTGAAGAGAAGACGATGGTAAAAGTTACCACACGACCATAGCAAGTTATAAATTTCCACTAGGTAGTCGCTTCAATTGAAAGCAAATTTATTCACTTCAACCACCGTCACTTTGCAAGAATCTCAGAATTTCGTTAACATCTTTGTCTATTTTCCATTACTAGGATTTAAAACTGATTGTTTGCATCATCAAGACTGCGGTATATAAAAACAACAAATAAGAAAAAACGTGTTGGGTGTGTACCCAATAAATAAAAAAACTCCTGATCAAATGTCCTCTCTTGAAAAATTACAGTATTTTATATACTCCACATATAGGTTCAACTCCCCTTTTTCTAATCAATCCTCTTTCAACCAATGCAATTGTACTCCGCAAACCTAACACCGGAAACCATCCATCTACAAGAAGAAAGCAGCAACCATGGCACCAAGAACAAGTGTACTTGATGCCTTGATGAAGGAACCTGCTGAAGTGGTGGAGGTGGTTGGTGTCGAGGATGCGGTTGCTGCTGTTCCTGAACCGGCCGAGCTTGCGGCTCCGTTTGCTGAACCAGTACCAGATCCGGTTCCAGTTCCCGTACCGGTGCCAGTTCCTGTGCCCGTGTTGGCGGTACCGTTTGCTGCGCTTCCTGCTGCTTGACCTGGGATGGTGGCCTGACTGACGGATTTTGCGGCTGCTTGGTAGGCGGCGAGAGTCTTGTTTCCTGCGGCGCTGAGAGGGAGTTAGTTATGATTCGGAAGGGGTGGGATGTGGAAGTACTTACACATTAACAACCATTGACATTCCAGCTTGACAATGTTTTCCTTGCGAGCAGTAGAACCAAAGTGGCTTGGTGTCATTAACCATAATGGTATATGTTGGGGTGGTAACAGCGGTGGCAGCTACTGGCATGTATCCAGAAAAGATACTTCCTGCTGAAGCGACACATGGAGCATCGAAGGTGGATTGAACGACCGAGTGGTTGTTTGGTGCGAACTGGAATTGGATCATGTCTCCAACATTTGCCTTGATGTCATTTGGAGCGAATGTGAGAGTGGCGTTTGCTCCTCCAACCTTGACTACGTGGACGGTGACTCCTGATGCGGTACCACTTGCTTTGGCTGATCCTGCTCCAGTTGCGCTTGCTTTTCCTGATGCTGCTGCTACGCCCGATGCCTTTGCGACTCCCGATGCCTTTGCTGCTGCTCCGGTGGACTTTGCTGATCCCTTTCCTGCTACGCTGCTGCTAGACTCGGCTGTGGGATGGGTTAGTGGTGGCAAATTGAGGATATACTTGAGAAAGACGTACCGAAAGCACCGACAACGCTCAAAGCGGCCAAGGTAAGAGTTGTGAATTGCATATTGAATTTATTTTAGAAGATCCAGATCTCAAATATAACGAGTGTGAGTTGGTATGAGGGAACTGATTCGAGAAATGGGAATCGATGGGCGTCTAGCGCTAAGTTGTCGGATAGAGTAATAAATAAAGGTTTGTGTCGTACCGGTCGACAATTAGAAGGATAATAGAGAATGAGAGTGGGTTGAATTAAAGACACACACAAAAATGAACAAACGGGTTGAAGGGAGGAAGAGAGGACAAAGATGAGTTGATGATGGAGAGGAAAGAAGAGCCAAGAGAATTGATCGGATGGGGGACGAGAAGGCATAAATACGATGCGGCCGTGGTCTCGATGATCAAAATTGCACCCCCGGACACTTGTTCCACCGGGGCAGGGGGCAAGATTTCAACACTTTTGGTGCATTTGGGAGAAGAAATTGAGCGAGACATTCATGGTGGCTGGAGAGTCGAAACGTGTTTGGACCTACGCTCAAACACTTGACGGGGGTCATTGCCGGGGTTGCTGACCTTGGAGACGAGAGAGCCTCAGAGGGTACAGGCGTTTTGACGCCCGCTCTTCAGATGGCATTTTGGGTGGGACAATCTGATCTTTATTCTGGGTGGGTGACATTTTGGTCATGTATGTGCGTATGAAATGAAGCTATTCCCATAAAGAATCATGATGCGAAGCGAGGTCTATTCGGTTGTGGTTGTTCTTTCTCAATCTTTCTCAACCCAAAATGAGTCCATTTGAAAATCACCAGAGCCGCATCTTCCCCTTCTTTTCCCTTTCCTCCAGCCCACTCTTTCAGTTCGTCTCTCCACTTTTTTCTTGACTTTAATTTGCTGTGAGATAAGCTTAAAAGAACATTCTGTTGCCGCCGGAGATTTCACTTGGCCGTATCGAGGCGCTTCCGAGTGAAGCGAGTCCCTGGCCGAGGTCTCGCACGCCCATGCTGAAGCACGGAAGTGTATGATGCGACAAGCCCTCAGACATGAACAAAACCACTCCAGTTTCACCAACACCATCTGTCAACGAAGAACGAGATGCGACTCCGGATGATCGACAGCACGGTGAAGCTTTTCTTCATCATTCTGCTTGACTTGCTTGCGTTGCTTGCGTGGCTGAAATGAGTCTCTAATTTCTTTCGGCACGGAAGTCCCCTTTTTTCTTCTGCATCCATGGGTTTTCTACGGTCTTTCTTTGGCCATGTGCAATGCAACCCTCGTGCAACCTGACCCGATCAATTCGATGGATTTATTTCAATCTCCCCGGACCCCAAAGGATGAGCTAAGAGATTTGCAATGTTTTGACGAGGGGAGTGAGTGTGTGAAAAGGGGACGAAGACGTTTTGTTTCGACTCTTGGGACCTTCCGACCTTGGGATTTGACCATTTGCTCATCCCACCCTGGGAAATGCAAGAGAATCTTCAAGAATGATCTCCTGAGATCGACGACTGGGTGTTGCGGTCTTTTGAAGGGAAACCGGAGTTGCCATCATGCCCTCGTAAGATTGGTGGTGTGTTGAATGTTTTATTGGTTGAAATTTTGGTTTTGGGTTGTTTTAATGAACAGCAGAGAATTAGTCAGGTCATGCACTTTTCTTGTCACAGGCCACGAGATGCTCTCCTCACACTTTCCTACTTGCAGCTTTCTTGTCTTTTGCCATTTTGTATTCTGCGAGATTGTATCTTTACCCAACTATTTTAGGCTGAAGTCAGCTGAGAAACTATTGAGGAGTGATGTTGTCTCTGATTTTTTGCGTGCTGCTATTCGTGCTCTCCCATTCTCCCGCATTCACTCGTTCTGACCTTTATTGAAAGTTAAGATTCTTGGCTTCTATTGAAGCAATGATGAGCTTGCCGGAGCAAGTGAATAATTGGGAGAAATTCACTTACGGCTTCTATGGTTTGAAGATATGATACTCTTCAAGGCAATTGCTTCCATTTGCCCACAGCATCTCATTCCCCAACTACATCACAATGGACTCCGTCTCCAAGCAAGAGTGCGAAGTTTACCAGGTTGATTAGCTCTCTCGAATGAACAATGGCCTTTGCTAAAATATTGTTTTAGCAAGCAATCATCTCTTTCCTAAACGGTGGAGCATACAAGTCCCCTGGTGCACAATCATTCCTAGCAAAATTACTTTCAACAAAGATGCCTCGTGGGTGGAGTTCTACGAACGGAAACATGACATTATTCAAGATGTAATCAGAGGTTCTATCTTGAAACACCAGCCGAAAGGCGTGGTTGAATGGGTAACTGATATATTCCGACCCGGGAATTTGGATTCCATGTCCGGGGTTGGTGGTGATCCAGAGGATATCACGATTCGAATCGCACTTATGGGCTACTTTGTAAGTTTTCTCAAGTTCAGTCACTTACGATGGCTTTGTGCTGAGAGAATTTATCAGCAAGACCTCGATCCACACGGTCAAAGATTACCGCCAGACGCAATTCCACTTGATCCCAAAGAGTTCTCAGAAATCAATGCCCCCCAAAATCTAAATCGCATACTCCGCTCAGCGAGTGACATCGTGTCAGGCATCAATAACATCATTGCTAAGGAATGTTCAGGCGAGCGGTAAGACTCCCGAAGCGTTTTCTTTCCACGAGAGACGTAAAGTTATCAAAGCAATAACACTGCAATGCACTCAACATCTACGTCGAGGTTGGCTTCCCAACCTATTATACTTATTTCAAGGCCAAAGTTTTCGGTCCTGTGTCCCAAATGCTTTCGCTTCAATTCACACGGAGAGTTTACGACAGCAATCATTTGCCAGATCCCTGTGCATCAAATGGTCCATATACAGCTAAGTTTAGCGACTGCCTGGTGGCATATGTTAAGCATGGAGAGGACCTCTTCGCTCTCACCTACGATTTCGTCCTTAATCTAGACCATCACCTGGCCCATGGCCCTTATCGATATATTGAAGATCAAGAAAAACATATCATATACTCTCCAACGTTCTATGATCATAAACCTACCGTGGATTCTCTCGCGAGGCTGTATCCATGCCTAAAGCGCCATCAGCTCCTACTTTTGCTCTTGCTTTTGAACTAGATGACGAACACACACTTGACCGTGCCTACAAATATGACCCCTTACTCGGTTTCGTTTTTGCAACCTCTCGTTCTGGTTGTCTACCAAATGGCAGTCGTAAGAATTGGGGACTTGTAAACTTACTTCAGCCCTCAACTACCGCTGATGATGAGACTGTAGGTACCCCTTGGCAAATAACGATTGCTCCCTTCTGCCTCGCCAAAACATCCAAATCCCCCTACGGCGACCTGGCGACATTTTTTGCATAGGATCTGGAATCCACCGCCGACAAATAGCAGATACCTACGGAATCTTCAACGCTATCAAGAGTACGATGTCCACCATCGATGGAAGTTGCTATCGAAAAGCATGTATGATCAGTGATGATGGTTGTTCCATGATGGGAAATGGGGGTTGCTCTTTCTTTACTTCGGATGGCGCTGAGGAGTCAAGGATCTTACTACGGACGTTGGATATGTCACTTCAGAAGTTTTCCGGGATTTTGAGATGCAGTTGGGATGGGAGGAGGGCAGCGTAGGTTTTGCCGCCTGAAAGTTGGTTGTTTCCATTTACCGTTGAGCTCTACAGGAAATAAAATCATCATAATCGCGAACTATAGGATATCTTTATGGCGATGTTCAAATGTAGAAAATGTGTAAATTTCTAGGTCATCTCCCGGTGGACAGAAAAGTTGGGACCACAATTTAGCGAGCCTGCTAACCTTGCGATGTATAACTTAGTAACCACGAATTGTAAAAATATAACAAAAAGATGAGTAAATGCGTAAGATGCTAATTGACTCTGAACCTGTGTGCTGAAAGTTATTGTTTTATTTGCGTCGAGTTATTAACGTTGCTAGTTCTCGTAGAATAAAGTAATGCTGCCACTTATTCTGTCCACCGGGAGGTCATGTGCATGCGTGCCTAAGATGAAATCGCGTCGCGAGACCTTCTTTCCCTCACATCAACATCTACACCAGTGTTCAACCCTCTCAAATGCTCAATTGCAATAAAAACCCCTCTTAATACCCATCGTACATACCGCGATACCTCCACCCCTTTGCGCATACAAATAAAATCAACAAAACAATGCCTCCACGACCCTTCAAACCACCGCGTCCCTCATCCTCAACCCCTCAAGACTCCCGCCCAAAATCGAAAGCAAAGCCTAAAGCCAAAACATCTGCAGGAATAAAAAAACCCACCTCCAATAAAAAGAAATCGCCCGCTACAGACACCCGTCGCGACTCCGGGCGCTCCCTAGGTCTCCCCTCCCTCTCGCCCGATTCCTCCCCCTCCGATGCCAACGAATCCCCAATCGAAGACGATGACGACGACCCATTCGCTTCCCAACAGCCCCAGCGACAAACAAAAGAAAAACAAGGACGGAGGGAAAGGGAGGAGGTGGAAGAAATAAGGGAACACGTTATACCAGAGGATTTACTGAATGTTCTACTGCATTCACATTTCAAGGGAGAGACGAGGATCAAAAAGGATGCTTGTGCTGCTATAGGCAGGTATATGGAGACTTTTGTTAGGGAGGGGGTTGCGAGGTGTATTTGGGCGGGGAGTGGGGAGGAGGGAAGTGGTAGGATGCTGGAGGTTGAGGATTTGGAGAAGTTGGCGCCGCAGCTTTTGATGGATTTTTGAGGGATTGGTTGGGGAATGGGGGCATTGGAGTTTACGGGTTGGAGTTTATATGGACTGTGGCGGATACATGGCGTTTGAGGTGCGGGCGTTATACTATTTTTTCCGCGGCCATATGTCGATGAGAGTCCGGAATGGAGGCTCCGAGAGGGAGTGGAAGCCATGGTCGGATACACACACGACCCGAGAAAGTCTCTAGCAATTAAGTATATTCTTGCCCCGGAGGGTAGAAGGCCAAAAATCATCCCTTTAATATGGCTTCTATAATATCGAACCAGGGAACGCCCCCAGCAGAGAGCGTTCTTTGCCTCCTTTCAGCGGCTGAGAAAGGCAGGGAAAAAATACCGGTTACATTGAGGCTTCTATGGTCAAGTTGGTAGAGCCGCATAGCAAATATAGAAATGCCTCTCCTCGATTTCTTTTTGTTTGTAAAAGTTTCTCTGAAAGATGTTTCGAACTTGTTGTCTAAAAGGCAGCAACGGCGTTTTTGTTGGCTCGCGATGGACATTAAAAGTGGCAGTAAATACACCAGGTTCGCACCTGCCTGCCTGACTCCAGTTTTTTAATTTAGTCCAGAGTAACTATTCTAAACACTTGGAACGATTCCGAAAATATTGACCCAGTGTTTTAGAACATCAAGTTCAAATGTCTCAAAGTTTTTGGTAGGATTTACTGCCACTTTTAATGTCCACCGCCAGTGTGGTTATATTTTCTTCTTTCAATGCATGCCTTTGGCAACCAGTGTGATAAACAGGGAATAAGGCTAGTCGATGGTTTTTCTAGACTGCAAGATTCGTCGGACATTGCTCTTTTATCACGGGGAGTTTGGTTGAGGATTGGAAGTTTGAGGAGGAGCCATCTCAATCGAGGGGTTAGGTGGAGCATGCCACCCCCCGCGATTCGTTCTCGAAAACAAAAAGACGTGTATATGGAAGGGCGAGGGGAGGGGGCGTTTATATTCTGGATGGTGACCGGGAGTCGTGCCTTCCCTTCTCGTTCTCGGCATGGTAGAACGGTCTCGACCGAGGTGAGAGGGAAGGAGCGACCTCAAGTTCCCTTCTCCTGTGTTGTTAGGTGGTCCAGGTCGAGGGTCGAGATCAAGGGAGGGAAGGAACGACCTCAAGGTTCGATGGGACTTTCCCTCACCAGTTCAACCCAGTCGTGACTACCTCCTGCAATGGACCTCAAGTCAACAAGACTTTGGGCTGCCAGTAAAGTTCCGGGTAGACTTGCTCGACCCGAGAGGCGAGATCAAGTTTTGAAGTCAGGGAAAGAACGACCTTGACCTCCAGATATACTGATACAAGCTGGGTGCGGGGGTCATCCAGAGCAGGGAGTTTATTTAACGACGGCGAAACTTGGTACCCCCTCCCCCAAAGAAAGAATCATAGACAGCAGGTCGATATTTGGCTTCAATGGACATCATAAGTGCAAGTGAACCGAATATCAATAATTCCCATTTACAAAACAACCAAATCGAATATAATATCTACAAACAGCATTCCCACTCCCCAAAGAATCTAGCAGAGTCACAACCGACTCGCTCAACTTTTCCACAACCAAAAGAAGTCCTCAAATCTCGTCCTGAGCCCCCTAAAGCTCCTCGCCCTCTTATCGTTTCTCAACGCGCAACAGCAGTAATGGTCTCCCTCCCAGTAGTAATAGCCGTCGGCGACCCAATAACCGTGCTTAACCCCTCTCCGTTCCCCGGAATACATTTCGTGTCCAAATCGCTATATCCAATTCTGTTCACACATGCCTTGTAGGCATACAATCTGTCGTCTGCCACCACGCAAATTGCTTGGTTCGGGTAGAATTGGTACCAGGTACCCGCGAGTGATTTACAGCATGCTCCGACTTGGGTGACTGAGGTTGCTGGGCCACCAGCTACGCATGCTGATGCTGAGACTATGGAGTGGTTTTGTTAGCTTTGGGAGGGGCATATGGAAGGTTCCCAGGGCAGGGACGTACTTAATGTTGGGAGGAGGGAGATGAAAGGGATGAGAAGGGTGAGGAGTTGCATTTTTGAATTGGTTGTGTTTTTGACTGTGGCGTTTGAAGTAGAGGTCTTGGGATTGACGAAGAAGCGAGTGTAGAGGTGTTTATTCTTGACTTTATGGGTTATCAAGTTTATTGCCCCTTCAAAATTTCCCGGATTGACAACCCTTCTTATCTTCAACCAACCCAGAAGGCAACCATCAATCATCAATCCCATCAGAGAAATTAATCTAACAGAGAAAAAGTATAGCCGTTCCATACCTCTCATGACTTAGGCAGACAACATTGGGGAACCGCCAGCAGATAGATTCAACTCGTATTCCGAAAAGCCTCATCACCTACCCCGAAACCAAAATTCAGGACACATTCCCACGAGTGCAAAATATTGCTGCCTTCGGGTCTTCAGTATTTAATGTCTTCACAAAGCCTGGATTGTGAGGGAATGGTACTTTAAATTTAACCTTCATCCGGGGTTCAATTAGAGTTAAACGAAATACCAATATTTGAACACTCTATGTTAATTAACCTTTCGTTGAAATGGGGAAGAAGAGTCGGAACTTGCCACCTGTTAGATGAAGGGTTTGCATTTAGCAGCCGAGAACAGGTGGAATGGTTAGGGTGAACTCGGTTATTTAAACGTATTAGCCGGGAACCTTTGGATTTCGCAAGATAGGTCGGCGTGGATTGTTAATAATAGAACATAAAGTTAAAATATGAAATGATCAATTGTGGCTTCCAAACTAACATGTCGAATCAGAATAGTCTAGATACGCTTTCGGTGGTCGAAAAGGTAGGTATGTTGGCTATGAAACGTTCTGCTCAGAAAACAAGCTTCTCGGAATAGGTTCCCGGAGCTTGGGATGCCGTACTGCTGGAGTCAAGAAATCCCGTTCCGGAAAAGAGTTGCATGCTGCAGATCTTGATGCATGTTCTTTTAATGGTTGCCTAGTCTGTTAAGCGAGTGTCCCAATTTACTGTTGTGCAATGACACGGGAATGGTGATACTGAATAGTGTGTTTGTAGATTCCAAGAACTGGTTTCAGAGGACAAGGCCGTACAGTCCACACAACCACGCTGACCCCCTACTTATCGAGTCACACCAACATGAGTAAAAGCTACCTTTGGAGCTTATCGATTCGACCAAGCTCTGCTTTGTGTATTTCTTACACACTGGCGCATGGAACTCCCTTCTTCGATGGCAAAAATATAAGGTCTACATCAACTTGAAGTATAGGATTGCGACCTCCTGGTAAGAGTTCTACTCTCCTGACACTTCGGGCTCTCACCAAAAGGAGCGTGCTTTATGGCAGTTACACTGCAAGAGATTCTCATAAAAGGACAGAAGAAGTCTATATTTCCAACTAAATATAACCAACGAAAAGAAGGAAAGAAACAAAAGAGAGTATGCACACAGCTCCAAACCCTAGTATAACACACGAAAGAGAAAACCTTTCCAAAATCCTCAAAGCAGAAACAAGACACACCTTTTCCGGAACCAAAACCCGCAAAACCAAGGACCGAAAGTCAACACATAGCAACTCCAAAATCAAAACCGAAACCCTTATATACAAAGGAAACGAAACGAAAAGAACACAAAACAGGAATTCCCACCTACAAATACAACCGTCCCCTCTCCAACTTCCCCTCCTCCCTCCCATCCCAATTCATAACACCCATCCGTCCAACACCAACCTTAACCCCCGTACCAACCTCCCATCCCTCTCCACCCCCAACATCCCCAAGTCTAACCTTCATATCCTTCAACTCTTTCATCCTCTCCAACCCTTCCATCCTAACACCACCCCTAGGCGCATCCACAAATTCACTATTCACAATAAGATTCCCCGCATACGGCAAAAAGTCCCTCGTCAAAGTCCTCCTTCTAATGACCGCTGCGAAAATACTAGCGAAAAGGAGGACACAAGTAGAAACCAGGAAAACAATAGCCCACGACCAAACGCAGAGGAAGATGGGTGTTTCTTTTATAAGGCTTGCTGGAACAGTGAGGACTTGATTTTTGTTCTTAATAGCGGAGTTGAGAAGTTCTGGTGTGCTGGAGATATCGGGGGTGTTGGGGAGGGGAGTACCGGTTAAGTAGGCTGTGGCGTTGGGTGTACTACCTTGAAGGAAGGTGTTGAGGAGTTGGGAGAGACGCATTGAAAAATCCTGGAGTTCTATATCGTTGACTCTTGATTCGGCGCCAGTTTGAGAGTTTGTTTGGTTGGCAATGTAGCGCGGTGTGGGTGTGGACAAGATGAAGTTGTTTGAGAGGGGTGAGACGAGGTAGTTTTGTATTGTATCTATGCCTTGGAATATCCTTGCGGATTCGGGAAGGAGGGAGGTGAGTCCATTTAAGATGTTGTTGAAGCTTAGTAGTGTGATAGCGGTGGTGGGTGCTTGTGATGATACAGAAGTTCGTTGTGCGGTCACTGAACATGCGGTTTGTGCATTCGGGGTTTTACTGCATAGTACGATGGATTCAACAAATGCCTGTGCTGGAACGCAGAATATCGACGTGACGTCTGATATTCCTGTAAAATCTTGGTAGAGAAGTGTTCCCGGAATTTGTTTCGCGGATGTGAAATCATTTCGGAGGCAATCTAGACATTGTGATGTGTTTCTGTCCGTGGTGGGCAGGAGATCAGTCATATCCGCACCTAAATATCCTAGTGCCCAGTTTGTATTCTCTGTTATGTTGATTCCACTTCGAAAGGCACCATTGCCGGAGATGAGACCCGGATTCGTGAAGCCATCTGCTCCTCGCGTGACAGTAGAAGTGACGTTTCCGCAGGTTAGCTCGAGGTATGTGGATTCGAGATTGAATGTACTATTCCCATCCGGCAGTTTGGAACTCGCTATTCCGAAAAGAGATGTGTAAGTGATTGAAAAGTTTTGCCTCGGAATGCTTCGCCAACCGTTCTTGTCTGCGGGGACGTTGGAGAGAGCGGAGAGCATGGGTATTTTGACATTCCCCCATAAATCCATAGGTCCATTCTTGACATTCTCAGGTGCTACGAGAGATGCTGAGAATAATGATGTGAATCCTGGAAACAAGGAGGTTTCAAATAATGAACTGCCGGAGTAGTTGGGCTGTCGTGTATTGAGATAGCTGATTTCGGTGGGAGAGGCCATAGGTGCTAGAGTTGTGGTCCACATTCTCTGCGCAGCCTGTGAGCCGAACGGGGACACCAGCCATAATGCTATGAGTGAGAAACTGAGTAGTGGAACAAATCCTAGTCTGACTTGCGTTCGGACCGTTCCGAGCACTGTTCGGCTGTTGATCAGTCTCTCGAGGAGCCCAAGGGTTGTTCCTTGTTCCAGTTTGTAGTTGGTGTATTTTATGAATGCCCGTCCAACCGTGATTGAAAATTCGAGGGGGAAAATTGTGGCGATCTATTGGGAGTTAGCACTTGCCAGAAATCATCGTCAGTATTGGAGAACATACAACTTTAGTAAGTTCGTTCAAGCTGGTGAACAACGCAGGAGTAACAGGCTTCTTGTGTGCCAACATGATTGTAGCAACGATCACGAAGAATGGAACTGTTAAAAGCATGGGTATGATGTCACTTATTCTTCGCTTCCAGGTCTCCTTGTTGTCCATATCCAAAGATTGAGGAACCCCGACCCAAGCAGGTACGTTTTTCTTTTCCTGTTCTGGTTGATCATATCGAATATTCTTCGTGGCAGAATATCCGTTCGTATCTGCACTGTTTTTAAGAAGACTGTAAGCCTCTGTAATATTTCGACCACTTTTTGATATGTTTCTCGAATGTCTTTTCGAATTCCTCGAACTTATTCCCGCATCTCGAATTTCGAGTACGTCATCTATTGGGTTGTTTGCTGATAATGGTGGCCTGTATATATCTTCTCCTCTCGAATTTTGTCTTGAATGGCTCGAGTGATTGGAGTTTTGTCTCGAATGGGCAGGCCTCCAAACGTCGGATCCGGCCCCCGATCTTCCCGAATTTGAAGAAAGAGAACTCGCTCTCGAATGTGGTGGCCTTCTTGGAATATTGGGTGGCTCAGCAATTGGAGGGGAAGGTAGCATTACAGAGCCATTAATGCTCTATGAGTGTAACCTAAATGTTAGCAATGCTTGAAAAATAGAAAACCCTCTGGATTTTTAAAACTGGGCTGGCAAATATGGTCTGGTGAGTACCAAAGGATTTTCAGGAATTCATCAAAAGACAGGAATAACATAAACGAACCATAGCTTCTCCAATACTAAAACCACGATGACCCCGCGCTGGCCGCATGGTTACCCCTAATCAAACGCGACACAACGATTCAAAATAAATTTAAAAATCGAAACAAACGTAGGATGGTTCCACAAACAATAGAAAAGAGAAATAAGAAGGAAAATATCTCAAAGGAATAGGATCTTAGCTTGAATATATCCCACTTGAGGGGCGTATTTCGGTGTCTAGGCCAATCGTCTGTGCGCAGAGACGTGGTGGAGGAGCAACAACAGGGACCACCACCGTTCCGTTTCGCATGAATCAAAAGGCACAGACAGGCTCAGCGGTTGGTAGAAGACGCTTTCTTCGGTCCTCGGTCGCCTGTCAACCCCAGATTTGGGTCTTTAGGTAGAGGCATAAATATTGGAAGAGCCTAGTTTGTGGATAGGGCGTTCGGTTAGAGCATAATCAACGCCAAACTTTTGGCGAGATATGTTTAAAATCATGATCTTGGGTTCGTCTATATCGCGTCTCAACTATAGGGAAACTTTCACACGAGAAGTTTGGATAACGGAGCCGATGTAGCCGAATGGTACCTCATCGAATAGTTTGACGTTTCGGGGACCAGTTGGATAGATTCCCGAGAATGTTGTCTGTTTGGTGTTTCGACACGACGCAAGCGAGGCTGACCGTTGACGATAGGTGTGCCTTGAGGACTGTGTGGGACCGTTTTGAGGCAGTGTCGCCATCATCATCTGAATCAACTTGACGGTGATAAGAGTGTGCTAGATAGTCCGTGGATGAGGTCCTGACAGGTGTAAAACTTGGTGATACCGAATTAGAGTTGGCTGGATCCGTTGGTACGGCGCGAAGAGGATCTAGTGGTTTCGAAGCTTGACAAAACCTCCGAAGGGACTTTTTACTCCAGTAGAAAGAGGTGTTGTCAAAGAGGATGATGGAATTTAGAAGGAGTCGTCCCGTGATGCTTCTTTAGCAAAGTTTTGGTAAGCTTTCCCTGGAACCTTTTTCGAAACCATTGAGTGGATAACTTTATATGCCGGTAGCTGGCATGGCGGTGAGACGTATCCGTATCCACGGGAATTGGAATATAAAATCTGACTCAGAGCAAAGATTGAGATTAACAGAAATATTCATGGCGAGAGCTGCTCTCATTCGTGGTTACGTATGAAGTGGAAAAAAGAGGAAAGGAGCGAATCCTTCGAGTGGCTTGCGATGGATTCCCGGTTGCACGGACGGACTTGGAGGGGTCTAAAACGTGATCAAATAACGAAATCTAACATAAGCAATTGAGCTAGAATTATTTATAATAGAGGCTGTACGTTATGACTAGATCCTTTATACCAAGACTATCTTCTACTCTGCATAGAAGTATATTCTTCAGATTTCAGGTTTGGAAAAAGAAGGAAGGTCACGTGCGTCATGAACATTTGGAATATTCATATTGCACTGTAACTTAGCTTCCTACGAATAAGATAAATTCCCATTTGTCTTTACAACAACTCCATTCTTCATTCTTTGTTCTAGATCATTTATTCCTGATGTCGTGATATCCCAACTACATAATTTTCGGGTCCCTAATTTTCATGACTTCCAAGTTCCAGTTCCAGCCACTCTACTTACAACCAACGATGTATTAATGCAAGACCTTGTCTCATGATATCATACTCGAACAATCCAGAGTCATGGAAATACCAGAGAATTCTTAGGTCTGCCAAGCGGACTTCCGTCAGTAGAAACTAGCTATTTTAGATGGGAAGAAGTATAACCGAAATAAAGGCCGACAAGAAAGCCATTCAAGGAGACAGCAACAAGAGTCTTGAACTTTGAAAGCAGAGCTTGAAGCTGCATGATAACGGGAATTAATTCCTAGTCTTAGATCTCTTCTAGATACTAAACTTGGGCGAGCTTTATTTGAGATCATAACAAACCTGAGTGTTGAAAGGAAAGTGGAGGCAAATTGTAAACAAACATCTCATATCAAAACAGTATAGTTCTGAAATCCCTTGCTTCTGGAGTTCTCAATATCACTATTACACCATATATTTTCAAAACACATTTTGATGATTTGATCCCATATACCGACCGTGAGTATGTTATTCTTGTCGTATGATTTTAACTCAATAAAATTCTTCGCTGCTAAGTCGTAAACTGGCTTACAAATACTAGCTCTGAATAAGTCCAGAGTCTAGCTGAAAACTAGTATTAAGAAGGTATTCTGCTTGGAGTTATTGAGGCAACTTCTCTCAGGGGTTACATTAACAATAAATGTGAGCTAAAATTTACCAATTGACTTAAAAACAACATCTCGTAGTTCGCATAAACACACTCAGCTTTCTTCTCCCTCACAATCCATGTTTCCTTATTCTATTCAAGCCCTTTGAAATAAAAATAAAGAAAAAAGTTATCAAGATATTCAGATAATAACTTCCAATTCCTCAATACTACCTTTTATTACTTACCAGAGTCTTATTTTCCCCATACACTCCTCCAATAATCCTTTCTTCCCTCAACATCTGCTCCATATACTTCAGGGTGCTCAAGAGAAAAGACGAGTCATCTCGAATCCCAAGGTCGAGCCGAGCTAAGTGGAGAAAAAACTAACATTTGCCAGAGACGAAAATGAATGCATACCATCTACCAATAAAACCCTACTGCAAACCCCTCGAACCATCATATACACAAGTACGCGTTTCAATAAGATCAATAAGAACAAACAAATACAAAATACCCATCCCCATTCACATTTCTATTCCGTCACCCAACCCAACCCACAAACCTTCCATCTACAAGAAACAACGAACACCAAAAACAAGGAAATACACAAAGCCTCCAATCCACCCACAACAAACCCCCCAACACCCCAAGGAAAAAAAAGTCCAAAAACATCCCAATACTTCACATCTTCCTTCCACCCGCGATAGTCCCCCAAACCCCAACACGATCCCCATTCCACCCTTCTGAACCCCGAAGGAAATCAATCCTCTCCACCTTATCTCACACACTACACGATCCCCATCACACCCGCACATGAAATGAACAAAATAAAACAAACATCATGCAGACCCCAAAATATTCCTTCCTCATGCCCAATCCATCTGCTGACCTCGAACCCGACATCTCACTCGGCAGGAACTGCTCGTCATACAAAAATAGCCCCCTCTCAAACTCGGACACACACACAATGAACTGAGTACATCGGCGCAACTTGTCGAGTGCTAAAAAGGAAACAAATTGTTCATGAATATGCTGCGAGTAAGCTGTAAGTAAAGCCACGAGTAATCCACGAGTAATCCATGAGTTAACCACGAGTAAACCACGAGGAAGCCACGAACAAGCCCCTAAATGATGGCAAATAAGCTGCTAGATAGGTGGGACGAGATGTTTAACGAGTAGGTTCAACAGGACATTCTACAAGAGACCAAGTTATATCACAAAGGTAGTTAATCTCATCAAACACGTCAAATCAAAAAGGATTCCACAAGATTAAGTTTTGAATGTTTCCATTCGATTGAGTTTTATCGGCCACACCCCTTTTCTTCAAGATATCTATTCGGACCATGCAAGAGGAAGAGAGAGGAAGACCAAAAGGAAGAAACAATCCGGCGACGACGAAAACGCAGCAAAGGTAAAAAGGGAAACACATCAGGGACATTGCCTGGTAATAAAGTACAGCAGCGACCGGAAAGCCTTCCAGTCTAAATCTGCAAGTCGCTCCAGCACCATTTTGCATGAAGGTGTCAGTAACAACTACCACCCCAATCATGCCCGCACCGACCCTCTCAAACACCCCGCGAACCACGATCCCGACCCTTCAACATTATCAACCCGCGACCCCATTTTCATCTACAACTACAAGCAAGCGTATTATTTACTTGAATGCCTTTCCGAACATCAAGACCTGGAGTTGATCGTAGATGGACAAGACACCAGCACCGGCGACACCACGGAGAATGTTGGCACCAGCACCCTTGAAGAGGGACTTGACACCCTCCTTGGCAATGATTTGGCGACCAGCATCCATGGATGACTTGTACTTGACGGCCTCACCGGAGGTCATCATCATACGACGACGGATGGTATCCAATGGGTATGATGCGATACCAGCACCAGTGGTGACACCCCATCCGAGAGCGAAAGAGGCAAGGAAGTTACCCTCAAGAGGACCGACAAGGAGGACAGGCTTAAGAGAATCGTAGAGACCGAAGTAAAGACCACGGTAAACGACGATACCGAAAACGGATGGACCGAAACCACGGTAAAGACCGGCGACACCATCAGTGGCCAAGGTCTTCTTGTAAACATCTACCAAACCGTTGAATTGACGGTCGGCACCTCCCTTTCCCTTGGCGTCGTTGGCAAGACGGGTACGGGCGTAATCGAGAGAGTAGACGAAGAGGAGGGAAGTGGCACCAGCAGCCTGCAAGTGGTTAGTATTACGTCAGGTTTGTCGGGTTGGTTTAAACTTACTCCTCCGGAGGCCAAGTTACCAGCCATCCACTTGGCGTAACCCTCGTTCTTCTTGAAGGCGAACATGCTCTTGTAGGTATCACGGAAAGCAAAGTTCAAGGCTTGTGTTGGGAAATAACGGATAACGTTGGCGGTGTTTCCTCTCCATAGCGAAACAATACCCTCGTTCTTGATAGTTCTTGAGAAGCAGTCGGAGATACCGTTGAATTTTCGGTCGAGACGGCCAGACTTCAACATCTCATCCTGAAAAAATTGTTAGCATGGGATTAGGACAGAGCGCGAAATCTACAGAAGGGGCCATGCTGTTGCGATTCGATGAATCACGATTGTGTAGTTATCGATAACCACTGCCAAAAGGGGAAGGATGGCCCAATTTGGATATGATGTAGGGATGCAAATGCAGATAATTTAAAAGTACGCCGAAGCAGCCAAACATACCTGGTTTTGGATCAAAAGCTTGACACGCTCAATAGGTGCAGCTGCGGTCTTTGAGACGGCGGCAGAGACACCACCCACTGTTATCGCACGTTAGCTTCCGCTCTTATGTCTCCATCAACTACGCGCCCGATATGGCGATCTTCGATATTTTCGAGGGGGGAGACCAGCGCAATGGCATCGGCAGTGGGAGACGTACTCAAGAAATCGATAACGAAAGGTGGACTGCGATGGTTGGGTCAGCTTGAGGTTCTTCCATGATGGATTGCGATGAGGGAATTTTTCCATCGCGGCGCCATTGAGCCACGACGAAGCTGTCGACTCGCGAACAAAGTACACGGCGCATATCAATGGGCGGCAGAGAAGGCCATTGATACTTTGCTGATGCTCGGTGCTCGAAAAGTTGAAATCTTGTTGATGCCAGCTGGCCGCGATGATGATGCAGGAAGACTTGGGAAGTTGGAATGGAATACGTACACGCCCATGACGGACTCCTTCTTTGGGGGTTGGTTGCTCATATTTGCGGTTGGTGATCGAAGATCAAAGGACTGAGGGGAGATGTTGATGAAAGGGAAGTGGATGGAGAATGGTATGAAGAGGAGAGTTTGGGAGGTCTTGGAGGAGGTTTTTGAAGGAAAAGGGATTTGAGGCGGCTCGTTAAAAATCTCTCAGCACGGGCCAGCCAGGTTCAGGCCTTAGGGCCGAGCTTTTAAAACAGCAGCAAGCTGGCCTGGTGGACAGGCGGGAGATGCATGCACCCGAGTGGAATTTGCATATAAAATATCAGGAGAATTAAGTGCTGCGTATCTAGAGACTTTTTCTACATCTACATGCTACCAAAACACCAGCCGTGGTCGAGTTGTGCCTACATCAACACCTCCTCCCATCTCTCCATGATTCAACGCCGCCTTTGCTACGGACACAAGAGCAACCGACTTTCCCCGAGGTTCGGACAGGGCTGGCCTTCACTAGGAGAAAAAATCTCTTGTCCGACAAAAAGGATGGGGGCATTTCTACTCTGCTGTACAAAAGACCCTTTGTAAATCCCATTCAACCTCAAGTTATGCACTTTATGAGGTTGGTATCAATCGCAAAGACCTCGAGGAGATCCGTGGCACCGTTTGTTTGCTTTCCAGCCTCTTTGTTTTCCAAGCTTGGACTGACGGATGGGGGTCAATTCATCTCCGGCCAATCCACCAATCCACCTCTGCTGAACATGGCAACCACCAGAGCTTCGTTGCTATGCGAAATCTCCCCCTTACTCTATACACCAATTGGGGAGTATATGTTTCAAAAGTACCGTTCGCTAACTTCTGTGCAGCAGTTCCTTCTTTCCAGAAGTCTAGAAGTCTTCCAGAACGGGATCCCCGAAGCTACCTACCGCATGGCTCTTTACGGAACACAATGCCGACATCACATACCAATCACAAATTCGCAACGTCATTATCAAAAATTTGAGAGTGGTATAACTTTTTTATTCTTCTTTCGTCAAGGCATTAAACATCAGAGCAACGAGCTTCATTTGGAAACCCAGGAGCCATTCATCGATGATCATAAGCCCGCTCATAACCCAATTCCCACCGCCAAAATAAAGTCGCTATCTACAAATTGACGGCAGTTCGGAAGTTCTCACCAGCATAGATGGCCTTGTCACCAAGCTCCTCCTCTATTCTCAAGATCTGGTTCAACTTGGCCAAACGCTCAGATCGGGCTGGGGCACCAGTCTTGATTTGCCCAGCTCGGATACCGACGACGATATCAGCAATGGTGACATCTTCCGTCTCACCAGATCGGTGAGAAACCATGACACCCCATCCAGCAGCGTAAGAATCCTTGGCAGCCTGGATGGACTCGGTAAGGGTACCGATTTGGTTGACCTTGAGCAAGAGAGAGTTGCAAGACTTGAGCTCAATGGCCTTCTTGATACGGATAGGGTTGGTGACAGTCAAGTCATCACCGACAATTTGGAAGTCGGAAGTCTTGTAGAAGTAGCTCCATGCCTCCCAGTCATCCTCGGCGAATGGATCCTCGATACTGACAATTGGGTACTTCTTGGCGAGGGATTGGTATTGAGCAGCAAGCTCCTCGTAGGTGAGCCACTTGGTTGGGTCACTGTCTGGGTTCTTGAAGTCCAAGTCGTACTTCTTGACGTCCTCCTTGTAAAACTCGCTTGAGGCGACATCCATGGCAATGTGGACCTTTCCGGTGTAACCTGCCTTCTCGATGGCGTCGGTGATAAGCTCAAGAGCCTCCTCAGCAGTCTGAATATCTGGTGCAACACCACCCTCGTCACCGACGTTACCAGCGGATTGTCCGTACTTCTTCTTGGCAAGGCCCTTCAAGATTTGGTAGACCTCAGCACCTTGGCGGAGAGCCTCAGTGAAAGATGGTGCGGATCTACAGGACATTAGAAAGTGCTTATGAGCTCTAGAATTGAGAAGACACTTACGAAGGAACGATCATGAATTCTTGGAATGCCAATCGTCCACCAGCGTGGGATCTGTAATTTTATCAGTTTGTTGTCCCATTATCAATATCTGCCTAGAATATGACGTACCCTCCATTGAGAACGTTCATGAAAGGAACTGGGAGAACATATGGCTTCTTGGTACCGGCAAGGTCGGAAACGTGAGCGTAAAGAGGAATTTGCTACCCAGTGTTAGTACCAGTATCTCGAAAATTCATCATCTCAGAACCCTTTACCTTCTCAGCGGCACCAGCCTTGGCAACGGCGAGAGAGACACCAAGAATGGCATTGGCACCAAACTTTCCCTTGTTGGCCGTTCCGTCAAGCTTGATCAAGAACTCGTCAATCTTGGCTTGGTCCTTGACATCAAGGTTCTCCTTGATGAGAGCTGGGCCAATGGTGTCGTTGACATTGGCAACAGCCTTTGTGACACCCTTTCCACCCCACTTGGCCTTGTCTCCATCACGAAGCTCAACAGCCTCGTGTTGACCTGTATGGTAGCTCAAATCAGCTTCGTCTCGGGGATTGTGGAATAGGAAGTAGACGAACCGGTGGAAGCGCCGGAGGGGACGATGGCACGGTGAAGACCAGTCTCGGTGACCACGTCGACCTCGACGGTTGGATTACCCCGAGAGTCGTAGACCGAACGAGCGTGGATCTTGGTGATGGCCATGATGTATTATTTTCTGCGAGAATTAAATTGTTAGTTGACAATACAGTAGCATGTAGTAAGAGGCAGAGAAGGGTGAAGCTCGCCTTATGTATTGGTAGGATTTGTTGTTCTGATTGCAAAAAAAATAGTCAGTTGATGTGCAGAAGCTTGGGAGCTGGCTGCAGAAGAAGAAAAAACAAGGTGGGGTGAGGGATATTGTAGGGCGACGAGATCGGAGAAGGCGAAGGGGATGCGGCAGCTTATCAATGGAATTGGGGGTGAGGTGGTGTTGCCTCAATTGGTCAACAAGCTCTCTCAGACATCAGACGTACCTGGGATTCGTGGCGTGAGGGGATTGTGGTTTAGGAAAAGTGGTGTTTGGAAGGAAATCGAAGGAGGGGTGGTTGAGTGGTGAGTGGTGAGGGGTGCACCGTGAGAGGGTTTGGATGTTGGTCTTGGCTTGGTGGGATATGATCCCTGCAATCCCTGTCTGTTGCAAAAAGCGCCGAATAAGAATTGGCCACCAGTTTGACGGCAGGGGAGGAGCATTGGACTATCATCTCAACCACTCACTGCCACTGCCGTCTACAGCCTCGTGAAGCCTTCACGCAATAGCGCATCCAACCGAGTTTTTTCAAGAGGAAGAGTTTGCCGTCTGATACTCATTTTGCTAAATTTCCTCAGACAATAACCCTGCCCTACTCGTCTTATCGAGGGCTACAATATTCTGATATACAACCTCGAGGACCTCGAGGGTCTCTTGACCTACACCTCTATACTTTGAACACTCCTGACTCTTCCAATACCAATTGACAAGGCTACACTACACCTACACTCTGCATACCCTCACGATCCCTGTCCTACCTCTGGAGCTCTAGACTCATAGTGCGTATAAAAGCTCCGAACGTCACGCCGGACTTTCGTGCTTAAGGTTCCCTCTAAAATGTGGTAAGGAAATACAGCGACAAAGGCCCCGGCTGACTCTTGCTCGTACAACTGTGAACAACGTGATGAAACGGATCCATTTTTCGGAGGAGAAAGCATCTCTAGACCGCTGCAGCCAAGTGTCTCGACTCCCTCTTGGAATCTAGCTCGAAACTTTTCGCATATAAATGTCTTTGACAATCCGGACCGACAATCCTACACAAGGAGTTTAGAGGAAGTGGATAGCTGTGATGAGGCTTTGTTGGGCGAGCAACTTGGGTAAGTGACGTCCGATTAGAGAAAATATACTGCCGAGTGCTGCCCCAAATAAAGACATGAGATAATGGCAATACTTTTTGCTATTCAAAAAGAGCCTCCACCCTGATGGCCAAGTTGACTGTCGATATCTCTTCTCTACATATCAGAGAGCAAGTTGACTTCAAACTTGAAGCCTTTTCCAGAAGTATTTGAGATGATTTTTAGAATACCGAGAAGCCCGTTGGATATCAACAAACAATCACGGAACCCAATATCAATAATCAGACAATTGCTCTTTCGTGTTGTGGTGTGGTTGATGTGAATATTGGAGAAGCGAGAAGCGGAGTTTTTGAACGCCGGTGAATACTTCCAGCCTCAGGCACTCAGGCACGAATGACATGGAAGCTCACAAGTTGAGGCAACGATAGCTTCGCGTTCTCCCAAAACCAGTGCATCAACACCAAATCCCCCCAACCTCACAACACCAACTTAATCCATCCAACATAACCTCAACTCCTTTCCGATACATACGCACTTGACCTCCATACACACACAACCCGAAATCATGTCCGAAGAAGAGCGATCCCATGCGCTCCAGTCGTTCAAGACCAAACTATTGGAATCAAGGGAATGGGAAGCAAAGCTGAAGGCCTTACGGCAGGATATCAAGGGGTTGCAGAAGGATTTCGATCACACAGAGGAGAATATCAAAGCCCTTCAAAGTGTGGGTCAGATCATTGGGGAGGTCTTGAAGCAACTTGATGATGAGAGATGTAACTAACTCCTCTGCACTAACTCTACATCTATCAGTGCTAACTTTGTTCTTTTCAGTCATCGTCAAAGCCTCGTCCGGTCCTCGATATGTCGTCGGTTGCAGATCAAAGGTAGATAAGGCTGCGCTGAAGCAAGGAACCAGAGTCGCTCTCGACATGACCACCCTGACAATAATGCGAATGTTACCTCGAGAAGTCGATCCGTTAGTCTACAACATGTCGCTGGAGGATCCTGGTCAGGTTAGCTTTGGCGGTATTGGTGGGTTGAACGAGCAGATTAGAGAACTGAGAGAGGTCATTGAATTGCCCTTGAAGAACCCAGAACTATTCTTGAGAGTCGGCATCAAACCACCAAAGGGTGTTTTACTATACGGACCACCAGGAACGGGAAAGACTTTGTTGGCGAGAGCTGTTGCAAGCAGTCTGGAAACCAATTTCTTGAAGGGTAAGATATCTGCTACTGTTTTGTGGACTTTGCTGACCAAGTATAGTGGTATCTTCTGCCATCGTCGACAAGTATATCGGAGAGTCAGCGCGTTTGATCAGAGAAATGTTCGGATACGCCAAAGAACATGAACCATGTATCATCTTTATGGACGAAATCGATGCCATTGGAGGACGAAGATTTTCGGAGGGTACTTCAGCAGATCGTGAAATTCAGCGGACATTGATGGAACTCCTCAACCAGTTGGACGGATTCGATTACCTAGGAAAGACCAAGATCATTATGGCCACGAATCGACCCGATACCTTAGATCCTGCACTTCTCCGAGCAGGACGTCTTGATCGAAAGATCGAGATTCCTCTCCCTAACGAGGTTGGCCGTTTGGAAATCATGAAGATTCATGCCGCAGGCGTTGTCACTGAGGGTGATGTCGATTTCGAGAGTGTGGTCAAGATGAGCGATGGACTTAATGGAGCAGATTTACGAAATGTAGTTACTGAAGCGTGAGTAACATTTCTCCCGATTTTTAGTTTCCATACTAACTGAAGTCACAGTGGTCTATTCGCTATTAAGGACTACCGAGACGCGGTGAACCAGGACGATTACAACAAGGCTGTCAGGAAGGTGACGGAATCGAAGAAATTGGAGGGCAAACTGGAGTACCAGAAGCTTTAGATGGGAGGGGATTGTAATGTTTCTTGCGTTTGGCGCTATGGCATACGGTAGAGCTCAAGGCAGGCTAAAACCCCTTTGTACAATACCCTTTGGAATGCGCAAAGCTTTCCTCTTTACCTAATTTTTTGCATCCTCTTGTGTTGTGATTTTTGTTGGGTTTATTTAAAACTCCTGGTAGAAGGACCAGTGCTGGCGAGGCAGGAGCGAAGCAAGTTCAGATGCTGAGAACTCGTCAGGGAAGGAACGAGTTGGGACCACCGTCGCAGCTTGCCCCGGACAAATTCTTCTTGCGATGAAAGGAGCGACTACCTTCGTTGCGGACTAGGCTCAGGAGTAAATGCACCTGGCTTGGTACCTATCTACTGAGTTGACTCTCTCCCTGCCTTCCTTCAGATCTACCTTCCATTTTAAAATGACATCGTTTTCCTGGTACATGTCATCTTCCTCTCTCCAATTTTTTGCTCGCCATTTTTTTGTTCTTCGGCAATAATTCTTGTTGATTCTTCCCTCGAGTTATCCAAGTAAAAGTCGGGGAATGGACTATTTTTTCTTTTACCGTTATACTACTTGAAGAGTTGTCATTTGAAGGAAGCTAAGCCCTAGCTTGAATTCTAATACATCAGTTGGGCACACTAGGTATCATAGGTCACTTCCCCAAGAACCTGCGCAGACTCCAGAGTTCCTTCCTTGTCAAAATTCAAACACCTCGAAGGAGTAATAGTAAGATGGCTTCAAATACTCGGGAGTCCCCTCCTCCTTACTACGACAACCCAGACCATGACAACCACAGCAACTCGGACTGCGTAATCCAAATCACACCAGACACCGAAAGCGCCCCTGCAAATGAAAATGCACCTCTACTTGGCGGTAGTAGGGCAGTCATCCAAACCCAAACCTCAACTCCCACAAACGTCTTTACCAAGGTCAAGGTTGACATTTTCGGCCTGTATGCTGAGGTGTTCACGGAACATCCTAACATCGTCGGTATTCTTCTTCTTGTGGTAGTCCTTGTGGCTTGGTACCTTTGTTTTGGGAGGTTTGTTGAGTTGGTTAGGGTTTTGAAGGGGGATGGGCGTAAGTATTTTATTCTGAAGATTGGAGCGGAAGTATAGGCTGACGCGGAAAAGGACGCCATAGAGGGGGAGGGTTGTGAGGGGGATATAGGGTAGGAGCGAGGTCGATAGTATGGAAGGAACGAGACATAAATTGCCTGGGGGAAGTTATTCTTGTGATGGAAGGAGTGACCACGGCTTAAGCGCAGGATTACTATAGTAGTAAATGTAGATCGGTTCTACGAGTTTTATTCTCTGCAATGGTATTAAGAGTCTACTTTTCCTTCGGATTTATTCGAGTAAGAGTCGACTTTCATTATTCCGAAAGACGTGTTTTTGACTTTGGATATTTTATTAGAGGTGGGTTTTTGATAGATAATCCGGTTCTGGAACTGTTGTTGCTAGCTGACCTATTGTCTATTCTTGATTGACGAAGAAACGAAATAGTGTAAGGGACTGTAGTATATGGGAGGATTGAAAATTAGTCAATTGATAAGAAAGTGATTTTCATACCTTGGAAAATCGGGATATTTGTAGGTTACTTACGAATAATACCAAGTTTCAAGACACCTGGGTCAATAGTTCTAAATGGTTCTAAGTACGTATGATGATTTACTTGAATTGTTCTAGAGGGTTGGAACAATGAGGTAGGCAGGCTCGGCAGGTACGAACCGGATCGCGAGGTCACCTACTTATAGCACCAAAAAGCAACCTATTAGGAAATAGAAAGCCGGGCGATTGGTAGGTTACCTACGGATAGCACTGATTTTCCCTCGGCGTTCTTGACTCTGTTTAACATTTAAATAAGAATTCCGGAGACACAAAGCTTTGCGACTTAAAGCACTGGGCCGGTCTCATAGAGTATTCTTCCAGGTTATGAGGAATCAATCGGGGTATCAGATGATGAATGAGCTTGAGGAGATCATAAATGCGTTGGAGAAGGTAGTGCCGTTTTCTTATTTGGAAAAAAAGGAAACTGGTTTTTATACTAAGATCTAAGCTAGAGATCATTTTAATTCTATTTATTATAAAAGTCGAAAGAGGTGTTTCGTGAGCGCGTAGGGAAAGCTTTGAAAAAATAGTCTTGGCGGTCGGTCGGCCAGAGAACCGCTGTAAGGCTAGCTGCATCGGGTGCAACACAAAGTAAACATCAACCCACAACTGCCAAAGTTGAACCACCAAGCTCTGCAGCTAATCGCAAACCCCATCAAACCACCTGCACCACGAGAAAAACCACCCTTCCACATACAAATCGCACACCGATGAGAATTCCACAAAGTAATGGATCCCAACTACAAGTTTCCCGGCTCGCCAGGGACGCCACTATTCCAGGTGTCACCGGAGCGCGTTAATCGACAACAGGAGAACGAGTCGCCCTCGATGAGTGTGCATCGCGAGAGCAAGCTGCATTCGAGAGAGAGCTCGGTTCATGAGAAGGTTGCTGCATTTAATACCCTCGCTTTCCAAGGGAAACAGCTGGAGCGCAAGACTAATGATGCTGCTCTCAAACGGGCCATGTTGGGTCGAGAAGAGGCTGAGAGTGAGATGCGCCGGTATAGAGATGATACGAGAGCTTTGAGGAGACAGGTTGAGGAAGGGAGACTGAGGGAGATTAAAGTCGGTGAGAGGCTGGAATCTGTTATGGTAAGCTCTTTTTCTTCTTGTTGGTGGGTTGCGATTGTTGCTAATCATGTTGTAGGAGAGATATGGACAAGCTAAAGAAACATTCGCACATACGCGCGCGGCCTTCGAGAAGGAGATGAGAAAGGTTAGAAAGGATGCATTCAAATCACAATCTGCTATCGTCAAGATGCAAGAAGAAGTCAAGTCAGCGCGGAATACCTTACGAATGGCCGAGGCCGATCTCGAACACCAGAAGGAACGAACTACACAGAGGGAACAGGAGGCGTTCGCGGCTAGATATGAACTTGTCGGTGTGCAAGAGGAGGTTACGAATCTACAAGAACGGATCAAGTTGATTGAACAGGAACGAGATGCTCTCAGAACGATTGCAGAGAGTGAGCAGGTTGCAAGAATTGCTGCTGAAGGGAGAATGCCGCTGCCTAGGATGGCCGAGGACGATGAATTCGCTTCGCCAAAGAAAGCAAGAAGATCCGTGACTCCAATGATGGTCACTTCGTCCGCTGCAAGTGAGGAGGAGTTGGAGGATATGCGAGCAAGATGGGAACGGGAACAATGGCGTGCTGATCGAGCTCATGATCGCATCGAGTTCTTGGAGCTCGAGTGCCGAATGAACTGCTGCGAATCGAGAAGCAAACGTGCTGGAGGAAGTACATCATCGGGAAAGCTTTCCAGCAACGCCTCCAAATCGCAAACCACTCGACCAAATACCGTCTTCATTCCAGAGGAAGGTGTCTTCCGCAGAATATCACCATCCCCAGCACCTCAAGAGTCGCCTTGGATATCACCAGCAAAAAAGACAAAACCTGTATTTGAACAACCCGAGTTGCAGAAACCAATGCCAGTCCTGGAACCACCCACCCCAGAACATTCCCAACCTATGCATTACGCACGAACGCCATCCTGCGAACCACCAGCACCTGCTATCATTTCAGACGCTAATACTTCATTACTATCTCTATTCGATGCACCACACAGCCCTAGTGTGCTAGACTTCAACATCCCTACCATGGCAGGTCCAAACCATAACACCCACGTCGCAGAGGAGAAAGCAGAGGAGGAAGAAATCGAAGAAGTCATCGAAGAGACCGTCGAAGTCGAAGAAGTAATCGAAGTCGCAATCGAAGAAGAGACAGAAGAAGAAGAGGACACAACCGTAATCCAGACCTTCAAAACAATCTCCACAACCACTCGAATCCCCCTCGCCAACCCACCAGACCTCACACCTCCCACCGTCCTCCCAGCGAACCCCGCGCACTCCGCCCTCAGCCCAACCATGTCCCGCGAAGAGGCACTGGCACAAATTCGCGAGCGAAGAGGGAGAGCAAGAAGTTTGGCGCAGGGAACTATGACACCGAGGAAACAAATTGTGGAGGGGGCGGTCAATAGGAGGGATATTAGTGCACCTGCTATTCGGTCTGCTCCTAGAGGGAGAAGTCAGGCTAGGGTTTTGACTGCTTGATTGATGCCATTTTGCTCGCCTATGAGTTTGTTCGCTCGGTCTGTTGGGTTCTTGACCTTCGAGACGGAAGATACGGTACTCCTCTCTTCTCGCCTAAACATTCGGTATATGGAGGGTCTCGCGAGAGAAAAGGAAGGGGGTGTTTGGTTTGCGTTTTTCTCGCTTTTTCGCGCGCGCTTTTTATGAGAGAGATGAAGATGATACAGCATGCATAGCACCCTGGCGTTCTCCTTTCGGTTTTAGCCTTCACTTGACGATGGCGTTCCCGCGATGGTGTTTGGCGGAAGGCGAAAACTTTGCTTGCTTGCTACTATGTTAGGTATTTTATAATAATTTGCTGGCTTTGCTTCTTCTGGATTGTTCTGAGGTGATGATGATAGGGAGGGAGAGGGGAAGCACGATGACTTGTGGTGGACTGCTCTTTTTCCTTTCCATGGATTGAAGGGTGGAAGAGACTTTGGTTTATTGGCGACTTGTGCTTCTTTGCTTGTTCTTCTTTTCAAGTAGATGGTACCTTTAAGGAGGTTGAGAAAGTGTAGACTGTAATTATTGATTTTTTTTTTGGCGATGGAGGAAATGAAAAAGAGTTATTATATGTTTTTTTGATTTCTGTGTTAGCTTTGACTAAGTGATATAATGTGCTTCTTTCTGTTGTTGAATCTGGGAGCGTATTACTCTATTCCTATCTTTCTCTTTCCTTCCTTGTAAACTCGGTGTTAGTGCATCTACTCTTGAAAATTTGTATATCTCCCACCATCGTCTTGCTCGGTGTTCTTTGATTCGAGTCTACGAGCTGCTAGCTATACCATGCGAATCCCCTTACCCACACCACAGCTAGACGGAGGGCGCATGGAACTCGGGACCGACGTTGTGATATTTTCGGCATGGCCCGCTCTTCCTTGGAGGTTTATTTGGTGGATGGGGGGTTTTGTGGGTTGGTTTCTTGTTTCTTGCCATTCAGGATTGACTTGTCGGGGTTGAAATTGGCATTGAAGTCGAGCTTTTTTTTTAGGGGTTGAAAGTGGGAAATGGAATTGTTCGTACTTCTTTTCGTTTTATGGGGTTGGTTGGTATAGCCTAATTTGGAAATTCCTTGATCTTCACCAGAAGATTGGGTTTGGAATTCAGATGCTTTTTTGAGCTTTCTGGGGGTTAATTACTTGTTCTATTCTTGTTTCTTGCTACTTCTATCGGCGTTCGCTGGCTCGGAGCGGGGGTTGGAAGTTGATCTTTGCTTTATATGGTGTTTGAAATCGTTGTTCTTCCTTCGTTCTCATTCGCGGACTAGTTGCTCAACAGCATGAATGGTAGATCTTTACCAAAAGCGAGATCCGGATTCTGGGGGTTGCCTTTTGCGGGTTGTCTTGTTCTTACGGTATGGAGGACTTCGTGTTTGAGGGACTAGTTGAGAGCCAGTCGTTAATCTTTGCTTTCTAGGGGTTTCGATTGTCTACATGTATACACCAGATCGTGGGTTTAATTTCCTTTGAATTGGAGGGATTTTTAGGTTCGTTTAAATGGAGCATGGCGGGGTATTGAGTACGGGTAAGGCGGAGTCTGTCGATCTCACTGTACTGAAATAATGAGGTGTACGAGAGTACGACGAGGCTAGTAGTGTTGGATCTATCGTGTAAAAGTTCGGAGCAAACGGGGTTTTGCTGCGAGACTTATGCAGTCACATTTTTGGGGTTCAGCTTCCAAGGATCTATTTGGAATTTGATGGAGAATCTATCTTTGAAACTATACTGTACGATCTGTTCAGTTCTTCTCTACTTTCCGTACGGATTCCATACCCCGTACGAGTACTCTTTTCGAATTGAATTCGCAATCCCATATGCAGTCATCCTCGCTTAACCCCCGGTGATCGACCTCGAATTTCCCGACACCTTTTACGGCATTTCCATTGTTCCTGGGCATGAAAGGAAGTGTGTAACCTTTCTACTTCGGATACCGGAGTCCCATCTTTATGAAATTGACGCAGTGATTTACGCGGAATTTCATATTTTATGGAATATACCCAGCAAGGGCATGTTTAGGTGAGCTCCACACTCCTTCCAGATGCATGCTGTGCCTCTCGTATACAAGCTGCGCCCACCGCTACCCCAGACATCCCACGTCCCCGTTAGGTAACTCGAGTGAAGAGAGTAGAAAAAATTGTGGAAATGAGTTGCCTAATGGAGGGTTTCCAAGAGTTTTTTATTGCCGTGTCCAATTGAAAACTAGCAGGTCACCCCGCATTCTATAATTCCAACCGAATGATCAATTATCAGAGAAATTCAAGCTTCATCATCATACTTCAAACCCCTACGTATATTGGGATCACTTGGGATTTCTCCATTGGGGGAGCTCACTTAGATTTGCATCGTACCCACTACGAACTACCCAACAACCCAATCAAGCTTTCCAAATACGAACTGCTGGACGAGAAATCTACGAAGCAATAGGATTTACAATATTCCGTGCCTTGCAAGTTTCTGATTGGGCTTACTGCTCTGCCACAATGTCCTTACGAACGACTAGCCAGCATTTCGCCCTTTGACGAGCCTAGGTAAGCGTCATCTCTGTCCTCTGTCAGTTCTTACATACATATGGAAGGCGTAACACTCCGATGTTTTTGGCTTGTTTAATACCTCTCACTTTCGTTTTTTACTTCTGTTTGATACAGTCCCGTCACACGTCTTTTCTCCGGTCCCTCGTTATCGCCGGCACAGCACACGAATCTCAAGATGGTTGCAATATGGAGGGTACCTGTGGTACTAGGCTGCCTCATACAAATAGTTCATGGAATTGATTTGGATGCGAATTCTCCCGGTAAGTTTTCCTTCCACAACACCCGGATGACACGGAACTAAATATTCTATCTTCATAGATTCGTTGAAGAGTACCGCCAAAACCATCGCACATGGAATGGTCAGTTTCTACAAAGGAAATGAATCCGGTCAAGTCCCAGGTTTACTACCCTATCCACCCGATGGCTATTACTGGTGGCAAGCTGGAGCAATGTTTGGCGCCTTGATTAGCTACTGGTTCAATACTGGAGACACGACTTATAACGCTATTACACAACAAGCTATACTTTTCCAAGTTGGTCCGGATATCGATTTCATGCCACTCAACCAAACAACTTCCTTGGGGAATGATGACCAGGCCTTTTGGGCCATGACTGCACTCTCTGCTGCGGAGTACAACTTCCCGAATCCTGGGACTCCGGGTGCTCCTTCGTGGTTGGGGCTTGCACAGGCGGTGTTCAATGAGCAGATTATGAGGTGGGATAATGTCAAGTGTAATGGAGGACTACGATGGCAGGCTGTTCAGACGAACAAGGGATACAATTTGAAGAATACCATTTCGAATGGGGCTTTGTTCAATATTGCGGCGAGATTGGCCAGATACACGAATGATCCGATGTATGCGGACTGGGCGACTAAGATCTGGACTTGGATTGAAGGTGTTGGGTTTATTGATCCCGACTATCGAGTTTATGACAGTGCAGATGCGGATATGTATAATTGTACGAAGATTGATCATAATCAATGGTCGTATAACGTGGGTATCATGCTTAGTGGAGCTGCCACCATGTTTAACTATGTAAGTGTTTCCCAGTACCGAGAAGACAGAAGACTTACAAATACACAGACCAAAGGCGACCCAGTTTGGCAAAATCGCACAGCAGGTCTTCTATCTAGCGCCTCCCAAACCTTCTTCGTCGACGGAGGCATCATGCGCGAAGGCTGCGAGAATCCTCCAGCAATCCCATGCAATCAAGATCAAAAGTCCTTCAAAGCCTACCTCGCCCGCTGGATGACCGTCACCACCCAACTAGCACGTATGCAACTTTTCCCTTTATTCCCCGCTTTTAACTCCTATTCTCAGTGGTCGGGAGCATGTTCTATCCTTACTCATTGCTCCCGGCTCCTGAGTCAACGTGAAAAATATATGCTAATTTGTTGCAGCCTTCACACGTCCCAACATCACCGCCCTATTAAAAACAAGTGCAAAAGCCGCAGCAGCACAGTGCAATGGTGGACCCAGCAAATCAGCTTGTGGAATCCAATGGGATAAGAACGGAACCTGGGACGGAACACAAGGAGTAGGCCAAAGCATGTCGGCCCTCGAAACCGTCATCGGAGCTCTCGTCACCAGCGATCCAAAAATCCCGCCTCCCGTCACAGGCTCCACGGGTGGTACCTCTGTCTCCGTCCCCAAAGCTGGAAAAAATCGAACAGCTGCTTATGTCGATACCTCGAAAATCACCACCTCTGATAAAGGAGGGGCGTGGTTCCTTACGATTCTTGTTCTGTTTTTCGGGTCGGTTAGTATTTGGTTCATGTGGTCTGAGAATGCAGAGTGGATGAGAGGCGGGAAGGGAAAGGGACCTACTATTGCGGGGAAAGGAAGGTTCCGAGAGAAAGCTCCAGAGTCTTTAAGAATGGCTAATACTGGTCATAGGAGGAGTATGGGCAGTTTGGGGGGGATGTTGGAGGAGGGGAATAGATCTCCGGCGCCGTTGTCCGGTGACCCCAAAAATGTTCCGGTGCATAAGGGGGGATCTTTGGTTACTTAGGGAGGGTATTTAGTTATTGTTCATGAAAATTATAGGTAATATACGGTGTTATTCTTACTCAGTTCATCGAGATCCTACTTGTGTTCGAGTGAGCTGCCTCTGTCAAACATTCCTCGTTGTGGCAGCTGAGTAGTGAAGTTTGCTTGACTTCGCTTGCTGATATTTGTCTTCCCTTGGGGAAGGTTAAAAGCATTTCTGCCTATTGGTATCATTAACCGAAGTTAGGGTTTTTGCGGAGAATTATAAACTTACCAGAGCTACTCTAATTTGTTTCATCTCGAATATGGGGTCCTTGTTGGAGTTTTGTTGGTGTTTTGGAGGTAGTGATCACCTTGTCTTCATTCAAACCCAACAGCTTTTCTTCCATCCCTTTCAAGTTGTAGGTGCAGAAAGAGGAGTCATAATTCCCTGCTCGGCAGCAAAATAGCACACGCTTCGAATAGGTTCCCTCATAAAAGGTACTTGAACCCAAATACTCAAGAGATCAAGCGACCGTTTGATGACTTGTATAATTTCCTTCGGAGGAGGCTCTTGATAAACCGACTCATAAGTCAAAAGAAGAACCATAAGTATAGCATAGAACCTGCCCCCAAATTAGATTCTCAACCTCACCAAAGAAAAAAGGGAAGGGACTTACGCTCGCAAGGCAGCATGAGAAACCAAAGTCTTCTGCATCATAATCCCCTCACTGGCTTGTAAATGCAACACACACCAAACCAAACACTCCTTCGCCCTCTCAGCCACCGCCTCCCTTTCTCCCTCCTCATTATTATCATCCACACTTCAAAACGAAAGGCCAATAAACCACACTCAGCAAACAAAACAATTGTCCCCTTAAATGCGCTCGTCGTAAATCGAAGATCGGGGATGCGTCGAGAGAGAATTGTAGGGAGGCGGGGAGATGTTCATGCCAGCCCAAAATCTGGTTATGAAGTTCGACTGCGATGATGGGAACATATATTGCGTGACCGGATTTGAACCCGATGGTTTCTATTACTTCGGCTAGTAGTTTGCGTAGGGAGATTAGGGCGAGGAAGAAATAGAGTCCTTCTTCTTCTATTTGGGAGGCGGGGAGTGGGAGGGCTTCTTGGAATGTACGGATTCCGGAGGAGGGGAGTTCGAGACAGACTTCTAATTCGCTGTTGAACTCTGGGTAAGTGTTGTTCCATGTTATAGGAGGAGGTGAGTTTTAATTCTCAATCACATATGCGACCCAGAAGATACGGGACTTTAGGTTCGAAGTCATGGAGTCTGGAGCTTCCTTCGCTTTCCAGTTTGTTTTTAGCATTAGCATACAATCTCTTGTTACCTGATTGATCTCGTGCCAGGATTGCACTGGTCTCATAGCGAAATTTAGATATGCACTTCCACTGGATCAGCACAGTACATTGTCATCCAAGGAGAATGACTTACGAGAATAGACATCGACATTGCAAATAAGCAATATTTCCCAAAGGAGCCTTCCCCGAATTCAAAATCTTGTAAGCCAAAGCCAGATAAGGAAATCCCGGAAGTCGATACGGATCCTCGGAATAAAGTTGATTATCTACACTCATACATCCGATTGCGAACACCAAGAATGTGAGACAACTACTTGCACTCCGGTCTGCGAACTGGTTTACCTGTGCAGTTTGAATATGTTGGAAGCATGTTTCGTCGTTGAAGATAGGCATCCAGCGGAGAAATCTAGATACGAAGGCTCCTTGAAGACGCCAACAAGTGTGAGGGGTGAAATCTGCTGGAACGGGAATACTAACATGGGAAGAAAGGAAGCTTTATATGTTGCTATATCGATGAGTTCCTGCTTCGACTTCGGCTGTGAAGAACGATTCGGAATAGTCGTAGGATATGGATGTTCCAAGTGAAGTGGGTGCTGAAAAGGAGAACAAATTTGGCATTCGGTGTCCTGGTGCTCTTGCAGAAGAGAGGGATCCATACGATGGTGGTCATGCCTTACTTTGGTATGGCAATTGGGTTGATGGTCTTTCGAACGTTTGAGGTGTGAAAGCTGCTGGTGAGTTGTAGTCTTGTTGACTTCCACTGGCACCACCCAAGCGGACGATACTTCCTACTTGCTCTGCGAGTGCGGAAATGGAGTCCTGGATTTGATCAAGACGATCGTCGACCTTGCCAAGAGCTGCTGTTGCTGCAGCTATTACTGGCTCTCTATTCGTATATCAATTCCAGAAATACTTCGGAGTTTAAGAGATCGCTTCAACTTACCTGACCCATAAATTCGGTTTTCGGTAAACACATTCCACTTCCAACTCTACACACTTTGAACAAGTGGGCTTCTTCGCATCGTATTTACTCCTTCTTGTACGGCATATCTTACACTGGAAATCCAATTAGCTAGTAGACTCGAGATAAAAAAAGGGAGCATCTTCACAGCGATAGCCGTGCGTTTTCTGGGGTAATCGATCCCCACACTTCCCATGCTATGATGTCGTTCACGTTGAGCCATATCATTTGATTGTTCGAACCATCAGCTCAGGATCTGTAGGGTTGTCTCTGGATCTAGAAGTGAAACCGGCACGAAGATACGCGGCTTTAAGGGTGTTAAGTGCTGTGAAAATGCGGGGGTGGGTCGACTTCTCGGAAAACGAAATGCGGGGGATCCACTAGTGGAAGACCCTTATTTGTACTGTAGTGTGAGCCCATAAAGCTCATTGGATGAGATTTGAGAATTGCTGAGAATTGTTTGTTTTTTAATTATCAAATCTCACAGGGCTTTTAATAGAGAAATTGAAAGAAAAAGGGTAATATATTGTAATCAGCACTTCTGAAAGACGCCGAAGGAAATATTTACAAATCGACATCATGATACCTCGAGTGAAATTCTCTTACCAAAACGCTTACAAGCAAAGGATGGACTTCGTCAAATGAGGCTACCGCTTAACAACTGTAGCAGTAACATTCAACCCAGGTTTCTGCCACGTCGAAAAGGCTTTCATATGTTTCATATCCCCCTCTGGATCCCAGTCTTTTGCAGAATCAGCGTTGACGAGGTCAAAATTGAAGATTGTTCGTGCAAGAATGAGACGCATTTCGACATATGAAAGACTGTTCATATTGTAAGCAGATGTGGGGGGTTTTGGGGGTGAGAAGAAGCATACTCTTTCCCAATACATCCTCTAGGTCCCAAAGAGAATGGCCGATGGGCCAATTTCTGATCAGTATCGTATCCTGAGTTAGGAAGCCAGCGCTCAGGGATAAAATCATCGGGGTTGGCAAATTTCAACGGGCTGTGACGAGCACACCTGGAGCTTACTGTTACTGCAGTCTACAGTACACCGTTAGCTCTGCGAAAACTTTTCTTTATCTAGGAAAGAACTTGCACCTCCCGGAATGAACATTCCATCAATTGTGTCACCACCTTTCTGAATTGCGCCGCAAGAATCCAATTGGAGCAGGTGGGAAGATTCTGAGACCTTCTTCGATACAAGCATTGAGGTACGGGAGGTCTTGTTGACGGCCAGAAGATTGATCTCGATTTCTGAGGCGAAGCGGGTACGGATTTCTGATTTGAGTTTATTATATACCTCTGGGTGGCGGAGGTTAGCAGTTAGTGATGCTAGAGTACTAGCTGTTGTTTCACTGCCGGCCACACTGCGAGTTTAGTATTAGATATGAGAGCCTTTCAAAGGAGGAGTGAGAGGACTCACCTGAATAGAGCAGCATTTACGATCACCTCGTCTTGTGAGAGGTCGTATGTCTCTCCTTGTTTAAGTATGTAGTACATGAAGTCCTTTCTTTCGCTTTTGGTATCTCGGAGACGTCTAAATAGTATTAGCAAGGTACGATTTCCGGAATCAATTAACTCCACGAACCTCATTACTTTTTCTCGACTATATGATAGGTGATCTACCCTTCTCTTGCTCAATTCGCTAGGAATAAACCTCATCAGCCATGCTTGGGTTGTCGAACCCGCTGTAGCAACTCTTCTAGTAGCTTGTTGAATCGCACCCGCTTTCACCGCGTCAAAAATAAACGTTATCCAGAAACGGAAATCCCCCCTTTCCAGACAGCCAAACGATTCGCCAAAACTGAGATCACCAATCACACCAAAAGTAATAAAATTATACTACTTGACGAGATCAAAGGTCTCACCTCGATTTACAAATTCATGGAATCTTGTCATGAGCTTATCGACGAATTCCTGAACGATACAGCGGAGGTTCGCAAATATTCGCCTAGTAGTTTTTTTACACCTAAAAGCACTGAAAAGCACCTTTTTTAAAACTCTATCATAAATATTACTATAATTATCTTACGAATTATATCAAGTATATCTCTTTAGATTTAAGATATTTATACTTTATACTCTTAGAATTATCTATAATCTAATTATTCTATGTTTTATTTAGAGTAGAGTAGGTAGTATTTCAAAAAGCACTAGATTTCGTCTAATTTTAGTATATTCTAGTGTTTATCCGACTCTACCTACTTTTAATTTTATATAACTTATTATATAGTATAATTTTAGTACTTTGTTAATAGTGGAGTACTAGTTAATTCTTCGAAATAATCTAGCTTCTAAGTTTCAGAGGTTAGTTATATATAAAGTGAAGTATATAAAAGGTCTTGTTTAGGGTGACTTTTGGTGTGAAAAAGGGGTCGGGCGAATATTTGCGAACCCCCCCCTGTATGATTTGAAGGTCGCTTATTTACAGTAGAGAGAGTATTGGATCCGTGAAGTGTATTCGGAAATTGATCAGCACAAACGAAACAACTCCCAGCGCCGGAAAAAGGGTTAGGGGCGAGATATTGGTTGCCCGTTGGGAGCGAAGTGTTCAGAAGGAGAACGCCAAAGACGACCGTTATTGTCGAAATACATTGACAACAGTACAGCCTGTGTCGAGGGAGCTATGTTCTCCTGGTAGATAGGTTGACCTGGTGAAGAGGAGGGTACAATTCCATCCCGACACCCGCTAATCTGACTGACAAAAGTAACAGTAGGTTTATTGCTGCTGCCCCAAACTCTAAAATACTAATGCGTTCAGAGACTCCCAAGAAGAAAAGATTGCACAAGAGAAAATATACCTTTGGTGATGGTTGCAAGTATTCTCGGTCAATATCAGTACTTGGATTCATGCTAACGGCAGCTAATTTGTGGAGCAGGTGGTGCTACTCTTGGAGCACAAATAACTGGGTTTGATGTTATATGGGGCATGGATAGGTCAGTTCCAGATTCTCGAAGCACTATTCCCTATTCTAGTCGTTTCGGGAGTAAGAAGGTACTCTTCTTTACTGCCGAGAAAACTCTTAAAACCTTCTCAAAGAAGTAAACTGACTCCGATATCCCGGGTTCAGCGATCCAAATGCCACTCAGACCTGGGAAATGAACTTCCCACGCGCGATTATCTACAAGGAAACGTCGGAGCAATTCCTCGCTAACAAGACTCGCGACTATAATGTTGACATACTACATCTTTCTCCGCCTTGCCAGTCAGTCTCCAGAAGTAATCTTAACCCTCCAGAAGTTCGAAACAATGGAGGCATGAAAACGTTACGAGATGCTGGGAAGATACTAGACGTGGCAAAGCCTAGGATTGCAGTAATGGAACAGGTACCCAGATTTCAAGATGCATCAAATAAATTGATCGGTATATTTGGTGAGGTTTTGAGCCACTATACGCAACGCGGATACTCAATCACCTGGCGGAACTTAGAAGGTGCCAATTATGGTCTGCCTGCCCTGCTCGAACAGTTCATCCTGCTCGCAGCTGCGTAGGTTCACCGTCTTATCAAATGTATTGATTGCTAATAAAGACAAGCTCAGGTGAGGTTCTTCCAGACTTCTCATCACTGACACACAGCGGGTTTTCAAGATCCAGATACCTGGGACTCCTCCCATTTGTTGCGCCACTGAGCGTTTTAAACTCAATCCCCGCAGACGCCCCTAACAATCGAAATTTTATAAAAACAATAGAGAGCCCCGAATCGGTTTGGAATCCAAACGAGCTTATGCAGTGTATCATGACCGGCGGTGGGAAGAACTCACGATTTTATGATGGATCACGTATGATGACGCCTCGGGAAGTGGCTGCTTGTCAAGGGTTTCCTCACCATTACGAGTTCCACGGTGATTATGAGAGGAAACAAATTGGAAACTCGGTAGCGCCAATTTTTGCTAAAGCCTTATACAACTGTGTGAGGAAGAGCTTGGAGAAATCTGATGCCATGACTGCAGCGGAGCACGACGCCGGGTTTGCACAAAGGAAATAAACAAATACGAAGATCGACGGATTGTTAAATCACTGAAGAGCTCGAAAATAGCTACTTCAGTTACTCTAGATATGATAGAAGACCGGATTTTGCATTTAGAAAAGCTCAAGGAGGAGGATTGATTGTAAAAAACGCTTGTAGAGTGGTAAACAATTCAAATTTTGTCGTGGATACATTATTCACTCTGTGAGCCATAGGCACTTTGCAAACTCAATCGCCAATATTTAATTGCTACCACTAATGGAATCCATCAGTGACAACACCAACTCCCCAAAGAGAACTACAAATATTTCGACCTAGACATCTAAGCATCAACCCTCGACTCCGAAGCTCTTATCACTCTGTGTCATAAACACCAAAGATCAGAAGACCTCCCATCCCAACCCTACAAGAATCATACTACTCTCGCGTGATCAATACCATCGGCAAAACTTAATGGGTGACGGCTGAAAGGTGGCAGATGCTCGGAAAAGCGATGTGCAACAAAACTACTTCCTGCATATGAAAACCAAGGAAGACTTTCTTTGCCTCATCTCCACAATAATATCAGATATATATTTCTCTAGGTGGCCGAGGCATACAAACACATTTTGATAAACATAGAAAATAGAATTTATCACACTTGAGATTTATCACAAGATCTTATGTCCAAGTGCCCGGAAAGAGGTGAGAGATTCAACTATACACATCCATGGTTCTACACCATAGTTGTGAAAATCATAAAATCTGCTTTTGGAAATTTCCGTAAGTGAAAATCAGTGTTCGACAGAAACAGCATGAGACGGTAGCGAAAATCCCCACGAGAGGATCGTAGCCAAGAGGAGTCGGTTGAGGCTCAAGCAATATCGGCCTAGGCATATTGATGAATCCTTTCCAGCGAAGCTTCGATTCTAATCTACCAAGTACGAGGAGGAACGACGAGAGTCTTGGTTATATATCACGTGATACAACAAGCACGTGATGAGAAGGGTTTTACAGCCAAGTCGCTGAAGAGAGAAACTTCTCTCTTGCTTCTAGACTCCATGAAATATTGGAAAATAAATAAAACCTACAAACTCAGATGACCTCGTGCTTCCCAATCGATTCCTATTTCGGAAATCCCTTGGAAGATTCCACGAGTGTGGCTGTGCTAGGGTGCCACGTTCCTGCAAGATTATCAATCCGCTCAAGATTTTCCCCGAGTTGTTGATTTGCAGGAAGAGCGACGATCAATGAAGTCAGTGGCCAAAATACGAACAATTGTTCGACTTCCAAAAGCACCAACTAGCGGGGAATACAAGGCAACCACATATGAACCGGGTGACGCGATTTACTAGACTGGGAAGCAGGACCACTCACTCCACTAGAGAAAGACCAGGGGGTTGGCTCCAGCAAATGACTCCTTTTCGTCTTTCACCTGTTCAAGAATAGGGCCATGCATCAACTCACCGCTTCCGCGCAGATCCATTCGCATGATAATGGAACATAACTTGCGTTCCGGGTAAAAGAAATCCGGGAAAAATCTGTAATTTCGCAAGAGTTACAAATGCAAAAAATTTGGTAGCAAAACCGCTACTTAGTGACTTGGGTGTGGGGAACGATATGCAGTGATCACTCACCGAGTAGCCTCAGCTGCAGGGTAACGCGGTTAAGCGATAAGCGATTTGAACCAGTAAGTTGCATCGACGACGCATGCGGTTACACTCCGTTGGCACATCGATGCTGATGGAGGCCTGGGAAAGATCATACTCGGCATGTTTTGATGATTGTGCCTCTTTTTTTGGATTTCCCCCCTTTTTCTCTTTCATTCGACCGCTCCGGATTCGAGATTGCCCCGGTGTTCCGCCCGGCCTATCAGGACCCCCCAATTGTGTGTAACCGCCGCCAATGGGACTTGGTGTAGAAATAGAAATCGTCTCTGGTGTTGTTGTACCGAATTTACTACAGAGTATGGATGCCAAGGGTGTTGTTAGTCCAACATAAACGAAATTGGGTATCTCGACCTTGTCGTGGACCTAGGTGGCCGTTTTCGAGACCTTCAGGAGCCTCAGCCCATCTGGTGGTATATACAGTGTTCCCAATAGAACATTGTTTGGAACGTTCGGTGCAGGCTGACCCTTCTATTGGGTGCAGAAATTCATCTATCAACGGCTTCTGACGTGCTGAGCATTTTGATATGTTTCGAGACACCCATCCTGTGAGGGCGCAACTCAATCAAAATCCATCTAAAAGGATGCTCATACTAATAGTGCTCCCAGTTCTATTCGTATTGAAATCCATTCTGGGTTGCCGATATCTCTCCCCATGACCACGGAAGCATCCGGGAGGGCACATCTTCTTCACCTTTTTGGGCGGCTTCTGTAGGACGAGATATGTACGGAAAACACGGGGAACACATGGAAGAAAAGGCGTCGGGGGAGGCTGTCCCTGATCCTGCCGCCGTTGGGTGGCCCTGCGCCGTTGGAGTATTCCATGGTTTTGTTTCTGGTTTTTGCTTCCTACAGTGTTTTGTTTGCTGATTGGGGTTGGCGACATGGCAGTGGAAGATGGAGGAGGGTGGCTGGTGGTTTAGGACCTCATGCGCGAGCGGTCGGGGTGCGGATGGCCTGGAGGGGCTTCCACGTTTCATCAGACGCAATCGCAGGGAGGAAAAGGTCTGGCGACAGCTGGCAGGATGAGTGGCGTGGTAAGCGTGTGGCATGGGCAAATGGGCATGGGTGGCATGGATGTATCGCGGTATACGGTAGCTCGATTGTGAGTGGTGTTGTCGATTGAAGAGAGAGTTATAATGTGATGATGTCGAAATACCCTCAAGGGCCCCTTTTAGAGTGGGAGGAGCCCCTTTTGGGGAAGCGACTCCGCGATAAAGAATGTGGATGGGTACGAGAAGCGAGGACGGAGGCTTATCATAAAAGAAAAAAATGTCAGCGGCCGCCCACCCGATATTTGTTGCTGATGCGAACGGAGACATTTGATTGATTGAAAGCTACGAGCGCTTATAGGATCGCGATGGCCAACCTTCTTAGACCTGGAGCTAAGCTTGGAAAGGGCAGGGGGGACGGCGAATTTGATGCCGCGGACATCACATCGATAGGCCGTAATCAGCGGGTAATCGTCGACGGACCGCAGATCAAGTGAGGTCCCAATTAGGAAATATACGCTTCTTGTATTTTGAGGGAATGAGAGAAACAATTTCAAGAAGAAAACGGCAAATACCGTACATTTAGGTGGGTGTTAATCATAGGGGGTAGATCTTTTCAAGTGCCGACGCGCCGTTGAATTACCAACTATGCAATAGCTGGCACCACGTTGTTTACCTTGACAGAAATATATCCAACTGAGGTTCAGGTTGGTGCAATTTAACAATTATATCTCCGGGGAAGAGGGAGTTTAAAAGCTCTCTACCCAGCTTCTGCACTAGCTCTGTTACTCTATTGGCCCAAAACAACTTGGCGACCCACCCCCTTCGCTTGAGGTTAGCAGCACCTGCACTTGTCGATCCTAAAGAAAATCTATTATCAGCAACATTTTTTACCTAGGACTAGGCCAACCGCAGCATATCTCTGCGCTTCCGCTCTACACCTCACGCTAATGCAACACATGTCAGTCTCTAGGTTACGGACGTAGACTAACTACGGCTTATTACAGGAGCACCAATCATGGAAGATATTGAGCTCTCAGATTGATCTCCTTCCCTACTGTACCCAGCGGGCTGTTTTCCCCAACCAGCATCCATCCACCCATGCGGTTCTTGACGATCGAATCAAGCTCCGCCCACCAGATGATGGCCACGGCCCTGACCACGAACCGTCATGGCGCTTGAATCGAATCGGCGCTTCAAGTCAATCGTCTGCAGCTTCATTAAGGTTCCTACACCCCGGTCCTTACTCTTCTTTGCTGCTCCACTTGTTTTCGGTTCCAACACGGAGCCTCTGTGCCTCTGTGCCACTGTGTTTCTGTGTTTCTGTGCCTCTTTTTTCTGGGTCTCTCTTCCTCAGACCCCTCCTTGGTGCCAATCCCTGCTATAATGGCTTCTGTGCCCCCCCAGCTTCATCTTCCGTCGACAGCTGCTCCTCAGTCGAGTCCTTGACTGCCCCTCCCCGTTGCCAGGTGGCAGATGCGTGTGAGTGTTGCTGCTTGCAGCTCTTGGAACTCAGAGCACCGGCCACCTGAGTATCCTTCGTACGCGGAGTCACTCGGAGTGCTTCCCGTAGGACATCGAGTACCGATTTGCAGGATCGTCACGGTGGGTGTACTGCTACTCCGTACTACTAGCCTAGCCTAGCGAGCTATAGCCCTACGTGACGGTCCTGCCCGCACTGCCCAGAACCCCTCGAGGGAGATGAGTAAGTTAGGCTGACTCCCCATTCTTGGAGCATAGCCAATTTGCTCATCTTCTCTGTACGCAAAACAGCGTTCCAGGCGATGCTGTTCTGGATGTCAGTGACCATGACCAGCGGCGATACTGCCACAAAGACTGGTTAGAGGGGGGGCAACATCCAGTTCAGCATGAGTGGGTGGGCTGTCAGCAAAGTAGAAAGGAAATAGCTGCATCCAGTACCTAGATACTACTGTACTACTACCTACTGGATCTGGATAGGGCCATTGATGGCCGACTAGGGATCGTGTTAAGGAGACCAAGGAATGATTCTGCAGCAATCTCATCCTCATCTCTAGTGTAGCGTTGCTTATCCCACAAGCTGATTGAGAACGCGGAGAAAGAGCACAAACTACTTTGAGCTCATGGGCCATGGCATGGCATGGATGGAAAAGAACCAGCCAGGGGGGAACTGCAAGTCCCATCTCAAGGCTGAGAACCAACGCCCGTGCATGGGAGTCAACATGCTAAACCCAAAGGGGGCACATGGGCACTGCGTTGGGGGAGGTGCAGGGCAGGCGGCAGGATGAGCCCCTAGAGGTATATCATCTCAGGCCCTGGTACACAGGATTATTCAGAGCAGTCAAACCAGAGCACGTTACTTCTCCTTCATCTCCTGGCGATAATCCGGAAATCCGTATAATACCTTCACCTCCCACCCACCACCAACAACACAATGACCCATACTGTAGTCATCAGACATTTCAATCAATATCCCATCAAAGGCAAATCCTACACCATGGACTCTGCAGCAGACAAAGAAGAACGCAAGCGCGAGGTATGCTCTCCTGCCTAGACTTAAGTGACACTTGACGTTCGTACTGACATATTTCCCCGCTTAGTACAACAGACTGGCGCAACGTGAATTCCGTATGTTTTTCAACCCCATCTTGTCCCACCTGTGTAATTCTGACTTTTTCTCTCTAGGTCGCCGCAGGAAGGAACATCTCAAGAATCTCGAGCAGGCCCAAAAGGAGCAGAGCAGCGAGCAGTCGGAAGAAATAGAACGTCTTCGGTATGAAAACGATGAACTCCGTCGAGAGAATGAAGCACTTCGTTCTCAAGTGTACGGTCCATCAGGGTCTTCATCTCATGGCTTGTTGTCGGCGCCCGTCAACGTCTCTTCAATGACGAACGATGGTCGATCGTACTCGCTCTCTCCATCCATTTCAGGCACCTCTATTTCGGGGGCAGGTAGCCCTCCTTCGTCAATAGGTACAGACATGATGCCAATGTCGGCTCTATCTTTAACCTCATCAATGATGCCTTCGAGCATGCAAGCATACACCGACCCTTCGGCTATGTCATCTCAGCCATATTCTATGGTACATTCGTCCGGAATCCGTCATAATTCACAAAGCTCACCTGAGTCATCAGGGTTCCGATCTCGATCTGCAGTGGGATCCCATTTTCAGTCTATGAACATGTCTCATTCGATCGAGCATGGCCGCGACAACAGAAGACTCAGCTCCCAGCCATCAAAGTACGTAGGAGATACAAACACTCTTATTTACCCATATTAAGATCTGTCCAGTAGTCTCATCGGCCCATACGACCGCAACAAGGCGCGAGCAGAGATCAACCAAATATTCCAATCATTATATTCCGATGGGACGATCGCCTCGAATTCGGATAGGCACCTCGCGGTTTTAAGGGCACTGAGTGACAACTTACCGAGTGTGTTGAAGCCTAGCAAAGCTCAACTAGAAACACCTCACTACTGGGAAATCGACATGATCGCATCACCCACGATTCGAGAAAAGCTCTTGACCGTCACGCCAGATGTAGCGGAGAGTTTTATCAGGGAAATTGGACTCACGGGGACGGAGCAGGAGGATATCGGGCAATTGACTATATGGGGGGATGATCCACTCAATGAGATGTCTTGGGAATTTTCACAGCAGGTGTTACAACGGTGGGGATGGTTACTTGGTCGAGACTGGGTCAACAGGGCAAACCTTTGGAGACGACAGAGAGGGGCGGCTCTTCTACCAGAATGGTGAACGAATTATGACTGTTTTTCTTATTGGAGCATGGGCTGCATAACAATTGGAAATACCAAAAGGGCAACATGGCACTGGGCAGCATAGCGAGGCGTTATTTTGATTGAAGGGAGTTTCAGGAGACGAAGAACAGTAGTCAACACTGCGTATTCATTTTGGATGTTTGGGGTAGTGAACATTTTTCATGCGGAGTACATAGCATTTGTTACCACCTTATCAGTTACACGGACTTTATTTGATGTCTCCAAGTGTTTCCAAGCGAGCTACTATTCCCCGCGAATCTCTTGAGAAGCTAATCCAGGCAGATAAATCCATCCTCGTCTCATCTCATGCTACATAGATCCATGACGTAGGTGCAAATTTCATGGCATTTACACTATTGCATTTCCCTGCGATTATCTAGCCCGTGCTTCTGGATGGCACCTAATCCCAAAGGTGCCAAGTGCCACACTAGGTGCCACGGGTTTCTGACAAGAAACCCACAATTCGTCTCAAGGAAATTTGCATCCATGAAACTAACTTTCCACACTACTGTGCTTGTGATCGGCCGAGCAGTTTAAACCCAAACCGTTCGAAATACTGTACCGCCAAGTCGGGAAGGCACCCGTCAATTAGGTACCACCATATGACGGTTTCAAACTACTTGCACCCTTTTCCTGGGACGTTTAAACTTTGAGTCTAGATTTCTAGGTACCTTAGTTTGAGGTTTGAATGACTTAAGTTTTTTCTAACCCCCCCACCACCTAGAAACCGCCTTGCTGACCTAAACCAAGCGGAAACTGGTGCCGGCCTGGCTTGTATGGGAATGGATGGCAGAACTAAGATTGGGTAGAGGAGGGAAAGGTTTGATGGGAATACCTATCACCGCAGCCTTTACACGGGAAGAGCCACGTTGCAAGATGTGTGAGACATTTTGGAGGTATTGACACACTTCTCTGCTTGAGTTCTGTTGCCGCGGTGCTCATACATAGCAAGACGGCGGTGTTGTGTTGTTAACGACGCCTTTCTCATAGCATTGACATGCTAGGGATAAGAGGCTTGAAGATATCAGTTGCGTAGCCACAATCTCTGCCGTAGTTCTCATACTACCTCGCCTCGCGTAGATTTTTTGGTCGGCTATTGTTACTTGGGGATTTACCAGTGCGTTGAAAAGACGTCCAGAAGATCTTACAGAAGGTAGGCTATGTTGTGCAACAGAAGAACCACCCACAATGTTCGGCATCCTATTTGATAGCGGTTCCTTCTGTCACAGTCACATTTAAAATGACGTTTCGATCGATGCTACATATAGGAACAATTTTTTAAACTTTTTCCGGCCTTGGGATTCGGTCTTAAGGCTATCATTGTTAAATAATATGTGTGTGGGTATGGTTGGAATACCAAGTACACCTGAATATTGAACCGATAAGGTCGGCATAACTTCCATGCATATAGAGCTTAACTTCTACATGTTTCAGAATGTTGATATCTGTGTTACATGAACAGTGACAAATAAAAAATAATGGGTTGCACTATGCAACCACACTTGCAGTTCATCTCAGCTGCTTGCGAATCTTTCATAATCCCCGCACCCTACCATCCACATGTTCCTCCAAAAAGACGAATATAATTAAACAAAAAAGGGAAGACATTACGAAAAAAGCTGAAATCCTCACCAACACTCACTACCTTCTTTCCACACCGCCTGCACTAGAACAACAAACATATCTACTTGTTGGGAGTACGCAATTTACCCTTACTCACACGCTCCTATCAATCATCTTCAAACACCAGAAGCAGACCAGCGCCCCGACCCCAACAATACTTAACATTCTGGCTTGGAAACCAAAAAGATGGGCCAACCATTGCCGCTCGGCTGAATCGGCCAAATCTCAGTAAGTATCCTCTAGGTTAATGATCCTTCCAACCCCCGCCTCCCACGCGCCCACAAGCCTCCCAACAACCTCTCCCCCGCTCATGAAACCACACATGAAGATGTCCTACCTCTCACCACGAGCTGTTCGTATCGGCAAGAAACATGGCAACCAACAAGAAGGGATCAAGACCAACATCTCCTCTCCTCCAAAACATATCCCTGCGTCTGCCACCTGGTTTTTATACTACCCATATGCATAGGGATTACCTAGGCGTTCTGCATACAGCAAGCCTCAAAATCGTTGAAAGATGAAACAAATGCCTCCCCTTCCATCCATCACAACACATTTATCGCCCACCCTATCAAAAAACAGAACAACCCGCTGTCAACACCCATTCCAATTCTTCCCACTGGAAAAGCCTGCCTACCAGCCCCCGCCTCCTCTCTCGGATAATTGCGCCAGAGAAAGTGGGATCGTCCGTCCGCCATGTGGCCCAAGGCGAAATAAGCAAGAGCAAATCATCAACTGCACGAACGAGCCTTGTCCAAGAAAGATATAAAGCCAACAAGATAATGAACAAGTGGGTGTAATCCCAATGACCCTAGTAACCTATCCAAGACCGAATATTCTTCGGCGGTAACCCCAATGCCGGCCCACAGCATGCGCTCGCCCTCCCATGCTTTCCATGAGGAATCTTGGTTAAAGACATCCATGGAAACCACGAGGGTGCGGTACTATACCCGAATCAGGGTATTCTAGAAGGCGCAGGAAAGAGGGAAAAAGAGTGGTGAAAATCCGACCCGCCGTTCCATTTGTTTGGCTTTGTATGTCAAAAAGTACACCCTGTCCGACGAGCAGAAAATGATAACCGACAACCGACAACGGAATAACGAGATTAAACTGTTGGTTGCGAGGCTTCCTTTCCACGTGTTATCCCAAGTACATGCGGGCCTTGTGGAATCTTTACGCGGATTACGAAGGGAAGTGGTGATGATGCAATGAGGGTGGTGGTGTCTATCGCGTGTTTATTTGAGGACAGCGCACCACAACTTGGTCTCTTGTTTCGTTTCGTCTGGCGAATCCCCCGCTTCTTGGAGATGATCAGCGACATGGGTTTCAACCAATGGAAGATCGCGACGCCACCACCTCTCTTTTTTTCACTTGGTTTCTTAAACGGTCTATAAATAGAATAAGCATGAGCCACGTGAGGCTGTGTGTGGTGGGGGAAACAGTGACCTGCCAGTGCCACTTCCTTGATGATGTAACTCTTCCGCTTTTACGAATTTTAGATCGGGGATGATGATAATATTTTTTGATGCCGTGGAATTAAGAAAATGTTTTGGAATGTCGGGAAGCCTCGAGGGGTTGGAGGTGAAAGGGGTGTTGGCGGATAAGCGAGGTGGATCTTTGGGGGACACCGAGTACGAATTTTGGTTACATCTCCGCCTCTTTCAGCCCAGTTTTTTCTCCAGAAGGTGGGATGGTTGTTTTGGTGGGAAGTACAGCATCATGAAATTGGATGGAAAGATCACTGATTGTCTAAATTAGGAAAGAGAGGTGCCTGTCATCGAATTGCAAGTGGATGGAGGGATGAACCATCAGCGCGGGATACATATTAGGAAAAAAGGCGGTACGGAAGATCTTCCAAAAGAATTATAAGTTTGAGGCAACTGTACTCGATGCGCTCAGGCAATTTTGCAATTGTGTTAGGTATAGAAAAAGCGTAAGCACTTTCTAAAAATTAGAATTTAGAGCTCCAGGCTGTATCAACTTAAATCTATTCACGATTTTAGACACTCACGTTGCGAAGTGCGTTCTTGGCCATAAAGTGAAAGGGCTGCGATATTCATCATTTATCTTAAAAGAGTGATTCGAGGAATTAGTCTCAAAGCAAGGAGCCATTGTCCAAAAGTATATAATTTTAAGATTTCTAGAATGACACCATCGAAAGCTTTTTATATCCAAATTGGGAGTCTATCGCGAGCCTGTTTCGCATCATTCAGGAAGTCCCTGACTAGTTTCCAAATGGAACGTTACCATCAAGCCTCGCACCAGCTACAATTTTTCCTACAGGCTACATCAAGTGAGGCATCTCCTTATTTCATTTCAGGAGAATGCGAGAAGCGCAAGTAAGCATCGTATTCTGATATCTTTGGTCCACACCCTGGTCCAATCTCGCACACCGACCAATAACCTGTGTGTAGCATGAGGAGAAGCTTCATCACTTCATTGGGCAAGTAATGAGGGATTTTTATAGACGCCTAGAGATAATTCTCGTTGATATGAGGAATCGCACACCGACTATGAGATTATGCAGAACAATAAGAGAAGTTTCACCGCTTCTTCAGGCAACGAGCGTTACTGGTAGAAGCCTAGATGAAATTCGAACTGCGATGGAGAGATTGCGAGGGATAACCTCGCGTTTAGGATGAAACGGTAATGGACTTTCGCACATGACTTGGAGCGTGACACAAGGAGTGACTCCGTAACTTTAATTTCACAACACAGAATTTGAACTCCCCCTCAAATATGTAATCGTCTAGCACAAGGATTCTTTAATGTTCAAAGCAATAGGCCACATTTGAAGGAAATGTTTCTCTGCGCTTTAGATTTTGGGATTCGGGTCACCTTCCTTCACTGACACGTTGAGACAAGCGATGAGATTCTAACCACCCCCAAGTCCCAAATTTACATGATCAGGTGAAATAATGTCGATTAGACTCCTTCTCATCAGGGACCTCAATTTTGTCTTTCTACTCGAGACGAAATATGAGTTCAATGCATGCTACAAAGTAACTGATCCAAGTCTGAGTATTTGAGTCCGGTAATCTTGCATTTCCCCAGGAAAAACAACAAAATCCGCTGAAGAGAGTTCCAGAGCACTCATGAAATGTTTTGGTCCCAGTTTTCGCTGATTCATAAAAATGCTTTGTCTTGATATCTTCATTACACCAAGTATTGAACAGGCACCCACGTCTGTTCCTATCATGTCTGTCTCTGGGGCATGTATGAGAGATCGTCTCTCCATATCCAGCCTTAATCTCAAGTAGAAGCATATCAAACAATTACACTTCAACCCTGCACGGATCTTTCACCAAGCTAATAATTTCATAACTGCAAGTACTTTTCAACAGCAGTAAGAAATTCGACAAGAGCACGCATATTCAGGAACTTGCATCAATACTACCAACAATACTTTAGCTCAAATATGTGATACCTTGTTCTCACTTTGACGTCGCCAGAAAAGAAAAGGCTCAAGAATTCGTGTGGTCACTGTGTCGTCCACATCAAACTCGACCAGGAACGGTAACCTGTCACCAACGATCTCAAAGTCAAAAACTCTGCTTTGTTGGACTTTGAAAAAGCGGGTTTGACCGAATCTTCCTCTCGAGAGTATAGCCATTCGTAATATTCCGCTGTGATTCTCTCATCTGGGGGGTCAGGACCGAAGTAAGCTTCGAACCTCTAGATAAACAGGTTGTCAGGCCATAGTGAATGAAGTTACAAATGAAGGTTTCTTTTTCTGTGCTACTCTTTTTAGAAGGATTCAATCAATGGGAATTTGAGGTGACAAATTTTCACGATTGGAATTGAAGATTTCGACAGCATCTCGTGAATCGCCACTATAAGTAATCATCATCAATACATAGTGTTCCCATTTGATGTTGTGGTTTTTGATAAGTGCTCTACTCTCTTACATGTCAAGATTACGCTTAAGCAGTCAAAAAGAGGTACTTTCTTGGCCAGTACTTCAACTTTTCTTTGGAATAAAACCAATTCAGACGATTTCAAGTTTTATATAGCTATCCCACTTCTGTCCTCATATTTTGCCACGAAGCTAAAGATATCGTAAGCTAAGTATTTTTCGGCAGCAACAATATATTCGACAACATGATCTACAAATCTAGAAATTGCATTTGCACTACTGAACCCTCACTTAGACTGACCTTACCATATTTTATTCTTAATACTGAAAAGAGGGGGGGGTCGTAAAGTCTCTTGTCTAAGGGGTCAGGAGTGAAGTACGCTTCGAACCTCAGAAGAAAAATGTTGGCCAGAGGTTCTCTTTTTATAGATCCACTCGGTTGTCTCTCTCTCAATTTACCGCTCCAAGGTGCCAGTTTCAGGTTCAAAATGGAGGATTTAGATATCCTGCCGTGAACTGTCATTATATGTAAATCTTCATTAGTGTTAATGAAGAACATATCTGGTGTCGAGACTCTCAACACGGGGGTTGCGTCTTGTTTTCACTTCTTGGATCTTTATCATTACCTTTGTAACCTTAGGTTAAACGCTGTGTTCATATTAATACTACACGTCGACTTTCAACGAGAGATCTGTCCGGAAAGTATGAATAATCCGGTGAAGCTAAATAAGTGCCCTCGAACTAACTTAAATCTAACTTTCTATGGAAGGCGGGAAAGTGGGATTAGAAAACAAGCATTTACCTTCCAACAGCGCACCATCCACAGAACTATCTGAAAAAAACGTTCTGTTTCCAGGTCAACTTCAGGAGACTGGATCAACCCGATATATAGTAGTCACTTCTTCGGTTCTCAGGCCATTCGCTTCAAGAAGTACCGTGAGGTCATATAAGCCAAGTGGGAGTGTTCTCAAACATCACCTCTTCGCCATCTCTTTCCCCCAAATCTTGGATTCTTCTTAAGCCAGAACATATCATCTTCCGTTTGCGGAAATTCTTAAACTGTATTTTCTGGGTGGTTTGCCGCAAATAGTATATTCACTAGGCTTCACTTGGTGTTTCGCATTGTGGTAAAGGAATATTTACGTTTCCCTCTCACTTCCACGCCTCCCTCCCTTTCCAAGACCCCTGCGAAACACAACTCAGAACCTACCTCGTCATCACGACAAGAAATCCATGCAACTACCTTTTCCAAACTCCATCTGAAATGTCAGATATAGCAGCAGAGATCAAACTTACGCCAGATTCCTTGAAGACAGGCTCGCTATATATGGCGCTAGGGACAAGTTCAAAAAGAGCAAGGAGGGACTGTATTACCAGTGAATGATTTATTTTTTTCCTTTTCGAGTCTCAACAGGAAAATAAAGTCCTCTGAACGGACGCCCTCCATTGATTTGAGTCCCCGTCGAAACTTCTCTTACCTTCGAAAATAAAGCATACATTTATATATCGTCCCCCTTATTGGTTTCTTATCCGCTAGAAGTGAGAATCGAACTTGCTTCAGTGAGGAAATAATGCTGGCTGCGGAAGATGTGCTGAGATTGTCATCCTCGATGTTGTTTTGAGAGTGGGAATTTGTCGTGGACCCATTCTGAAGAGAGACTAAGTTGCTCTTCTCCGTGTTGGAATGAAACTCCACATATGGAGGTTGAGACGGAATTCTCTTCCTCCCTCTGGTTCTGTATTTATGGTTGAAAGGTTTTACGGGTTCGAGTGGATTGACTTGGAAGTCGATGGTGTTCAGTATACAGCAGTAGCTGGATGCTTGTATATGAAAGCTTGTAGCTTCGGGATCGTGATAACAAAGTAAGATACAAAGTAGCTTTTCCATACTCCATTTTATGTCCAATCGCGCAAATCCAACTTCATAGAAAACCTTCAAAGGCAAGAAAGCGGGGTAATTGCAGAGAGACCAAGGAAAGACTTCTGAAGATTTTTGAAGATTTTGAGGATGTAAGTCACTGGGAATATATCACTAGTGAATCTTTTATTTTTGTGAAGGCGGGAGAAAATCCTTCGCCAGATGAGCAGATCAGAACGAGTGTGCAGACCACTTCCCTGGTGTATAAATACACCTTCAAAGCACGAAGAAATCAAGACCATACCACTTACAGTGGAATGAAGATGCCATGGGATCGAGTCACTGCCAAAAAAAAGCCCCCTTCCCCTTCCATCAAGTGGTCAGTAGAGATTGCTCTTTGGTGGAGAGCTCGCCCGTGACGGGATTTATTTTCGTAATGGGAAGAATAACGTCGTCTGAATAGAGGTAATTCAATCCCATGATTTGCTATCGAATTTCTTCTAACCTTCGAAATTGAATCATACATTCATCATTTATACCATGGTGTTGGTGTCTTCATGTATGTGTGATTGAAGAGTTTTACGGACCATCTTCCGAGAGAATTCAACGGTCCCCGACTTGCTGACCAGGCAGCTATATATTCCATGCTTCTTCACGTTGCGAGCGCATCTCTCTCAAGGAACTTCTCCCATGCGTTGCTATAGTCCTCTAGTCTTTGTCCTTCTTAAAATCTCGTTTGGACGGCGGCATTATGATTGCTTGGTTTGGTAAGAGGGTTGAAAAGTCTGCTCGAAATCGACGATCGCCGGGATGTGTTGAGGTAACCCTGAAGATACTGGAGGTGACGTGGTAGTGTCTTGTTTACCCAAGGCCGCTGATGTAAATATGCTTGATTCACTTTCAAGGTTTGGGGGCAGAACAATTTCCATTCAATAAAAGTCCTTAGGTTCTTTTCGCAACAACTCATTAGCGCTATGAATTGCATTCACCCCCCACCCTCCACGTATTCAACAACCCACTATTTTAGAGCTAAATAAGTAGAACTTAGACATCGAATCAAAAACTAATAAGCTCGATTAGTCTAGTGGTTAAGACGCTAGGATATATTGCCTTGACTTAATTTCCCTCCTCGTTCACGAGGCTGTCGCCCCTATTGCGATGAAGGCCCAAATTGGCCAATCCTACGGATCCTGCCGGGAAGTCCTCAATATTATACGGGTGTTATGGTAAACATGATAGTAAGGCCTTAAAAATATAAAAATTCAAGAGATCCTCAGTTCGACTCTGAGATCGAGCGTATACAATTTTTTTTGCATTTTTTTTTTGGCATTTTTTCAAAACTGGAAAAGATTACTTCTAAACTCATCACTCGAAGCACTCGAACGCACAAGAAACAATCGCATACGCGCAAAAGAATAATCATTGTCGGTATAATAATGAGTGAATAGCACTCCACGTGACCTTCTCGCTTAAGGTCTATTTAAGTAAACCGAGTAGCTAACTTTACTCGGTATGCACGAACGATAATACAACTCTTTTTGCATCATGCTATTGGCCACCAAGTCATACCAACAATCATCATTTCTCATCATAACCCATCATTTCTTGGCCTGTCAAGGCGTACCCAAACCCAACCTCCCGTCCATAACAAAATCCACCAAGCGCTCAAGAGGGAATATGCAAGGAACCAAACTAAACAAACGCCAGCCACCCCTTATAATCAAATACCCAAAGGCTTTCTACACCAAACAAGCAACCCAGAAATCATTACATCCAACAACACCAAAGTCGGAGGGAGTCCTCTCATTTCATCTCCACATCCAGGGTATCATCAAGCACCTCATCGTCACCACCAAGTTCCTGCTCCACCTCCTCGGAAACAAAACCTTCGTAGTCCTCGAGATTCTTCTGTACGTGGACTTTGAATTTGATGATGTCGTTTAACATCTTTTCGATTTCGGTGTGGAGTTCTTCGCGGAGGGCGTTGGCTCGGAGGGTGAGTTGTTCGTATCTGGAAATGTTAGTGACAAGTTACAAATTTCGGGCAAGGTGAGGGAACTTACTCAATATTAGTATTCATCTCTCTTTGCTCCATGAGTTGTACGGATTCAGTGAGACCCGCTCGCATCTTTGCGAGTTCCTTCTCCATCTTCTCGATTTGGGTATCAGAGGCTAGCTTTTGGGTGTGGGTAACCTCTTTGGTCTTCTCATACTCCTCTTCAGCAGCGCGGACTCGATGTTCGAGAGCCTCGACCTCGCCTCGCTTGTCTTCAATGGCTTCTTTGATACCGTCGAGGAGATCATGATGCTTCATCATCTCATCCATGGCGACCGTGCGTCTTTCAGAAATCTCCTTTCTTAGATTCAGGAAGCTGGCCTTCAATGTCCCACGAAGGTCCAAGTTCAAGATGTGAGCTGGTTGATATCCAGTGACGGGATCTGCCAACAACCTGTCGCTCTCTGGGTTTCCACTACCGGATGCTCCCATCTGAGACGAGGAGAAGTTTGGACCTTCATTGGCCATGACTTGGAGTTCGAAATTCTTGCCCTTGGCGTTTGGAGCTGTAGAGGGAATCAGACCAATTTGGTATCCAAGACTATTGTACTTTTCAACCATTCTCTCTAAATCATCCAGTTTTCGGCTCGCCTCTCCCTCCTTCTCGGATACCCTTTTCTTGGCCTCTTCCAATCTCTGAGAAGTTGATTCAATGCCTTTCTGCAGGCGTTCTCGTTCAGAAGTCATACGATCGATATCTGCCATGCTAATGCCCTGATCGTCTACAGCCTTTTGCAAACTCGTTCGTTCATCATCAGCCTCCTTCAGCTCAAGCATGACTTTGTCTAACTCGTCTTGCAAGAACTGAATTCTTGCCTCGTACTTCTCGGACTTCTGATTCATGCGGTTGTCGAATTCCTCGAACTTTACTTTGTCCTCCTCCATGATCTTAAAATTTCGGTCTAAAGTTGCAACATCAGACCCCGACTTCTCCAAGATCTCTATATCCTTTTGAAGGCGCTGATTCTCTGCTTCCAGCATCTGTAGTTGGTCGAGATATTTGGAGTTGGACGCATCGAATTCTTCGGCCATTGCTTCGACGTGGGGAGCGAGTAAGCGATCTTGGTCATCGTCGCCAGCGTCATCATCCATTGATAGCCAGTCTCGATATGCGCGGCTAAGGAAATCGAAAACAATCTTGTCGCCTGTAACATCAATACCAGCATCGGCACATGCGCTATCGTATTGATTTGCCTTGTACCCATCCAACATTTGCGCAAGTTGCATCATCCAGTGTAAAATGCCGAGAAACAGATGCCACGAGTTTGCAGATCCAACAGCAGCAAGTGAACTCTTTGTGATGCTTTTGTGGAATGGATATCGCATCTGGGCCAGAATTGGTGGAACCTCTTGGTCAATACTTCTTTGGAATCTGTAGCTAGGGTCGATCCTGTGGTAAAGCCATTGAAACATGAACACGAAATCCTTCTGAGTTGGCGACTTTATCGAGTTTTGAGAAAGAGTATGCTTCATTTCCATCTCGAAGTTGTTCCCGGCCATATAGTCCAAAAGTTCCTGCCCAATCTTTGCCTGGTATGCGCGATCCTTTAGGGGTCGTGGGTCTCGAGGTACTCCTGCTGGTGCTGGTGCTTGCTGGAAAAAGCTTTGGTGGGGCATGGGGCCATTTGACGATGATCTCGACCTGTATACACTGCTTCTTCGTTGTTGCTCCGTTGCATCATTCGATGCTCGACCCATTCCCGTCGGCGCAAAGCTCTTTCTGCCACCACTGTTCTGGAAGGACGATCGCTTGACTGAGGACATCCCCAAGTCCGCCAAATTTGTGCCCGATGATGATCTATGGAATTGAGGTTGGCTCGGTCGAGGCGGTGCAAGAGATGCGCGCGATCCTGATATTGACCTCGCATGACTGGCAGTGAAAGGCGCGTGTTGGTTTGCGGACATGGAGTTCGATCGTTTCAATGCGGACGCAGGTTGAGGGAGGTTGGAGTTGAAGTTGATTCCGCCGAGAGTCTGTGGATATATGAGTTTATGTTCATGGCGCAATTGAGCTGTATGAAAGGGCAACAAAAACTTACTTCTCGTGGCCGGCGCACCGAGAACATGCCCGTGTCTTGCGACATCTTTGCTCTGTCGCGTAGCGTGCTACTAACTTATTTGCTGGCAAGTGAATATCACTTTTGGTGTATATGGCAACTCGTATTTGGTGTGGTTCATCGGCTGAAGTTGGGAGGTGAGGGTATCTCTAACTTGGTTGAGTTTTGTTATGAGTCGATTGTTTACCCATCGATAGGGGGGGGGGCAGCGCCAACGTAAACAAATGGATTAGCGTGATGCCAAGCATTTTAAGCATCGCTCGGAAGCACGTGACACAAAATCCGACCTCGGCTCCTGCCACCATCTTTCTCTACCGGGGAACTAAGGATACAGTTCAGCACCCAGTTGTCACTCGTCGCGCCTTCAGCTCTCCATGCTCATATTCGTGCAATAGATACTGGCGAAAATGGCCATCCGTGAGGATATCGTTACGTCGGCGGTATGTTCCCAACCCCTCTCTACCTTGATGGACTCTGCTGATTTAATATAGGTGACATGTGAGGATTCATTATCTACAGTTTCCCCAGCATTGCTAATATTCTTGTGTAGTTCTACAAGACCCAAGTGTTGCTGGATCGCCGATAGAAAGCCGAATCGCCTTCCTACAATCGAAAAACCTCACCCAAGAAGAAGTTGATACTGCGCTGGCAAGAGCAAACGGGGAAACCGCCCCTCCTGCAAACCAGTCTAGCTATGCACCACAACAACAAGTAACTCGACAGCCACCACAGCCAAACTATGGAGGTTACCAGCAGTATCCATGGCAGCAGCCACCCCCTCCGGAACTACCGAAGAGAGACTGGCGGGATTGGTTCATAATGGCAACAGTCATGGGAGGAGTAGGATATGGATTATATTTTGTCGCAAAGGTAAGCTTCTCAAATAAGGAAGCTTGGAATGTGCTGATTTGTGATAGCGATATGTCTACCCAATTATCGCACCTCCGACTGCACCACAACTCGAACAAGATAAACAGGCTATCGATGACCAGTTTGAGAAGGCTTTCTCCTTACTCGACCAGCTCTCGAAAGATACCGATGCGCTTAAAACCTCCGAACAAGCTCGAACAGAAAGACTGGATGCTGCTTTGACTGAGGTGGAGGGAGTTGTTGGCGAACTGAAGAGTGCCAGCAAGAGAAGGGAGGACGAGTCTCGCCGTATCAGCGACGAGGTTCGAGGTCTTAAAGACTTAATACCAAAAGCCATGGATAGTCAGAAGGAGAATACGGATACCAGATTGCGGGAGCTCAACACTGAATTGAAGAGTTTGAAGACGTTGATGGGTCAAAGATTAAACCCTCAGGCAGCTTCTAGTCCCAGCTCATACACAACCAGGTCCTCTGGACTTTCCGCACTGAATGCCCCTGCCACCCCAACGACATCCAACATCAATGGAAACTCAAATGCGGAAAACTCAAACCCAAAGCCCGCTTCAGTGAGTAACGGTGCAAGCACAGAGGCTGTTGCTTCTGTGCAAGGCCGAAGTGGGAGTCCCTTTGGTACAGGAGCGCCAGCAGGAAAAGCTGCCATTCCAGCATGGCAATTAGCATCAAGTAAGAGCGCTAGCTCTACGAATAACACAACTGGGTCAGGAAGTGGGTCAGGAAGTGGGTCACAGGAAGCATCTACATCATCATAAATCCACGAAAGTCAGGATCGGGCTTTGGTTTACGGAGTTTGCATGTGTCGGCGCATCTTGGATGGATGTAACAATTTGGGGGACTAATGGAAAAAGAATCTGCTTAGTAATTCAATGTATACGAACGTACGTTTTTCAAGGAACTGGTCTGGTCTTGATGGTCGAGTCCGATGGTCGAGTTTTTCTGTGATGGTGTTGCTCAAAGTGGCACAGAACTAACGTCAGGGTGTAACAGCAGCCTTGAATGTTGTGAGACTGGAATTGAGGCAATGCAAAAGCAGCAAGCTTTAGAAAACTGTATGTGAATAAGCTGCCAGAAACTCACTGTGTGGTTTGAAAGGCTATCTCCACATAAACTTGTGGACATATTCAGGTAATTTATATATGGAGAGCCAAAGAATTTTCATAACATCCTTAAAGTCTTTTGGGCTCTGGCATTCGGTGTATTCCTACACTGAACTGAGTGAAGATCCGGTTGTACTTCGGTTATAATAGAAATAGTGGCAAGCGCAAATAGAAACTCTGCAAATTTGTTTCCGAGCTCGAATACAATCGATTATGCAATGAACATTCTTTGTTTGCTTTTTGACTTTGACCGGATTCATCATCTTAGATGGGCGGTTATTTGCTTTTTTTCGCCCGCCGCCTTGGCCACCCCCGCCCTCTCACGTGGCCGCTAAGCGCTAGGTTAGCCTCACTTTCGCGGCGGGATATAGAGCTCGATCCTGCCTCGCTCCGTTGCCATCACCAACAAACATCCTTCATCAACACCGTGTAGTTGATCCTGGATAGCATCATTTTTTCGACACACCTACATTCCCACGGCCAACTGCGCGAGCCTTCACAATGACCGAAGTTTCGAGGTAATAACTGGAATCATGCATGTTGGCACAGAAAATTGGAATCTAACATCATGGGCAGCACTCGTCTCTACTTGGGCAATCTGCCGAGAACTGGTAAGTAGATCCAATGCGATCGCGCTCTCCTTGCGCTCTACTGTCACTAGTTTTGATAGTTGTCAATTCGTTGTGGTAGTTCTTATGCTAATCAAACAACACAGCTACGAAGGCAGATGTCGAGGCACATTTCAACACCCACGGCACGGGCGAGATCACCGAGATCAAGCTAATGAATGGCTTCGGATTCATCGAATACAAAGATGCAATGGATGCGCGCGATGTCGTTCCTGGTATGGCTCCATCAACTCACTCCCACGCGACTCGACGATAAAGGCGCAAACTGTGCGACCCGAACTTCGAGGCAGTCTGCTTACACTTATGTACAGCCTTCCACGGCTCCGACTTCATGGGCGAACGTTTAACGGTTCAGTTTGCTCGGGGTACTCGCAGTCGTGATGGGCCCTTTGCAAACAATGAGCGCACTGCTCCTCGCCCTCGCCGCACTCCCCATCGCATGCAGATATCTGGACTTCCAGGTGAAACCAGCTGGCAGGTCTGTTTCCCCCGTTCCTTCACCCGGACTCTTGGATCTCAATTCGTGCTATTTGGACTCTGAGCAATCAATCGCATGCATATACATTGGACCGCTTTACTGTTATTGATCCAATATTCGGCAAGCTTTTCTTTAGTCCAGGCCGTCATGCCCTGTTTTGGCCTCAACAGAGCCATTTCAGCGTGTTAGTGCATTTGCCTGAGCAGCCTTGGACTTGGAGGATTTCAACCCCCTTGTAGCTGGCCTTTCTTATACTGTTTCGACTCCTTCTGCTATCCTTTGTTGCTACCCCTTACGTATCTGGAAGGCGATTACTTTGCACAGGAAAAGGAGCTCAGCCGTTGGACCATGTAACTCTCATCCTCGGGACTTTTTGTACTGGCAACTTTTGGAGGGGCAACTACCTAGGGCTTGGCACTATCGCATCAACATACCTGGACAACGACTTACATGGATTCTGGATTTAGGATCTCAAAGACTTCGCTCGTCAATCCAGCCTCGACGTTGTTTATTCCGAGACCGGCCGTGACCGGGATGGCAAGGGAGCATCGTGAGTATATCTTTCGACTATCTGGGGTCATCATCTAATGGAAGTTCAGGAGCTTTGTTGAGTTTGAAACCGCGGCGGATCTCAAAACCGCTGTGGAAAAGCTTGATGGTCGTGAATTCAAGGGTGCTCGTGTAACTTGTGTCGCGGACGTAAGTATTTTACTGCCTTTCCAATCTAGACTTTTACTAAACTCGACAGACCCAACCGGATATTCCTCGTGACAGATCAGCTCGTTCCCGCTCACCCGTTCGTCGCCCTTACCCTGATGATTACGACCGCCGTGGACCACCCCGTGGATACAGCCCCCGCCGAGACGCTGGTTACCGTGATAGAAGTCCTCCTAGACGTGGCTACTATGACGATGACCGTGGACGTTATCGTTCTCCTCCCAGAGCTCGTGGTCCTATCGATGATTACCCACCTCCTCGTGGTCGATTCGAGGATCCTTACAGACGTGACTACCCCCCGGACCCATATGTAAATGGCAGACCGCCTTATGATAGAGGACCACGGGATTATCCTCCTCCTAGAGAGCGTCGAGGTTATGGTGAGGATTACCCACCAAGTCGTTACTAAAAAGGTAAGCCACCTCTTCTTTGCTTGACTGCCTCTGCTAATTCAACAGACCTAATTTCTGAAATGCACTGCGGTCATACGTTGTGGCAAGTCAGTGGAAAATTGCTACACAATATTCCTGGGACATGGGTCCTTAGGTATGATTGTGTGAATGATTGTGATGCAGATACACGAATTTTCTCTTACTTGGTTTCCATGGGATTTCTTTTACGAAAAGTCTTGACGTTTAGGTTCTGCTTGATAGCACGCAGTTGGTACAATTAATGCTTGAGCAGAGCATCTTGCATGTAATTGATAGGACAAATGGATATTTCTTACTAAATGATCTCAACTCTTGAAAGATGTTTGTGAAAGAATGGTTGTTATCTCGCCGCAATCATTCCCTAAATCATGGGCTAGCGTGACTAGGTACGAGTACGAGTTACGACTAGATAAATCATTGTCCGACCTTCCCTTTGGCGAGCCAACCAATATCATACCAGCTCCGCTCGCAAGAACCCTGTAGCGCATGTGTAATGTGTAAACTAAATCGCTCGGCACGGAAGTTTTGCGGTAACGCGCCACCTTTTCAAAATCAACCACCGACCAAGTTTTACCAAGACCAACATCGCAGGCCTCTTTTCGGATCCCTATTTTTGCCCGGTAAAAGGAAAATCGTACGGAGGTAAACAGTTTCGATTCTTCAGACGAAAAATGACCTTGAGGGGAAACAAGTGTCTTGTTCTGTTCTGATCGACGATTTCATGTGTGCGGGGAATATGCCGTTAAGATCCCGAGGTTGGAAGTGTCCAATCGCAAGGGGGTCTTGTGCCTTGTCATGATCTTGTATCTTGTGTCGCCTTATTGTCCGGTACCGAGGAACCCTTACAAGCCGTTTTGTGGCAGGTGTTTAGTTGGGTTTGTACCGGTATATAATGCAAGGCATGCCCACCCATTCTCGCAACGCCTTCTTGGTTGGGAATTAGAAATGCACTTGTGGCGATCTGGTTTTTATTTTATTTGTGAGGTGGCACAGGGTGTGTGACTTTTTACCTTTATATATTTCTTTGATACCCCCCTCTTTTTGTATTCACCGAGCGTATCTACCGTTTTCTTCGATTTTTAGAAGTCCTCTGTTCTGGAAGTATCTGCTTGCATTGTTACAATTTCCACGTCCTCGCCACCCGGCACCCCGAATTGAATCATGAATAGCTCTCCAGGTGCCCTCGTCAAATCTCTACTCCCGCGAGTTCCTATGTTGAGCAAAACGGCGATTTCTCATACCCTAGGATGCTCGGAACAATCAAGCAAATGGGATCTACGAACTGCTCTTATCGTATCTCTCATTCGATCGTTTATCCTCGACAGTCCACCACAACCAGTATCGAAAACTCAAAAAGGGTCTCTCAAAGACCCAGGAATTAAGGGGAGAATATGGGTCAGTAAAGTTACCATGCCAGCACCAGCAGAAGACGATATCAGACAATCCCTCTTCCAAATCATCGAAGCCATGAAGGAACCCGGCGAAGCAGTGGGAGGATATAAAGAACCGGAAATGGTACCCGTACAAGCAGAATGGGAGGGTTACAGGGCAGGAGCGACGAAAAAGTCAACTGAACTCAAGATCTCAGAGGAGGAAAAATATAAAGAACTAATGAAGGAGGTCACGAGTCCAACAACAATCCTCTATTTCCACGGTGGAGCACATTACCTCATGGATCCCTCCTCCCACCGACCGACTTGCAAAAAACTAGCCAAGATAACGAAGGGAAGATGTTTATCCATTCGCTACAGATTGGCGCCCCAAAATCCCTTTCCCTCTGCACTTATCGATGCCCTGGTATCTTATTTCACACTCCTCTATCCACCTCCCGGTTCTCTTCACACCGCGGTATTACCAGAAAATATTGTTTTGGCAGGCGACTCCGCAGGAGGAAATCTCGCGCTCGCCCTCCTACAAACTTTACTCCAATTCCAGCGTCTAAACATCCACCCCCTCTTCCACGGCCAAAAACGAGACGTCCCCCTCCCAGCAGGTTGCACAACAGCAAGTCCCTGGTGCGACATCACTATGTCTCTTCCCTCTCATACCACAAATGCAGCATATGATTACCTACCCGGCAGACTTGCTCGTCCGGTTTTTGGACAGACATACCCTCCTTGTGCGATTTGGCCTGCTAGTCCGCCGAGGAAGGTGTTTTATGCTGATGATGGGTTGCTGCTTCATCCGCTTGTTTCTCCGGTGATGGCGGGAAACTGGGAGGGAAGTTGTCCGCTGTATGTTGCTATTGGACAGGAATTGTTGAGTGATGAGGGAAAGCATTTGGTGATGAAGGCGAGTGGGCAGGGGGTAAAGGTGTGCTTTGAGGAGTTTGAGGCTATGCCTCATTGTTTTGGGATGATTTTTGAGGGGTTGGAGGGGAGTAGGAGGTTTTTTGATGGGTGGGGTGGGTTTATTTCGAAGGTTAGTGGAGGAGCGGTGGGTGTAGGTGTAGGTGAGAAGGGGAGAGTTGAGAGTAAAGGGACTTTTATTGCTGCCAAGACTTTAGAGGAACGGACTTTGGATTTGGGGAAGTTGGGTGAATTGAAAGATGAGGAGATTAGGGAGATGATGGCGGAGGCTGTGGGGAAGATGAGGATTGATGAGGGGGATCCTTTGGCTGCGAAGTTGTAGATTTTGGGACATGATGAGAGGGGATTGGGTCTAGATGGTGTTGGGGTGTTTTATTAAAGCTAAAGCTGTTCTTCTTAATAATTGGGTGGGTTTTTAGAGTACGGAGTATATATTTAGTGAACAGTCTAAAGGTCAAGAGTACAAGCAATTAACCTCTTCTGCTTGTCTTTGTATTTTTTGTTTGTTTTTAGAACCTCATTGTGTCGAGCTATACGTGTTCTCAAAGTGCTTCGCTTTTAATTAGGGCCGCCTCTTTTTCTGAGCGAACTTATAGCATATTCCAAACTGTAACAGAGTGATTATAACCTCGAGATACCAGGCGACAACTTCTATATAGTAAGTAAGAGAGAAATTCATAGAATAAAGTTTTTTTACAGATCGCAATTCTTCAAGAAGGGGGAAAATAAGGTTATGATAACAGACGACTATCCGTTAAGATACAATTCAAGTAAGGATTATCACTACACTTGATAATACATTAATCTCTCGTAAGCTAGAGCTTTAGCAAGTTCTTAAGCATTGTTCATGCTGTCTAGACTTTGAAGTAGCTAAACCACGCAAAATATTATAAGCTAGATGCGTTTCAAATCCAGGGGCTGAGTAGAATCCAACAAGACTACAACCCACCAACTCCATTCATTCTTCAAAGTGAAGAGAGTATGAGTGAGTACATCTTCCATACTTGAGTCTTCACGCAAGAACAGAGCTCCCAAAAACATTAGTGTTTTCAGGGACCTTATAAACCTTCAACTCTTCTTTGAGAGCCACAAAAGGCCGGCCATTTTACAGCGGGCATGCTGTTTGTTCGCGACGCGCAACAAAACTTCAACTCTACGAATCACATTCTAATTTATAAGTGAGGAGAGTATGAGTGAGTTCAAGTTCTGTACTTCAAATACCCCCTCCTAGGTCTTTGAAAAGGCCGGCCTTTTAACTCTCACTTCTTGAAAGGGCGGCTCTTTCAAAGGACCGGTCTTTCAAAAGTGCGATATGCAACCAAACTTTAGCTCGCCAATTATATTCATTCCGTTCTCTCAAGTGAAGAAGAAATAAGTGAGTCATGATATCTTCTCTTTTTCTGCCGACCGGTCGTTAGAGAAGCAGGAAAATGCGATGAGCAACAAAACGCCAAAAGAGGGATATATGCATGGCCAATCATATATATCTACTTCGCGAGTCAAAAGAGGAGCAGATAATGAGCCATTAGTCATTGAAATTGAAAGGATTCAAGGGTGAAGATAAAGACGAGTCTTTTCCTTTACTACACTTGCCTCGCTCGAAATGCCGAGTAATGCATAGAACGCTTAATACATGTATCGTGTATTTGCAATGCGAAAACGTAGCACCAAATAGAGTTTCCCACTTGGAAGCGAATCCCCCCCTCCAAATTCCCCACTCCAAAAGAGAACGAAGACCCCCCGAAATCAATAATCCATACTATGCATGTAGTCTTTTTCAAAAAGAAGAATCGCAAACTTGTATATCTATCAAGAAGCTATTCGGGTATTCTAACTAACTGGCTGGTACAGTAAAGTTGTAAAGACAAATATAAAAAAACAGCCAAACGCAAAAAAGAACTCCCTTTTAACAAGGCACTCAAGTCTACTATTCTAAAAACGCTGTTTCAGTGCTCATATTAACCTATACCTTATAAAAGAAATAGAACTCTCCAGTTATAGCATCCAGCTCATCCCAACCCACCCATAGGTCCTCGTCCCCCTGAAAAAGACTCCTCCCTCCTCCCACCCCTCCCATATCTTCCCCATATTTTCAAAGACTCATCACCCCTCCACCACTCCTCAACAGGTTTACACAAATCGTCTCTACTCCCCACCCCATCCAAAATTCTATCACCCCCTTCCCCTCTCGAACTCCTACTCGAAGCCTCCGAAATCCCATCACCAAAACTCCCCTCATCCGACCCCCGACTCTCAACCCCAGACACTGGTCTCGTCTCCGTATCACCCAATACAGACAAAGAAACCTCTTCCCCAGAAATACGGAAACTGGAATGACTTGTGGGTTTATTCGATGCAGAGTTGGTGGCACTTCTTCGATTGCAGAAACGGGAGTGTATGGGACTGAGGAGTTTTGTATTGAGTGATTTTCGAACGGTGAATTTCGCGGGTTTGTTTATGGAGTCTAAGGTTCCTAGTTCGAGGTCTTTGTCTGTGTTGGAGGTATGGTGTGTATGCGTGTTTTCGACAGAAGGATGGGGGTTGGAGGTTTGGGTATCGGCGGTTATTTGATTGGTTGAGCGGAAGGTTGAGAAGATGGAGCCGTGGAGGACTTTTGGGAGGTAGATTGTGAAGAAGAGTTTGCTGGCTGGGATGGAGGTGCATAACTAGGAATTATTAGTCTTCTAAACTTTAGGTGATTGGTATTGAGCGAAAAGGGTGAAGAGGGAAAGTAGAACGGGGGATTTGACTTACGATTCCAACGTAGAGTTCGAGACTGCTGCTCCAGAAGACGGAATATGCGTACCATGATGCGTCGTAGTTGGTTGTTATCTTCCATGTGTAGTAAGTTCGAACTGCACCAGCTGCGGTTACAAGTCCTCCCGCTGCGAAAAGAAGGACTACCACAACCTGCTGTTTTCGTGGAAGTTGAAGCTTGGTGACTGTTGGGATGGGAAGAAGAACGGTAACGAGGTCAGAAATCGTATTGATGATACCTGCCGCGAGGAGATGGGCAGCTTCATTAATACAGTTATTCTGTGGTCCAAAGTGAGGAATCCAGTATTGAGAGACTGGTCTATTCATTGCATTAGCTTAAATCCACAATTTAAAAGTCAATAAGGTGGAAACAAGAGTAACGTACTTGCATTGGAAAATAACCATGAAGCAAAAGAGAATCGTTTGCACGATAATCAAAATAAGCACCCCCAAGACGAGCTTGGGAAAATGACCACTCCCTTTCGACACGATGCGATACACCAAAGTAAGCATGGAGCATTTTGTAAGTCCAGACGCAAGACTGAAACAAACTTGAGTGCCAATTACCGCTTTCATGCCAACAACAATCATACTAAAAGGCACATCCCATATATGTCTATTCCATTGAAATCGTAAGTCTGCGAGCATAGATATGATCATAAACCCAGTCATTGGAAACTAAAGCCATCAGTGTCAGTACTGCTTAACAATAAAAGAAGAAGAGGAAACATACAAAAGCAGCAAGTATCAACCAATCATCCACCCCAAAACTCCTCGATATCCTCAACCTCGTAAACACCCTAATAGAAATAGCCAAAAACACCAACGGAAACAGAACAATAATCAGAATTCTATTCTCCCATCCCCTCATCACAGGATCGATATAATTCGGCGTCGGCCATGATTTCAAGACATCTAGAGGAGGGAGTCGCATCTTGACGTTGAACAAGAGACGCAAGGTGATCCTCCAGATATCTTGACATGCAAGATGGGCTTTAATCAGGTATAAAACCCCGACTAAGATCCACTAAAAGCCATCCGCCCCTCCACGCTTTGACATCTAATTGATATGCCGTCTCTACGTGTAGCTAGCGGCGGGTTTCAGTACAGCCTAGCGCCTAACACCTCACAGCTTCCTAAGCTCCATCAAAAATTCGTAAAAATAAATAGAAAATTTGAGAAGATTCAGCAGCTACTGGTTAATCTTGACATGGAAGGTTATAGATGTTTAAGCTGTGGTTGTGGTTTTATCGATGTTTTGCGACTGTATTTGATGTACGAAAACCCGCCTCTCTATCGCTACACATAGAGGCCGTGAACTAGGGTCTGGCACTTACGTGGACGAGGACGGACACCAAGCCGCAGCCAGAGGAGAAGCAATTTTATCAGATCAACCACTTATAACTCGGCACCCAAAAACATGAATCTAATCAGGAAACCTAGGAAACAAACATGGGATGTATTGCTCGTTTCCAGATATGGTAGTGGTCATGCTTCTTCTTTTTGTCACGGTATCAATGGATATCCTTTGAGAAAGGCCTAAGCCCCATCCCATCCCCATCCCCATCCCCTTCCCCAGGAAAAGCAAATCCCAGCTGCGGATCGGTTGATCCGCCAAAAACGAAGCCCGGAGCAACCAAGATCATGCCCTGTAGACAACACCCACACCATCTGTATATGGTTGGTCCACACGCCATCGGAAAATATTCTCTAGCGGCCGAAACCCCTATTTAAGTTCATCCCGTCCCGTCCCATCCCTCCCCCTCATTCCGATTCTCCGAATACAACGGGAGAAGGAGCAATCTACCAGTTTACACTTGCAGCTGTCAAGAGGCTGAGAAACAAAACAACAATCAATACAATGAAAGAGTGACCTCCACCACCATCTAAAACAAGAATGAGACATTGCGATAAAAGAAGAGAACCGCGAATTTTCACGGGCTGTACTATACAAATAACACGATGATGCGATTGGCGTAGAGAGAGAGAGAGAGAGAGAGAGAGAGAGAGAGATGAGATTTCGTATCCACTCTATAAAAAGAAATATATCATTGTTAGTATATAAATCTATTGGTTATATATACGTATTATATTCTCTGTAGCTATTATAGGTATACGAAGTACGACTATTTATACTTGTGCTAGCGTGGTACTAGCGTACTAGTCACGTGGATAGATATAAGTCAGAGACTTATTCACCTATATAACAACTGTTACGGCGCTGGTCCGTAACCTGGAAAGATCACGTGACAAGCACGTGACCTCGGTAATTACCTCGGGATGTGTAGATCTATGACGGGAGCTATAACGAGAGCTATAGCGAGATCTCAGCTATATATACTTCTAACTCTTTATAGCTCGTATGAGATTTCAGCTTCTTATAGCTTCTACTTACTTAGTAACCTCTTTTCTTTAGATATATAACCCGCGTTACCTTTATAAATAGAACTATAGCTTTAAATTCTCGTATTTATATATATATACTCTTATACCTTTGCCTTTAGTTATAGTTTATAATATTATTTAAAGCTCGACACTCTTTACTCTCTTATAAAGAATTATAATATCGTACGGATTCTACGCTTATAATAGCTAGAAGATCTTATACTTATAATAGTATAATTATAACCCTTCTTCTTCGTCTATAATAGCCTCTCTTCTATAAACAGATCCCTCGAGAATCTCTAAGTCTATAATAGTTTAATTATAACTTATCTTCTTAAAAGTCGAGAATCTCTATATTATAATAGTTTAATTATAACCTATCTTCTCGAAAGACACGTCTATAATAGCCTATACTACCTTTTTACAACCTTCTTCCTTCTTCTTCCTTCTTTCTCCTTTTTTTACAAATATAATATCTAAAGCTACTCGTAGTAATAAGAGTAGAAAAGAGAAGACTTCTACTAGTCTAGTAGCTAGTAAGGCTTCTAGTAGCTCGTCTTAAACTATTCTAGAACCTCTATAAGTAGATAGTACCTTAGTCTCCTCTGTTATAAGTAAGCCTTCTATAGACGAAAACGCTCGCTTATAAGCTAAAGTCGAGTCGCTATAAGCGCTTTTAGACTATAATACTCTATTATAGCTTATAACTAACCTAGACAACTCTCTCTCTAGCCGAGAGCTCTCGTAGTTACTCTAGAAAGCCATAGCCGACTCCTCCCGTTCTTAATATAGTTTCTCTAATAGCTCTACTCGTAAGTTCTAAGATAGCGAGAAACTTAAGAATAGTACTTCTCTCTTATATAAGACCTAGCGTATTATCCTAGCTAGTAAAATAAGAAAGAACGTCTTTAAAGACGAATAAGATAAACTTACGTTTATCTTTCTTACTACTTCTAGAGTAGTACAAAAGTACTTTAAACTATAAATAGACTTCGACTCTTCTAACTCGTTTATAGACGTTATTAAGATACTTATATATCTAGATACTTTATTCGTAGATAGTAACGAAACTATAAAAGCTTATAAGCTCTTTTATAAACTCTTAATATAAGAAGATAAGACTTTTACTATTTTTAAAGCTATCTTTCTAAGCTTTATAACTACGGCTTATATTCTATTAAGCGAGTAGCTAGAGAACCTTTATTAGAAGCTTATACTAACGCTTTAAGTAAGCCTTTCGCTAGTCTATATCTTTCTAATAACTTTTATCTAACTATATAACTACTATTACTCTGTCTATTAAGACAGAGTAACGATTAAGAAACGCTTTATAGCTCGCTATAACTACTGTCTATCTACTAGAGGTCTCTCTACTGCTTATAGATCAGCTTACCTACTTCTAGCTCTCTATACTACTATTGGTTATCTACTAGTTATAGACTATAAGACCTCTTTCCTCGCTTATAAGAGTATAACTCCTGCTAGAGATATAACAGACGTTCTTTACTATAATTATAATAAAACCAGGTATTATACAAATAAATACTCTCTCTCTCGAAAACTCTCTACAGCTATTAAGCTATTATAGAAAGAAGCCGAGGGTTCGTATACGGATTCGTAAGCGTCTAGCGAAGAATCAGCTGACGAGGAACTCGTTTATAAGAACCCGGGAAAAGAATCGCTCTAAAGCAAGTCTCCTCTTTAGAGTAAAACGAACTTAGATCTTAACCTCTTAATCTAAGTTATATAATAGATAGAAAGGCTTTTATAACTATATATACTTTAATTAAGAATAGATATACTTTTAATACTACTAGACTTATTAATACTAGAGTAAATAGATAGTTATTTATTAATATAGCTTTAGCTAACTAGTTAAGTTAATATTATAGATAAGCTACGAAAGAGCTATCTTATATAATATTAATTACAGGTTTTAATAGACGTAAAGAGCTAGTAATTACTTATGTTATTCGCTTAATACTAAGTATTAATAGATAATAGTTTACTAATACTCTTTTTCTAATTACTAATATTAGCGAACACGATATTATTATTAGTCGTCGATAGCTTATAAACGTAAATATAAAGTTAGTAGTCCGTAGCTATAAGATTAAGTAGCTAGAATCTCTTCCTCTAGCCTATCGATTCGATTACTTAGTACCTATTACTAGGGAATTAATAACTGTCTCTTTACTAGACTTCTAGGCTTAGAAAGATATAAATATTACGAATTACGTTTCACGTAGTAAGTAGTCTAGACAGCGCTCTAATAGAATAAGATACAACGTCTAGGAAATAGAAGGTAACATAGGAGAGAATCTGTAATATAGAAGGTATTTAGAGATTCTAGGATCTCACTATTAGAAGTTAGTTATAATCACGTAACTAAGTAGGTAAGCGACATAGCCGACGAGTCGACTATGTCGACTATAGTCGAGTAAGACGACTATAGTAGCTAGGAGATACAAAGGTTCTATATAGAACTAGCACGTCTACTATTAGATAGAAGCTTCGTACTTAACTTTAGCTATTAATCTTATTATCTTATTTAATATCTTTGATATAAGTACTAAGTTTACTTCTAAGTAAATAACCTATCGCGTCTATACTTCTTACCTATATACTAATCTTCGAGACTTAGTTATCTTTGTTTAGTTCGTTTAGGTTTCGTTATACTTTAAGTATCTACTTAGAAGTACGACTAATATAATGTCGAAAACTACGCTATTCTCGAGTTTAACCTCTATACTACCTCTAGTACTAATAATACCAGTAGTACTAGTTACTACTCTTAGAGAGGAAGTGAAGTTACTAGTACCTAGAACGTTCGACAGCTCTCTAGAGAAACTTACTAAGTTTATTATAAAAGCTTTAATATATTTAAACTTTTACTTAATATAGTTTACTTATAAAACAGATTAAGTTATATAGCTTAAAAAGACTAAGTAATAAATTAGATTATAAGAAACTTAGACTATTTAAAATTAAACGAGTTAGAGAACCTTTGAATTATAAATTAGTACTACTATAGATAATAAATATCTATCTAGTATTCTATATATCTATAACGAAACTTAAACGAACTAAACAAAAGTAACTAAGTCTTAAAGGTTAGTATATAAGTAAGAAGTAGAGATACGCCGAGTTATTTACTTAGAAGTAAACTCGTTACTTATATTAAAGATATTAAATAAGATAATAAGATTAATAACTAAAGTTAAGTATAAAGCTTCTATCTAATAGCAGACGTACTAGTCTTATATAGAACCTTCCGTCCTAGTTAGAGTCTCTATTCTATAGAAGTCCTGAATATAGAGTCCGACTCTAATTCCAGAGCTCCTAGAAACTAGACTCTATTACCTGACTACTCTTAACCGAGTTACGTAATATAACTATAATAAGATCTATAGATTATATATCTAATATATTTAATCCTTCTTTCCTCTTCTAGGTTCTAATAGTACTTGTTCTATTAGAACGTCGTCTAGACTTTCACTAGTTACGTACTAGTATATAATTTATAATACTATTCTCTTCCTAGATTAGCGTGTCTCTATACTAATATATAATCAAAAGAATGTTATTAGAAGGATAATAACCTTCCTTTATATATAAATATATCTTCTTCTTATACTAAATAGAAAGAGTGTCTAGCTCTTATTATATAAATCGAATCTATATAACGTTTAATAGAGATTTATTCTTTTTATTAAAAACAGTCTCGTTATTACTTCCTAGAACTTTCTAAATCCTCTTAATATTCTAAGTATATTTAGTTAAAAAGATCCTATAATAGTTCTAGCTATCTTGTCGTTTCTCTTCCTAGGTCTTAAAAACCTATATATCGGTTTTTCTTTAGACTAATATATAAACGACCTCTTATTACTTCTCTAAGTCCTTCTTCTTCGAGTTCTCCCGCCGAGTCCTCGTCTTCCTAGTTTCCTGTCTTTAAGATAGCTCTCTTTATTAAATAGATACTTTCTAATAATATTTCTCTATCTAACCTAGGTCTCGAATTCTAGGTAGCCCTAGGTTTCGTTAGTAGAATTCCTAAAGTTTCTCTAAGTAATAGATAAGGCTCTTCTTTAGTTCTTAAGTGTTTTCTAAGTATAGGTAATCTAACTATTTAATTAAATATTTAACTCGTTTTCTAATAAGTTTATAGTTAAGAATCCTCTTAACCTTATACTTAGTATTTAGGTCTACTAGTTAGATTTCTATATATAGAGCTAGTAGTATTCTCGGTAGTACTAGTTTAAGTAGAGATATATAGAATACTAGGTAGATATTTATAGTTTTTAGTAGCGCTAGTTTATAATTTAAAGGTTCTTTAACACGTTTGATTTTAAATAGTCTAAGTTTTTTATAGTCTAATTTATTACTTAGTCTTTTTATATTAATGTTTTTCTATACTAAGTAGACTTTATCTCTCTCTTTTAGTATTAGCTTCTAACTACGTTATTTATTATAGTAGTACGCGTTTCTTTTAGCTATAAACTATAAATCCTTTATAAGTTCTTTATATAGACTTTTGATTTTTAAGACCTAAATATAAGTAAGCTAATTATTAATAGTTATAGATAGTAGTTCTTAATATATTACTAATTTATACCTAAAGTTAGTATAAAATAGTATAATAAGTATTATTTCTATTACTAAACTATTATAAGTAAACTATACTAGAGGTAGTATCTCTACCTAGTTGTTTTACTAGTAGTTTATATAATAATAAAAGTACGTTTTAACTACTTAATTTATATAGTTATTTCCTTTATTTATCTAAGAGTAAAAGGCTATAGAAAGCTTTCTTTTTATATCTAACTATTCTATAAAAGTAATCTAAAACCTAGAAGTAAAGAGTTTATCTCTATTTAAGAGTATTTCTTTAAATAGTTTATATCTTAAGACTACTTTCTTAAAGAATATAAATACTAATTCCTTAGCTATACTTAATTCTATATATAGTACTAGGATTATATACTTTATAAGTTATTCTATAATAACTAGGATTAAGTTATACTTAACCTCTATTATTAGATTCTTAGATTTTAGTAGCTTAATAATAAAATCCTAGGATATCGATTCCTAAGGTACTTATAGTACTAGAGTAGTATTTATCTAGCTATAAAGTATATAATAAGAAGCTTTATTCTTAGTATAGGTATTATACTCTGTTATTACTTTCTTAACTATTATAGATAATTAGTTAATATAGTAATGTTTTCTTATCTACTAGAGAGTTCTATAAATTCTCTAATAACTATATACTAGTATTATATAGTATTCTTAAATAAATTCTTTTATATATAATTTAGAAACCTAAAGCTTTCCTTTTTTATACCTATCTTTATAGTTCTATTCTTCTTATAAATAGTATATATTAATATCTATTTTCTATACTAGGTTTCTTTCTTTCTAAAGTATCTAAGATTATTTCTTTTTCTAAGTATACTAGATTTTATTTCTCTAAGAGTTAATTTCTCTTAGAACTATAACCTTATAAACTATTAGAGCTAGATCTCTATTTTCAAGAGTTTTTAAAATTATAATCTTCTTATACTTCTTATCTCCTTTATATCTAGGTTTCTAGCTAAGAGTATTAGCTTAAGTATTTAATATTCTCTTTATATATTAAATAATAATATTAAAACCTCTTAGTATTTCTAACTATCTAGCTAAACGCCTAGTTATAAGTTCCTTAGTTATTATAAATATCCTAAGGTTCTTATAGTTAGATAAGACTATAACTTAGTATTTTACTAGTTATAAGTAGATTCTCTAGTATTCTAAAGCTAATACCATAGTAAGTAATTCTTTATTAAAGATACTATAGTTTTATTATACTAGGTTAAATATTTTAGAATAATATATAATAAGTATAAGTTTTTCTTTATTATTTAGTTATAAGTAAATCGTATATACTACTATATCTAAGACGTCTATTTTAATTATACTAGGTTTATTTATATTAAAATTATATAAAATAGGTTTTTCTATAAATCTTACTTTAATTCTTTAAAAAGCGTCTATAGTCTATTTATTCTAGATAAACTTAATAGCCTTTTTTACTAGTATTAATATTAGTTTAGTAATCTTTATATAGTCTTAGATAAATAGATAGTAGAAGTTTATAAATCTAAGGAAGGACTATATATTCTTAATATTCTCTAGTAATTTCTAGTTTAGAATATCTTAGATCTTTACTAGATCTATCTCTATTTTCTCTAGACTAAATACCTATTCTAGGAAAAGTGTCTAAGTTACTCTAAACTTGTATTTTAAGAGTTTTAATTAAGAGTTCACTTTTATAAGTTATTATAAAACTTCTCTAATATATCTTTTATATTCTTCTTCTTTTTCTAAGAAGATTAAGATATTATCTAGATAATAGATTACTATTATTCTTAGAAGATCTCTTAAAATATTATTATTCTATCTCTAATATATAGCTAGTATATTATATAGTCTAAATAGTATAACTATATATTTATAAAAGCTTAATAGTAAGACGAATACTATTTTCTATTCGTCTCTAACTTTTATTTATATAAGTATTTTATTAATCTAGTTTTATAAATTATACTATCTTACTTAACTTATCTTATAAGTATTAGCTAGCTAGTAGTAGGTAAGCGTTCTTAACTATAGTATAATTTACTTCTTAGTAATTAATATATACTCTTCTATCTAGGTCGTTCTTTTTCTTAATAATAAGTATATTTAAAGTAATTAGCGACTTAGATTTTCTAATATACTCTTTCTTAATACCTTCTTTTATATAACTTTCTATTCTTTAAAGACTTTTTTAGTTATATAACTAAAGCTTCTATTCGAGAGGTAATAACCCTCTTTTATCTTAATCTTATAATCTTATAAGCAATATTCTAGTAAGGCTTATAAGTCTTCTAGGTTTTTAAACAAAGTCTTAAATTCTCTATACTATATAGGTATTTCGTTATCAGCTGTCTTACTAACCTATAGAGGACCTTAGGCGAGGTGTTCTAGTATATTAGAAGAGATAGTACTAACCTTATTCTAGTCTTATAGTTATAATTATAAACCTATGTAATTATATTACCTAAAGGTTATTATTTAAGCCTTCTAGTTAATATCTAGATTATATTCTTAAATTTATAATATACTAAGTATTACTTTCTTACTCCTTGTTTTAATAATATTAAATTATATATCTAAGTAGTATTCTTTAATATTAACTTTTATTAGAATAGTTTACTAATTAATAATTCTATTCTAGTATATAACGTCTGTTCTATTAACTACTCCTAGATAGTATAGCTTTATATCTTTAATTAGAACGTTTAGCTTTTTTAGAACTATTAGAGGAAGAAAATTACCTATTACTCTTAAGTTAATTATAACTTAGAGTTCCTTTTCTTATATCTTTATAGTTACTACTAACTGATTTTCTCTAGAGATAGTATTTAACTCTTTATTTATTATATAGTAGAGTTCTTTTTATACTATTTCTATTTCTTAGTTAATATTATATTTGTTTATTTCTTAAAATATTACTCTAACTTTTCTAATTATAGTAACTATAATATATTAGCTTTCTATTTCTAGTATCGCTTTCTTATAATTAGATAGCGTATCTAAGAAACTAGGCTTTAAGTGTCTTATAAATTCTTTAGAACTCTACTATTACTATGAACTAGTTTCTTCTTAGAGGTTTATAACTATCTATATATCTTCTACCTTAGGCTAACTAGATAGCTTATTCTATTCTAGATTATATTTAAGTTTCTTAAACTCGATAGTTTCTTTTCTAGTAATAAAGCTAACTATAATTACTTAGTCTTATTTATTCTAAACTATTATATAAGTAGTTAAAACTATAAGGTTAATTCCTTAAGTAGAATATAAGCTCTAAAAATTAGGTTTCTAGTTTTCTATATATATCTATCTATTTCCTCTCTTAAAGGTTCTAATAAATACCTATATCTCGTCTTATTTAGACTTATATATTCTTAGGTCTATTTTTAATAAATCGGATTCTGATTTCGATAACTCTAATAAACTTATTAATAGTAGTAATTTATATTCTACTTAAAGAGATAATTTATATTCTATTTCTAACTATATATTATAATATTCTTTAAGAAGTAGATTTCTACTATTATTAGTATTTTATATTTTACTAACTTATAACTTAATTCCTTTATTTAGCTATAGATATATAGTATCTGCTATTATATCTAAGATATCTATTTCAATCTATATACTATATTCTCTAGCTTTAAGTTCTTTATCTATAAGTTTAATTCTTTCTAATAAAGCTACTTCCTTCTAAATAGTAGCGTTAGCTTATTTCTTCTCTTTAGAGTCTTTCTTCTTAGTATACTTATTTGCTCTATAGCTAGAGAGGCTATAGTTATAATATAAGTTCTACTTATATTAACGATTTCGCTCTTTCTAGGAAAGCTCTCTCTTTAGTAGGTTTTTACTCTAAGTCTCTTTCTTTAAGATCTAAGATTTCTAAGTAGTGTTGATTTCTATAGAATCTTTATAGTTCTTCTTTCTACTCTTTCTATATAATATCTATAACTACTCTTTTTCTCTAGGCTTCGTTTATAGTTTTAGTTATTAATTTTAATTATATTATTAGTTAATTTATTTAAAGTATTAGGAAAATCCTCTTATATAAGTTTGTCTTTAATACTATTCTTTAGACTATAATAGAATTGTTTATATAGTACTTTATTATTCTATTCTATTTATATAAAATACTACTAAAATTATAAAGTATATTTAATAGCTAAGCTCTTCTGTCTAAGTATATATAAAGCTTAAACCGCTTTCTTTTTTATATTAATATTCTTAAAAGCTTAATTTATTCTAATCTTAAACCTTTAAATATTTCTAAATAAGTCTCTTATCTTTTTAGATATTTAAAGTAAGACTTTTCCTTCTATTATCTTATTCTCTTAAAAATCCTCTAAATATAGTTCTAACTAGTTATAAGCTGCCTCTTTAAAACGGGTAGACAACTATATAACCTAATTAGTTTCGCTCTTAAACTAGGCTATATAAAAGTTTAAGTATATAGAAGCTTTTATAAGAAACTTAGCTAGCTTCTCTAGTAAGCTGTCGAATAGCTTTAGGATTAGAAGTTTCACTTTCTTACGAAGAGTAGTAACTAGTATAGCTACGATAGTTATAACTAGCTTAGGTAGAGTTGTTTTCAGAGTAGAAGAGATAGCTAATATATTAGCGATCTTACTTCGTAGTAGGTGTTTAAAGTATAATAAAACGTAAACGAACTAAACAAAGGTAACTAAGTCTCGAAGGTTAGTATATAAGTAAGAAGTAGAGATACGCCGGGTTATTTACTTAGAAGTAAACTCGTTACTTATATTAAAGATATTAAATAAGATAATAAGATTAATAACTAAAGTTAAGTATAAAGCTCCTATCTAATAGTAGACGTACTAGTCTTATATAGAATCTTCCGTCCTAGTTAGAGTCTCTATTCTATAGAAGTTCTAAATATAGAGTCTAACTCTAATTCTAGAGCTTCTAGAAACTAGACTCTATTACCTAACTACTACTAACCGAGTTACGTAATATAACTATAATAAGATCTATAGATTATATATCTAATATATTTAATCCTTCTTTCCTCTTCTAGGTTCTAATAGTACTTGTTCTATTAGAACGTCGCCTAGACTTTTACTAGTTACGTACTAGTATATAATTTATAATAATATTCCTACTTAAACCAGTACTACTAGGAGTACTACTAGCTCTACTTACGGAAATTCAACTAATAAACCTAAACGCCGAGTATAAAGTTAAGAGGATTCTTAACTATAAACTTATTAGAGAATAAGTTAAGTACTTAATTAAATAGTTAGATTATCTATACTTAGAAAATACTTAGAAACTAGGAGGAAACCTTACCTATTACTTAGAAGCACTTCAGGAGTTTTACTACTAAAACCTAGGGTTGCTTATATTTTATAATCGAGAGAGAAGAACTTAAGAAAGGCTAGGTTAAGTCCTAGGTCGAAAGCAGAGTTAGAAGTAGAGAGAGCAGCTAGCCTAGTAGCTTCTTCTTCTCTATACTCCTTCTTCTTCTATTTCTTCTTTTCTTTCTTTTTTAAATCTTTAGTAGTATTCAGTTCGTCGAGGGAACTAAGACTAGCTACTATTATCTTCTTTTCTCTTTTAAGAAGAAGACGCTTTTATTATCGAAGCTAGAGAATTTTCGCTATCGCCTCTTTCTCTTAGAAGTTAAGACAGGCTTTCTACTTCTTAATAGAAGCCTAGTCCGAGAGTAAAGGTATTCGGTTTCGTTTATAGTAATCGTAGGATTTGCTTTATCTAGTATAGGTAGAATAATAAGAATATTAATTACTAGGGATTATAACGTATTAATAAGGCTTACTAGCTAAATTAAGAGATTTTTTATAACAGATATAAGAGAATATTTTATTACTATATTATTTAATATAATATCTAAGAGCTTAATATTTAGTACGCTTCTTATTATTAAAAGATAGTATATTAAAAATAGAAAGAGACTACTATTCTCTTAATAATATCTCTTAGTCTATAGTTAAGCGTAGAGACACGCTAGACTAAGAGAGAGATAGTATTATAAATCACGTTTTATATAGTAAGTAGTCTAGACGACGCTCTAATAGAACGAGATATAATATCTAGGAAATAGAAGGTAATATAGAAGAGAATCTATAATATAAAGGTATTTAGAATTATAAGATCTTACTATTAGAAATACGTTAGAGATTACGTAATAAAGGGATTACCTAGGTCGACTAGCGACCTAGGCGATCTAGTTAACTAGGACAATAGGCGATTCTATTTATCTAGAAAGGAACGAAGGTTCTATATAAGACTAGCACGTCTGCTATTAGATAAGAGCTTCGTACTTAACTTTAGTTATTAATCTTATTATCTTATTTAACATCTTTGATATAACTAACAAGTTCACTTCTAAGTAAACAACCCGGCGTATCTATACTTCTTACTTATATATTAACCTTCGAGACTTAGTTATCTTTGTTTAGTTCGTTTAAGTTTCGTTATACTCTACTTACTAAAATCTAACCTCTTAACTTAAACGCTAAATATAAAGTTAAAAGAATTTTAAACTACTATATTATTAAAGATAAAATTAAGTACTTAATAAAATAGATAGATTACTTATACTTAGAAAATATCTAAGAGTTAAAAAGCAATCTTAACTAGTATCTAGTAGAACTTTAGGAATTCTACTAGTAAAACCTAGGTTTATCTACATCTTATAGTTAGAAGAAAAAGCTTCTAAAAAGACTAGGTTAAGACCTAGCTTAAGAATAGGATTAATAGAAGTAGATAGAGCTACTAGGTAGAGAACCTCTATCTCTTTTTACTCTCTCTCTTCTTTTTCCTTCTTCTCTTTTTCTCTCTCTTCTATCTTATTAAGCTCTTATAGGTTTAAGAGACTACGACGTAGTATCTTCTACTTCTACTTAGTAAGAAAGCGTTATTATTTCTATAGCTAGAGGATCTTCTATATAGCCTCTTCTTAAATCTTATAAGTGGTTTCCTTCTTCTATTATAATCGCTGCTTCTAAGTATTAAGAGATTCCTACTTAAAAGATAAGAGTATTTAGTTTTATTTCTTAATATTATAAGATTTATCTTTCCTAGTATATTTAGAGTACTTAGAACTACTAGTAATACTAATATAGTAATAGCTAGTTTTTACTTAAGTATATTAAGTATAGAGAATTATTTTATATCTTAATTATTTAATTTAAAAGATATTTAGAATTCTATATTATTTAAGTCTATTTTTATAAATAAGTGTTTATAATATAATAGAAGAAAGAGAAGACTACTAGCTTTCTAATAATATTTCTTAGGTTATACTTAAGCGTAGAGATATACTAGTCTAAGAAGAGGATAGTATTATAAATTATAGAATATAGTAAGTAGTCTAGATAGTACTTTAATAGAATAAGATATAATATCTAAGTTATAGAAGGTAATATAAGAGAGAATTAGTAATATAAAAGATATTTAAAGATTTTAGAATCTTACTATTATAGGACTATTAGAAGTTATATACGGTTATATAACGTAATCGCCTATATGTTACGAATCACGTTATACGTAGTAAGTAGTTCAGACAGCGCTCTGATAGAACAAGGCACGATATCTAGGAAATAGAAGGTAGTATAAGAGGGAATCAGTAATATAGGAGGCATTTAGGTATTCTAGGATCTCACTGTTAGATAACTGTTGGAGGTTACGTAATAGATCCCGTTGGATCCTATAGAGGATCCAAAGAGATCCAGGGATCTAGGCTAGTAAAGGGATCTAGGTGACACAAAGGGTTCTATATATACTAGCACGTCTGCTACCTAGATAGGAGCTTCGTACTTAACTTTAGTTATTAATCTTATTATCTTATTTAATATCTTTAATATAAGTAACGAGTTCGCTTCTAAGTAAACAACCTAGCACATTCTTACTTCTTACTATATACTAACCTTTAAGACTTAGTTATCTTTGTTTAGTTTATTTAAGTTTTGTTATACTTTAAGCACCTACTTAGAAGTAAGATTACTACTATATTAGCAACTTCTTCTACTCTAAAAACCACTCTACCAAAGCCAGCTATAGACTACCTAGTTACACCAGTTACTACTCTTTAAGAGGAAGTGAAACTTCCTCTTCCAAAGCCGTTCAATAGCTTACCTAAGAAACTAGCTAAGTTCTTAATAAAAGCTTCCCTCTACTTAAGCTTTTATTATACTTAGTTTAGAAGTAAAACTAACTAGGTTATATAGTTGTCCACCTATCTTAAAGGGGCAGCTTATAACTAGTTAGAACCATACTTAGAAGATTACTAAGCAAATAAGACAGTTAAAGGAAAAGTCTCTCTTTAAATGTCTAAAAAGACAAGGGATTTGTTTAGAAATGTTCGAGGGTTTAGAGAAGGAATCAACTAGGCTTTTAAGGATATTAATATAAAAAAGAAGGCAGTTAGAGCTCTATATATACTTAGGCAAAAGAGGTTAGCTACTAAATATACCTTATAATTTTAATAGTACTCTATATAGATAAGATAGAATAATAAAGTATTATATAAACAATTCTATTATAGACTTAAGGATAACGTAAAAGATAAACTCGTATATAAGGATTTTCTAGATATGTTAAATAAGTTAATAAATAATATAATTAGGATTAATAACCGTATTTATAAAAGGAACCTAGAAAAGAAAGGAAGTTATAGTTATTAATATAAAAAAGGTAGATGAAAAGATTATAAAGATCCTATAAAAATCGATACTACCTAGAAATTATAGGTTCTAGAGAAGGAATCTAAGAAGGAAAACTCCTAGAGAGGAGAACTGTCCTAGAAAGAGCAAAATCGTCGACGTAAGTAGAACTTATATTATAACTATAGTCTTCCTAGCTATAGAGTAAATAAGTATAGTAAGAAGAAAGACTCTAAAGGGAAATAAGTTAATACTACTATCTAAAAAGAAGTAGCTTTACTAGAGAAAATTAAACTTATAGATAAAGAACTTAAGGCTAGAAGTTATAGCATATAAATTAAAATAGATACTATAGATATAATAGTAGACGCTATATACTTATAGCTAAACAAAGGAATTAAGTTATAAGTTAGTAAGGTATAGGATACTAATAATAATAGAGATCTATTACTTAAAGAATATTATAATATATAATTAGAAATAGATTATAAATTACCTCTTTAGGTAGAATATAAATTACTACTATTAATAAGTTCATTAGAGTTATTAGAATCGATATCTAACTTATTAAAAGTAAATCTAAGAATATATAAGCTTAAATAAGATAAAACATAAGTATTTATTAGAACTTTTAAAAGAGGAAATAGATAAGTATATATAAAAAACTAGAAACCTAATTTCTAGAGCCTATATTTTACTTAAGGAATTAACCCTACTATTTTAACTACCTATAAAATAGTTTAGAATAAACGAGATAGAATAACTTTAGTAAGCCTTATTACTAGAAGGGAAACCATCGAATTTAAAGAACCTAGACTAGAATAAGTAGAATCTAATAAGCTATCTAGTATACCTAAGATAGAAGATATTTAAATAGTTGTAGATCTATAAGAAGAAACTAGCTTATAGTAATAGCAGGGTCCTAACAACTTTATAAGACGCTCTAAACCTAGTTTTTTAGATATACTACCTAATAATAAGAAAGCTATACTAGAATTAGAAGGCTAGTATACTATAGTCGCTTTAATTAGAAAAGTTAGAGTAATATTTTAAGAATTAAGAAGTAGAAAATTATTTAGTATAATCTTCTAGGAAATAAACAAATATAATATAGATTAAGAAACGGAGTTAGTATAGAGAGAGCTTTACTAACTAATAATTAAAGAAATAAACGCTACCTCTAGAGAAAATTAACTTATAGTAATAGTAAAGATAAGAGAAAAGGAACTCTAAATCTTAATTAATTTAAGAGTAATAAGTAATTTTCTTTTCCTAGTAGCTTAGAAGAAGCTAAACGTCCTAATTAAGAGTATAAAGCTATACTACTTAGGAGTAGTTAATAGAATAGATGTTATATACTAGGATAGAATTATTAATTAATAAACTATTCTAATAAAGATTACTATTAAAGGATACTACTTAGATATATAATTTAATATTATTAAAATAGAAAGTAAGAAAGTAATACTTAGTATACTATAAATTAGGAAATATAATCTAGATATTAATTAGAAGGTACGAATAATAACCTTTAGTTAATATAATTATATAGGTTTATAATTATAACTTTAAGACTAGAACGAGGTTAGCGCTACCTCTTCTAAGACGCTAGAACACCTAGCCTAGGGTCCTTTATAGGTTAGTAAGACAGCTAATAATAAAATACCTATATAGTATAGAAAATTTAAAGCTTTGTTTAAGAACCTAGAAGACTTGTAAGCCTTGCTAGAACATTGCTTATAAAATTATAAGATTAAATTAAAAGAGGATTATTACCTCTTAAAGTAGAAGTTTCAGTTATATAACTAGAAAAGCTTATAAAGAATAGAAAGTTATATAAAAGAAGGTATTAAGAAGAGATATATTAGAAAATCTAAGTTACTAATTATCTTAAATATACTTATTATTAAGAAAAAAGATAATCTAGATAAAAGAGTATATATTAATTACTAAGAAGTAAATTATACTATAGTTAAGAATACTTATCTACTACTACCTAGCTAGTACTTATAAGATAAGTTAAACAAGGTAGTATAATTTATAAAATTAGATTAATAAAACACTTATAAACTTATATAAATAAAAGTTAGAGACAAATAGAAGACAGTATTTACCTTACTATTAAGCTTTTATAAATATATAGTTATACTATTTAGACTTTATAATATACTAGCTATATATTAGAGATAAAATAATAATATTTTAAGAGATCTTCTAAGAGTAATAGTAATATATTACCTAGATAATATCTTAATCTTCTTAGAAAAAGAAAAAGAATATAAGAAATATATTAAAGAAGTTTTATAATAACTTATAAAAGTAAACTCTTAGTTAAAACTCTTGAAATATAAGTTTAAAGTAACTTAGACACTTTTCTTAAGATAGGTATTTAGCCTAAGAAAAATAGAAATAGATCTAGTAAAGATCTAAGATATCTTAAACTAGAAGTTACTAGAGAATATAAAAGATATATAGTCCTTCCTTAGATTTATAAACTTTTACTGTCTATTTATCTAAGACTATATAAAGATTACTAAACTAATATTAGAACTAGTTAAAAAGGCTATTAAGTTTATATAGAATAAATAAGTAGAAGATACTTTTTAGAAAATTAAAGCAAAGTTTATAAAAGAATCTATTCTATATAATTTTAATATAGACAAGCCTAGTATAATTAAAACAGACGCCTTAGACATAGTAGTAGGTATAGTTCATCTATAGCTAAATAATAAAGGAAAACTTATACTTATTATATACTATTCTAAGATATTTAACCTAGTATAATAAAACTATAATATCTTTAATAAGGAATTACTTACTATAGTATTAGCTTTAGAATACTAGAGAATTTATTTATAGCTAGTAAAATACCTAGTTATAGTTTTATCTAACTATAAGAACCTTAAAACATTTATAATAACTAAGGAACTTATAATAAGATAATTAGCTAAATAGTCAAAGATATTAGAAGGATTTAATATTATTATTTAATATATAAAAGGAACGTTAAATACTTAAGCTAATACTCTTAGTTAGAAACCTAGATATAAGAGAGATAAAGAGTATAAAAAGATTATAATCTTAAAAACTCTTAAGAATAGAGACTTAGTACCTACTATATATAAAATAGTAGTAATAAATAATATCTAGATAAATAAAATTTAAAACATATATAAAGGTTATAATTAGTATATAAAAGGGAAACTATAGGTTCCTAGTTCGTATATAAAAGAATTTATATAAGAATACTATACTATACCTGCTTATAGTTACTAAAGAATTCGTAGAACTCTCTAAAGGATAAGATAATACTACTATATTAATCAGTTATCTATAATAGTTAAAGAAGTAATAGTAGAATATAATACTTATACTAAGAATAAGACTTCCTACTATACTCTTTATAGATAGATAAATACTACTCTAATACTATAGATACCTTAGAAATTAATATCTATAAATTTTATTATTAAACTACTAAAGTTAAAAGACCTAATAATAGGAGTTAAATATAATATAATCCTAGTTATTATAAAACGACTTACGAAATATATAATCCTAATAGTATATATAAAGTTAAGTATAGCTAAGGAATTAGTATTTATATTCCTTAGAGAAGTAGTCTTAAGATATAGACTACCTAAAGAAATACTCTTAGATAGAGATAAGCTCTTTACCTTAAAATTTTAGATTGCTCTTATAGAATAATTAGATATAAAGAGAAAGCTTTCTATAACTTTCTACTCTTAAACAAATAGAGGAAACGAATGAATAAATTAAGTAGTTAAAATATACCTTTATTATTATATAAACTACTAATAAGATAACTAAGTAGAACTACTACCCTTAGCATAGTTTACTTATAATAGTTTAGTAATAGAAATAATACTTATTATACTATTCTATACTAATTATAGGTATAAATTATTAGCGTATTAAGAATCGCTATCTACGACTATTAATAATCAACTTACTTATGTTTAAGTCTTAAAAATTAAGAGTCTATATAAGGAACTTATAAAGGACTTATAGTTTATAGTAGAAAGAAACACGTACTACTATAACAAACGACGTAGTTAAGAGCTAACGCTAAAAGAGGGAGATAAAGTCTACTTAATACGAAAAAATATTAATATAAAAAGACTAAGTAATAAACTAGATTATAAAAAACTAAGACTATTTAAAATTAAACGAGTTAAGAGACCTTTAAATTATAAATTAGTATTACTAAAGATAATAAACATCTACCTAGTATTCTATATATCCCTACTTAAACTAGCACTACTAGGAGCACTACTAGCTCTACTTATAGAAATTTAACTAGTAAACCTAAATACTAAGTACGAAGTTAAGAGGATTCTTAACTATAAACTTATTAGAAGATAAATTAAGTATTTAATTAAATAGTTAGATTACCTATACTTAGAAAACACTTAGGAACTAAAAAGTAACCTTAGTCGTTGTCTAGTAGAACTTTAGGAGTTCTACTAACAAAACCTAAGTTTACCTATATCTCGTAATCTAAAGGAAAAGCCTCGAGGAAGGCTAGGTTAAGACCTATCTCGGATTAGAAACTGATAGGAATAGGCAGGGCTGCTAGATAGGTAATCTCTGCCTCTTACTATTCTTTTTCCTTTCTCTCTTTCTCCTCTTTCTCTTTCTTTTCTGCCTTCTTAGTAGCGTCGAGCTCGTTAAGAAAACAAAGACCTTAATAGGATATTTTACACTACCTTTCTTTTAGAAAGGCCTTCTGCTTTCGTAACCGTAGAATCCTCGCCATCGCCTCCTCCTCCTCTCTCTCTAGCTTCTCCTCTTATTTTTCGATAAAGGCCTAGTTACTAGTATAGGGAACGTTCTTCTCTTAAGCATCGTCGGTTCTATTATATTTTAACTTTAACTAAATATATTTAAAATATCGAGAAGATTAGAAGGAATCTATAAAACATCTACGCTTCTAGGAAGCGTAGTAAGAACATAGTAATATTTTATTATAAACTATTTTAATACTTTTTATAAGAAGTATATATTCTTCTTTCTTCTTTTATATAAGGTAGGATATAATAGAAAAGAAAGGATGCTACTAGTACCTTAACTGAGTTCCTTAGCTTATACTTAAGTATAAGGACACGCTAGGCTAAGAAGGGGATAGTGTTATAAATTACATTATACGTAGTAAGTAGTCTAGACAGCGCTTTAATAGGATAAGACACGATATCTAGGAAATAGAAGGTAGTATAAGGGGGAATTAGTAATATAGAAGGTATTTAGGTATTCTAGGATCTTACTATTAGATAACTGTTAGAGGTTATGTAATAGATCCTGTTAGATCCTATAAGGGATCTAAAGAGATCTAGGGATCTAGGCTAGTAAAGGGATCTAGGTAATACGAAGGGTTCTATATATACTAGCACGTCTACTACCTAGATAGGAGCTTCGTACTTAACTTTAGTTATTAATCTTATTATCTTATTTAACATCTTTAATATAAGTAACGAGTTCGCTTCTAAGTAAACAACCCGGCGTATTCTTACTTCTTACTATATACCAACCTTCGAGACTTAGTTATCTTTGTTTAGTTCGTTTGAGTTTTATTATACTATATCGTCTACATCGCCTAGATCGCGAGCGATATAAGTAATATAAGCGATATAGGTAATATACTTAGAGAACGAAGGTTTTATATAAGACTAGTATATCTATTATTAGATAGAAGCTTCGTACTTAACTTTAGTTATTAATCTTATTACTTTGCTTTAATATCTTTAATATAAGTAACGAGTTTACCTCTAAGTAAACATAAGTATAATAGTTATCTTCTTTACCTGTATACTAACTATCGAACTCGATACCTTTACAGTTAGATACCGGTTTCGTTACACTTTCTTCTACTATTCACAAACAGAAGTTGACTTAGATAAAGGGTCTGGTTGAAGATAATCTAAGATTTGAACTAGGAGGTGATCTAGAAAAGAGACGGAGAAGCATGTGATTTTCTTCTATCTATACTCTTCTTAGGTGAAGACGGCCAAACTTGGCGCTGTTTATTTCTGTTTCTATTCTACATCTCGCATCGGAGATGCTACCATTTGATCTGGCAACGATCTTAGCCTCGACATTTTAGTCTAAAGACTGTTTTGTTATTTTACTTTTCAGGGCGTAAAGACTAAGAATTCAAGCTTATTTTTGTCGATTCCTCTCTCGGCTATTTTGAATAAAAATAAAAGGAGATAAATACTAAATAAGAACAGTTGGGATTTAAATAAACTAGTAAGTTATCTAAGTTATAGCTCTAATTTTTGAAGACACTTAGAAGGGAAATAATACAGCCCGGGAGTTTCTCCGATATAAGGAGAAGGGTATATAAACGCCACATGTTTTAGCTTTATTTTGTGCTTATTAATATACATTAGCCTGGTTACACTATATTGTATAAATCCGGGCTCGCGATATTTTCCTCAGCCACTACTTTTAGGCCTGGTCATGTGCGTAGCGTTAGAATGTCACGCGTATGGCGTAATAGCACATTTCTCGGTGCGTGGCAGCACGCTGGTGCCTGCAGGAGCGCCCCTTCACAACACCATCACCACGATAGGAACAATATAGATAGAGCCAGTCAGGTATTGGCGCAAGGCGTGCCGCATAGCGTGCCTAAATCATACCGTGCTCTTGCAGATCATCATGGCAATATCTCCTACTCTACACTCTATCATCGTTAAGGCCGATTAATTGACACATTTTCAGTTAAACGGTGACGTCCTCTGAACTTCCCAAGGCTAAAGAGTCGATAGGGCAGTCTCTTTTCTATTCCCAACAACAAGTGTAAAGGGTTTGTAATTGTTATTACCTGGCCCTCCAGACACAACTTATCTATTCAATTTCAAAGAGCCACTACATTTGCTCACACCACAAGAAGGTAGCCGACACCCTGTGTATACTGCTGTCTGCCCGCTATATTCTGCCCCGCTATATTCGCACAGAATAATACGCACGAAATATAGCTTAATGCCACTGCCTACGTAATATTTCACAAGCAGTCGTGAGATATATTCGGCCGTCAAGAGTCACGACTCGGAAATACCATGCGCCGCAAAGGCACGCTTCAGGATTTCCCGAATGACCGGTTGCTTGCGTTCATTGTATTCGTTCGCCGTGTCACCTGCCTGCCGAGCCGCTGAGGCGGCTTGCCTCTTCGCCTCCGCGTATACCAATCTATCATCCTCGTGATTCAACAGCCACTCTTTGAATATGCGATGACGGACAATCTCGGAGCTGTCGGGGCCCCATACATGGATGCTGGCGTACGGCTCGTCGAGGCCAAAGAAGCGATGCTCCTACAGCGTCTCGCGTTAGTGTTGACGAACTTTGAAAAAAACCTGTCGAAAATGAAAAACAAATTACCTTCATGCGAGAGAGGAATTGAAAACCGGCATCCTCCAGATCCCGAACGTAGTCTCCTTCGGCAGTCGGGTCGGCGACAACTAGATTTATATCTATAACGTCCTTGGCCGGTAGACCGGGTACACTGGTCGAGCCTATATGCTCAATAGCCAGAGCGCGACCTCCTAGCGCCGCCTGAATTCGCTGAGCTATTAAGATAAATAAAGAGGGCCATTTCGGATTCGGCTCAACTATCTCAATCACGCGACGGGGTCTATATGAAACACTTTGCTCATCATTCAGACCAAAATCCTCAAATTTCGCTATCTCGGCATTTGTAGGCATAGCGATCAATGTTGTCGATAGCAGATGAAGCACGCCCGTTTTCTTGAGGTGCAGATTGAGATAGGAGTGTTGATGAAGGTTTCTTCACGATGGATAAGAGGTATGGATCCTTTTAATATTCTTTAAAGACCGCTCTGACGTTAATAGAGGTGAGTCACAAAAATAATACATATATATAGGATTTGATCGCTGCAAACGTGTGAGTGAGTCATATTGAGCAGATGGGCATTGGAGTCTGGAGCTTAAGCGCCGTAGCATTCCTGTGAGTCATGCCGAAAGGCTCTTATACCGCGGCCTACGTGGCCGCCAATTCCCACATTCAGTTGTCGATCAATCAGAAGGCCCCTTGGAGGCTAAGGTGGGAATCGAAACAGTTCATCGCTTCAAGCAGAGCACAAACAGTTTGAGGGAAAAGCCAGAAGAGAAAAGCTGGAATTGAAAAGCCAGTAGTGCGAAGCTGGCAGTGAGAAGCCAGAAGTGGATGTCGGGAAACGGGAATTTTCCGGCAAGATCCGCCCTAACTCAGCCACACGCCTCGCATCCACAGATTAGCAGCCACAGGTATTACATTAATATAATTATTTTTTTACCGAGATTACTGTAACCTCGACGCAGCTAACCAGGGCCCTTGCTCGCTTGATTAGAGGAGGTATTAGCCTATGTAGCGACGTCGTATAATAGAGTACACCGTAGCTGCTACAAAGGTAGCAATAGTATTTTCGTATTTATTATAGAACCTGGATATCTATATTTAATCGTTCTATATTTAAATAGTGAAAAAAATTTAATAATAGTATTATAAGTCGAGGGGTCTTATTAGAGAGTAAAAAGAGACTCTCTATAAATTCAAAGAGCGTATAACGAAACTTAAACGAACTAAACAAAGATAACTAAGTCTCGAAGGTTAGTATATAGATAAGAAGTATAGATACGCTAGGTTGTTTACTTAGAAGTAAACTCGTTGCTTATATTAAAGATATTAAATAAAATAATAAGATTAATAACTAAAGTTAAGTATAAAGCTTCTATCTAATAGCAGATATACTAGTCTTATATAGAATCTTCGTTTCTTAAGTATATCGCTTATATCGCTTATATTACTTACGTCGCTCGCGATTAAAGCGATTAGAGCGATATAGGTAATCACGTTATATAACTATATATAACTTCTAATAGTATTATAATAGTAAGATTCTAAAACTCTTAAATACCTTTTATATTACTGATTTCCTTCTATATTACCTTCTATTCTTAGATATTATATCTTATTCTATTAGAACGCTATCTAGACTACTTATTATATAACCGTGGTTTATAATACTATTCTCTTCTTAGACTAGCGTGTTTATACGCTTAAATATAGCTTAAGAAAATATCGTTAAGAGGCTAGTAGTCTCTCTAGTTCCTATTATATCGTTAATATCTCTTCTAAAAAACAAGCTTAAATAATATAAAACTCTTAACACTCTTTATATCAAACGTATAAGACGTGAAATAATTCTCTATACTTATTATATAAATACGAAAACTAGTCGTCGATACGTTAGTATTTCTAATAGTTCTAAGTACTTCGAATATACTAGAAAGAGCAAATCTTATAATATTAAGATATAAAACCGAATACTCTTACTTTTTAAGTAAGAATCTATTAATACCTAGAACCGGCGCTTATAGTAGAAGAAGAAGATAGCTTATAAGGTTTAAGAAGAAGCTATGTAGAAAATCCTTCGCTTATAGAAATAATAACGCTTTCTTACTAAGTAGAAGTAAGAGATGCTCCGTCGTAGTCTTACTAACCTATAAGAGCTTAATAAAGCTAAAGAGAAAGAAAGAGCAGATAAGAAGAAAGAATAGAGAGAGTTAGAGATTACCTAGCTAGTAGCCTCTTCTTCTTCTAGCAACCCTGCTTTTGTTATTAAACTATCTCTTAATTCAGCTTTTCTTAAGACCTTCTCTTCTAATTACGAGATATAGGTAGCTCTAGGTTTTAATAGTAGAACTTCTAAAGTTCCTTTAAGTAATAGTTAAGATTACTTTTCAGCTTCTAAGTGTTTTCTAAGTATAAGTAATCTAACTATTTAATTAAATACTTAACTTATTCTCTAATAAGTTTATAGTTAAGAATTCTCTTAACTTCGTACTTAGTATTTAGATTTACTAGTTGAATTTCTATAAGTAGAGCTAGTAGTGCTTCTAGTAGTACTAGTTTAAGTAGAGATATATAGAATACTAGATAGATATTTATTATCTATAGTAATACTAATTTATAATTTAAAAGTCCTCTAATCTATTTAATTTTAAATAGTTTAAGTTTTTTATAATCTAGTTTATTACTTAGTCTTTTTATATTAATATTTTTTTATACTAAGTAGACTTTATCTCTCTCTTTTAGCGTTAGCTTCTAACTACGTCGTTTATTATAGTAGTATATTATTATAAATCACGTACTAGTATATAACGAAGTAAAGTCTAGGCGACGCTCTAATAGGACAAGCACTATTGTAACCCTGGAAGGAGGAAAGGATTAAGTATAGTAGGATAGGCAATCCTGAGGATCTTATTACAGTTATATTATATAACTCGGTTAGGAGCAGTTAGGTAATAGAGTCTAGTTTTAAGGAGCTCTAGAAATAGAGTCGGACTCTATCTTTAGAACTCCTGCTAAGAAGGACTCTAAAACATGAACGAAGGTTCTATATAAGACTAGCACGTCTGCTATTAGATAGGAGCTTCGTGTTTAACTTTAGTTATTAATCTTATTATCTTATTTAACATCTTTAATATAAGTAACGAGTTTACTTCTAAGTAAATAACCCGGCGTATTTATACTTCTTACTATATACTAACCTTTGAGACTTAGTTATCTTTGTTTAGTTCGTTTAAGTTTTATTATACTTTAAGTACCTACTTAGAAGTAAGATTACTACTATATCGGTAATCTCTTCTACTCTGAAAACCACTCTACCTAAGCTAGCTGCGGCCCCCCTAGTCGTACTAATCACTACTCTCTATAAGGAAGTAAAGCTTCTGATTCCGAAGCTGTTTAATAGCTTACTCGAGAAACTAGCTAAGTTCTTAATAAAAGCTTCTCTCTACTTAAACTTCTATTATACTTAGTTTAGAAATAAAACTAACTAGGTTATATAGTTGTCTACTTGTTTTAAAAGGGTAGCTTATAACTAGTTAGAACTATACTTAGAAGACTACTAGGTAAATAAGACATCTAAAGGAAAAGTCTCTCTTTAAATGTCTAAGAAGATAAGAGACTTGTTTAAGAATATTTAAGAGTTTAGGAATAGAATTAACTAGGCTTTTAAAGATATTAATATAAAGAAAAAGATAGTTAGAGCTTTATATATACTTAAGTAAAAGAGGTTAACTGCTAAGTATGCCTTATAATTTTAATAGTACTCTATATAGATAGAATAGAATAATAAGGTATTATATAAATAATTCTATTATAGGCTTAAGAATAACGTTAAGGATAAACTCGCTTAAGAAGATTTTCTAGATATACTAAATAAATTAATAAATAATATAATTAAGATTAATAACTATATCTATAAAAGGAACCTAGAGAAGAAAGGAAGTTATAGTTATTAATATAGAAAGAGTAGATAAAAAGATTATAAAGATCTTATAGAAATTAATACTACTTAGAAATTATAGGTTCTAGAGAAGGAATCTAAGAAGGAAAACTCCTAGAAGAGAGGACTATCTTAGAAAGAGTAAAATTATTAATATAAGTAGAACTTATATTATAACTATAGTCTTCTTAGCTATAGAGTAAATAAGTATAGTAAGAAGAAAGACTCTAAAGAGAAGTAAGCTAATACTACTATCTAAAAAGAAGTAGCTTTACTAGAAAAAATCGAACTTATAGATAAAGAACTTAAGACTAGAGGTTATAGTATATAAATTAAAATAGATGCTATAGATATAATAGTAGGCGCTATATACTTATAGCTAAATAAAGGAATTAAGTTATAAGTTAGTAAGGTATAAGATACTAATAATAATAGAGATCTATTACTTAAAGAATATTATAATATATAGTTAGAAATAGATTATAAATTGCCTCTTTAAGTAGAATATAAATCACTACTATTAATAAGTTTATTAGAGTTATTAGAATCGATATCTAACTTATTAAAGGTAAATCTAAGAATATATAAACCTAAATAAGGTAAAATATAAGTATTTATTAGAACCTTTAAAAGAGGGAATAGATAGGTATATATAGAAAACTAGAAACCTAATTTCTAGAGCTTATATTCTACTTAAGGAATTAATCCTACTAGCTTAACTACTTATAAGATAGTAAGGAATAATATAGATTAAGTAACTATAATTAGCTCTATTACTAGAAGGGAAACCGCTAAGTTTAAAGAACCTAGACTAAGATAAACAGTATCTAGTAAGCTATCTAGTATACCTAAGATAAGAGATATTTAAATAGTCGTAGATCTATAAGAAGAAACTAGTTTATAGTAATAGTAGGGTTCTAATAACTTTATAAGATACCTTAAACCTAGTTTTTTAGATACGCTACCTAATAATAAGGAAGCTATACTAGAAATAGGAGGCTAGTATACTATAGTCGCTTTAGTTAGAAAAGTTAGAGTAATATTTTAAGAATTAGGAAGTAGAAAATTATTTAGTATAATCTTCTAAGAGATAAACGAATATAATATAGACTAAGAAACGGAGTTAGTATAGAGAGAGCTCTACTAACTAATAATTAGAGAAATAAACACTATATCTAGAGAAAATCAACTTATAGTAATAGCGAAGATAAGAGGAAAGGAACTCCGAGTCTTAATTAATTTAGAAGTAATAAGTAATTTCCTTTCCCTAGTAGCTTAAAAGAAGCTGAACGTTCTAATTAAAGGTATAAAGCTATACTACTTAGGAGTAGTTAATAGAATAGATATTATATACTAGGATAGAATTATCGATTAATAAACTATTCTAATAAGGATTACTATTAAAGAATATTACTTAAATATATAATTTAATATTATTAAAATAGGAAGTAAAGAAGTAATACTTAGTATATTATAGATTAGAGAATATAATCTAGATATTAATTAGAAGGCTTAAATAATAACCTTTAGTTGATATAATTATATAGGTTTATAATTATAACTATAAGACTAGAACGAGGTTAGCGCTACCTCTTCTAAGATACTAGAACACCTAGCCTAGGGTTCTTCATAGGTTAGTAAGTTAGCTAATAATAAAATACCTATGTAGTATAGAGAATTTAAGGCTTTGTTTAAAAACCTAGAAGACTTGTAAGCCTTACTAAAACATCGCTTATAAGATTATAAGATAAAATTAAAAGAGGGTTATTATCTCTTAAAGTAGAAACTTTAGTTATATAACTAGAAAAGCTTATAAAGAATAGAAAGTTATATAAAAGAAGGTATTAAAAAGGGATATATTAGAAGATCTAAGTTACTAATTACCTTAAATATACTTATTATTAAGAAAAAAGATAATCTAGATAAGAGAGTATATATTAATTACTAAGAAGTAAATTATACTATAGTTAAGGACGCTTATCCGCTACTACCTAGCTAGTACTTATAAGATAAGTTAGATAAGATAGTACGATTTATAAAACTAGATTAACAAAACGCTTATAGACTTATATAAATAAAAGTTAAAGATAAATAGAAGATAGTATTTACCTTACTATTAAGTCTTTATAAATATATAGTTATACTATTTAGACTCTATAATATACTAGCTATATATTAGAGATAAAATAATAATATTTTAGAAGATCTTCTAAGAGTAATAGTAATCTATTATATAGATAATATCTTAATCTTCTTAGAAAAAGAAGAAGAATATAAAGAATATATTAAAGAAGTTTTATAATAACTTATAAAGGTAAACTCTTAGTTAAAACTCTTGAAATACGAGTTTAGAGTAACTTAGATACTTTTCCTAGGATAGGTGTTTAGTCTAGAGAAAATAGAAATAGATTTAGTAAAGACCTAGAACGTCTTAAACTAGAAGTTACTAGAAAATATAAAAGATATATAGTCCTTTCTTAGATTTATAAACTTTTACTATTTATTTATCTAAGACTATATAAAGATTACTAAACTAATGTTGAGACTAGTTAAAAAAGCTATTAGGTTTATATAGAATAAATAAGTAGAGAATGCTTTTTAGAAAATTAAAGTAAAATTTATAGAAAGACCTATTCTATACGATTTTAATATAGATAAACCTAGTACGATTAAAACAGACGCCTTAAATATAGTAGTAGGTGCAGTTTACTTATAACTAAATAATAAAGGAAAACTTATACCTATTATATATTATTCTAAAATATTTAACTTAGTATAATAAAACTATAGTATCTTTAATAAAGAATTACTTACTATAATACTAGCTTTAGAATACTAGAGAATCTATTTATAATTAGTAAAACATCTAATAATAATTCTATCTAACTATAAGAACCTTAAGACGTTTATAACAACTAAGGAACTTACGACTAGGTAATTAGCTAGATAGTTAGAAATATTAGAAGGATTTAATATTATTATTCGACATATAAAAGGAACGTTAAATACTCGAGCTAATACTCTTAGCTAAAAACCTAGATATAAGAGAGATAAAGAGTATAAAAAGATTATAATCTTAAAAACTCTTAAGAATAGAGACTTAGTACTTACTATATATAAAATAGTAGTAATAAATAATATTTAGATAGATAAAATTTAGAATATATATAAAGGTTATAATTAGTATATAAAAGGGAAACTATAGGTTCCTAACTTATATATAAAGGAGTTTATATAGGAATACTATACTACACTCGCTTATAAATACTAAGGAATTCGTAGGACCTTCTAGAGAATAAGATAATACTACTATATTAATCGGTTATCTATAATAGTTAAGGAAGTGATAGTAGAATATAATATCTATACCTAGAATAAGGCTTCCTACTATACTCCTTATAGATAGATAAACACTACTCTAATACTATAGATACCTTAGAAATTAATATCTATAGATTTTATTATTAAATTACTAAAATCTAAAGATCTGATAATAAGAGTTAAATTTAACATAATCCTAGTTATTATAGAACGACTTATAAAGTATATAATTTTAGTACTATATATAGAGTTAAGTATAGCTGAAGAACTAGTATTCGTATTCCTTAGAGAAGTAGTCTTAAAATATAAACTATCTAAAGAAATACTCTTAGATAGAGATAAACTCTTTACCTTAAAATTCTAGATTACTCTTATAGAACGATTAGATGTAAAAAGAAAGCTTTTAATAGCCTTTTACTCTTAAATAAATAAAGGAAACAAATAGATAAATTAAGTAGTTAAAACATACCTTCGTTATTATATAAACTACTAGTAAAACAATTAGATAGAACTACTGCTTTTAGTATAGTTTACTTATAATAGTTTAGTAATAGAAATAATACTTATTATACTATTCTACGCTAACTTTAGATACGAATTATTAGTATACTAAGAACCGCTATCTACGACCATTGATAATCAGCTTACTTATATTCAGGTCTTGAAAATTAAGAGGTTATATAAGGAACTTATAAAGGATTTATAGTTTATTACTAAAAGAAACGTATACTACTATAATAAACGACGTAGTTAGGAGCTAATACTAAAAGAGAGAGATAAGGTCTACTTAGTATAAAAAAACATTAATATAAAAAGACTAAGTAATAAACTAGATTATAAAAAACTTAGACTATTTAAAATCAAATAAGTTAAAGGACTCTTAAATTATAAACTAACGCTACTAAAAACAATAAATATCTACCTAGTATTCTATATATCCTTACTTAAACTAGTACTACTAGGAGCACTACTAGCTCTAATTATAGAAATTTAACTAGTTAATCTAAACGCTAAATACGAAGTTAAGTAAATCCTTAACTATAAAATTATTAGAGGTAAGATTAGGTATTTAATTAAATAGTTAGACTACCTATATTTAGAGAATATATAGGAATTAAAAGGCAATCTTAATTATTATTTAAGAGAACTTTAGAAGTTCTACTAGTAAAACCTAGGACTGCCTAGAACTTAGGACCAGGGTTAGACAGGGATATATTATTAGAAAGTACCTGTTTAATAAAGAGAGCTATCTCGAAGGTAGGAAACTAGGCAGAAGAGGACTTAGGAGAAGGACTCGAGGGAGGAGGACTCGGAGGAGTAATAGGGAATCGTTTACGTATAGGTCTAAAGAAAAACCAGTATATAGGTTTTTAAGGCCTAGGGATAGGAATAATAAGATAGCTAGGACTATTATAGGACCTTTTCGACCAGATATACTTAGAATAGCGAGAAGATCTAGAAAGCTCTAGGAAGTATTAATAGGATTGTTTACGATAGAAAGAACAAGTCTTAGCTAGACGCTATACGGATTCGATCTATATAGTAAGAGCTAAACGCTCTTTTCGTTTAGTATATAAGGAGAATATGTTTATATATGAAGAAAGGTTAATATCTTACTAATAAATATATTTAGGTTAGAATTCTAGTATAGGGATACGCTAGGCTAAGAAGGGGATAGTGTTATAAATCATATACTAGCACGTAACGAAGTGAAGTCTAGGCGACGCTCTAATAGGACAAGTACTATTATAACCTTAGAAGAAGGAAAGGATTAAGTATAGTAGAATAGGTAATCCTAAGGATCTTATTATAGTTATATTACGTAACTCGGTTAGGAGCAGTTAGGTGATAGAGTCTAGTTTTAAGGAGCTTTAGAAATAGAGTCGGACTCTATCTTCGGGACTCCTGCTAAGAAGGACTCTAAAACATAAACGAAGGTTCTATATAAGACTAGCACGTCTACTATTAGATAGAAGCTTCGTACTTAACTTTAGTTATTAATCTTATTATCTTGTTTAACATCTTTGATATAAGTAACGAGTTCACTTCTAAGTGAACAACCTAGCGTATTTATACTTCTTACTATATACTAACCTTCGAGACTTAGTTATCTTTGTTTAGTTCGTTTGAGTTTCGTTATATATATATTTCTTTTAATAATAAACTATAAGTCTTTTATAAGTTCTTTATATAACTCTTTAATTTTTAAGATCTAAATATAAGTAAGTTAATTATTAATAGTTATAGATAGTAGTTCTTAATATACTAATAATTTATATCTATAATTAGTATAGAATAGTATAATAAGTATTATTTCTATTACTAAACTATTATAGGTAAACTATACTAAAGATAGTAGTTCTACCTAGTTATCTTACTAATACTTTATATAATAATAAAGATATATTTTAACTACTTAATTTATCTATTTATTTCCTTTATTTATTTAAAAGTAAAAAGCTATAGAAAGTTTCCTTTTTATACTTAATTATTTTATAAGAATGATCTAAAATTTTAAGATAAAGAGCTTATCTCTATCTAAGAGTATTTCTTTAGATAGTCTATATCTTAAGACTACTTCTCTAAGGAATACGAATACTAATTCCTTAGCTATACTTAACTCTATATATACTATTAGAATTATATATTTTATAAGTTATTCTATAATAACTAGGATCGTGTTATACTCGACTTCTATTATCGAGTCTTTAGATTTTAGTAATTTAATAATAAAATCTATAGATATTGATTTCTAAGGTACTTATAATATTAGAGTAGTATTTATCTATCTATATATAATAGTACGAAACAGATAATACTATAAAAGAGGTATATAGAAGTACGTTCCGTAGAATAATATACTTAGATACTAGGCTTTAAATACGAAGGAAAAGATTAAATTAACCTTTTCTAATACTAAGAGTAAGAGCATCTATATATAAAAGAGTTTAGATAATAATAATAGACTCGGAGGTCTAAACCGGACATTCTAATACTCGAATACGTAATCCTTATATTCTACGTAACTCTTAGTATTCTTATACTTAATAGCGGGCTATTATATCTCTCTCTCTTAAAAAAGACTCGTTCTTAAGGCTTCGTATTATAGCCGGGGTAGTATCGGGGTTTGTTTTTTTTTATAGTAACTCGGTTATTAGTTCTTATCTACTTATTATACTTAGATCTATTTAGAGAGAAGTTAGAGCGGTCCTGGTTTGTCTAGATATTTAGTATAGAAGTCTCTTAGAAAGTATAGTAAACCTTAAAAATTATTAGTAGGATACTAGGTAGAGTCTATATCGTAACTAACCTATCTAACCTAGTATTATAGTTGTCTTCTAAAAAGTCTACTACTAAGAATTTCTTAAACTTTCTATTCTTATATACTCTAAACGATTTCTAGGGATAGCTCTAGAGCTTCTTATCTAGGTAAAAGAGTATTTAGATCTTTAGATAGTACGTCTATAGTGAAAATATTATAGATTAATAATCCTTCTAAGAGTTTTAGTCTATAAGAGTATTCTACACGTTCTAGTATTTCAAAGAGTCTAGTCTACTATTCAGCTAGCTTTCGGCTAGGTCGATTTATCTTAAGATTCTTAGTCGATAAGTAAACTCTATTACTAACGTCCTAGTCGATAGCTCTTTAGTACTGATTTATACTATCTTATATTCTCTGCTAAGCTTTGCTTATATTGTCTTTAGCTACGTTCTAGGCAGAGTATATATATATAGCTATCTTAACTACTTTATTATAATTTAGTCGTTCCTAGAGAATAGAGGTTCTAGGAGTATTCTAATCCTACGAGGTTCGCGAGTTAAGCCTGAACTTAAGCTAATATAGGGTTATACTAATAGATAAGTATAGAAGGGTTATTTATACTCTATCTATAAGAGAGATTAACTCGCTCTAGTTATTCTGATAGTAGGTTACGAAAGGCCTTAGCTTCTAATTAATATATCGGTTTATAATCTCTGTCTAACTATCTATTTATTTATAGTAAGCTATAGAGAGCTTAAGCTTAACACTGATAATACGATAGAATTCCGTCTAAAAAGCTAAGACGAATTAAGGTTCTCTATTAGACGTAATTAATTTAGAGTAGTAACTAAAACAATAGATCTATTATATAAAAAGCTAGGCTAATCCTCTAGTATTAATAGTAGAGTAGTAGGGAATAGACACCGAATCCTTTCTAAGGCGATTAATAAATACTAGTATAGTATTATATCTATACTTATTCTTTAGAAATAACTTAAAGTCTATATATATATACTATATCAGGTAATCTAACACTAGTAGTAGATAGAGGAATTCTTATTATTTAGTCTATTAAAGATAAGAGTATCTATAAGCTTAGTAGTTAGCTACGTATAGCTTATAGTCTAAACCTATACCGACCTAGTAGTAGGCAGATACTAGTAACTAGTATATCTTTTAAGTACTTAGGTAAGCACTAGATACTTAGTTGTAGGCTTCTTAGATCAGATTCGTATAGAGTTCAGTGTTTCTTTTAATATAAAGCCGTTCTCTAAATAGGAGTAAATTATTAGATAAGATAGTATAACTATTCTTAAGTTCTCTACGTTCCTTCTCGAATAATTACATATTAGCTATTCTTAGCTTCTAAATCAGATCTAATCTAGACGTAGAGATAATATCTAACTTAATTATAGAAAGAGATATCGCTTAAAAGGTCTAAGTAAGATCGACGTTAATTCGAGGGTTAAGCCTAATAGGTCCGAGAAGAGTACATAAGCGGCTATCTAACTTAACTTAATCTTATATTCTAATGTCTTACTCCTATCTAGTTAGTATATCCGCCTTTTAATTATTCTTTTTAAACGTGAATCAGATCTAGAAATTAAAGTTAAAGAGGAATTCTATCTATTATACTTACTTAGAAGTAAGTAGCTTTATTATTATAAAGTATTCTAAGGATCTATAGTCTAAGAAGACGTCGATATAGTTCCGACATAATATAAGCTTAGGTCGCTATTTTCTAAACGCTTCTATAATTATAAACAGTTCCTTATTATAGATTTCCTAGTTCGTTTTATATCCAACTAGGACGTAGGAATAGAAACCTATAAGATACTAATAATTACTATATTATTAAGAGAATATACCTACTATTACTTTATTAGAAGAGTCTATCTCTAGCTTCGTAGAATATTCAAAGTCGAAGTAGTATAAGGCTTAAACTAAGAGTAGCTAGGTCTATAATTCTTCGAAGGCTTCTTCGTATTCAGATGTCTACTAAAACAGCTCTAAAGGCCGCGTTATAGTAGTTAGAGGTTTTACGATTTTACTAAAGTTCTCGATAAATTATCTATAGAATCTATAAAAGCCTAGATAAGACTTTATATCTATTATAGTACTAGGTTAGACCTAGTTTTATAGAGGTTCTACTTTATTAGAGTCTACTTCGAGTTCTTTCGTAGTTAATATATAACCGAGATATTTAACTTAGGTAATACTAAATTCGCTCTTTTTAATATCTACTTAAAGTCCTACTTCTTAGAGCTGATTTAGAACTATCTTTACTTATTTCTTATAATCTTTAATATTATCTAAATAGATTAGTATATCGTCTAAGTAAGTAATATAGAAGTTATCTAGATAGTTGATTAAGACGTCGTTTATATAACGTTAGTAGATAGCGGGTCTATTATAGAGTCTAAAAGAAAGGACCTTATATTTATATATTCTATACCTAGTTCTAAACATAGTTATCTCTTCTAAGTTAGAATCTATTTAGATATAGTAGAAAGCTTGTCGTATATCTAACTTAGTAAAGATCTTAGCTTTCCTTAGTCTTAAAATAAGTTCGTCGATATAAGAGATTAGGTAGAGGTCGTTTTAGATAAGAGTATTCAGTTTCTAATAATTAATATAGAACTGTAGCTTATTACTATTAGGCTTTTTAACAAAGAGTACTAGTAAGGTAAAAGGACTATTACTATTAATAATAAATCCTTTATTTAAATTATTTATAAGATACTCTTTTATCGCTTATAGCTCTACAGTTAACTGTCGATATAGAGAGGAGTAGGAGGTAGAAAGAGGTTTATTTAAGGTAATTTTATAGTCGTATACGTAGTAAGAGAGAAGTTTATCTAAGGCTGCTTTTAAGAACATATCCTAGAATAACAAGTAATATTAAGAGAGTTAGGACTATATTAGGTCCGTAGTCTTAGTATTATCTAAGAGTAGAGCTAATCTTTCGTTAATAATCTAATCTAATTCATAGATACTTATTATAAAGAACTTAGTATTAGGTCGCTTTATATTAAAATATAAAACATTCGTACTTATTTTACTAATAAAAGAGTATAGAGTCTAATCTATCTAAGCTATACTAGTAGGTTAGAGAGGTTTTAAAGCAGAGTTAAAAAAGTAGACGTTAGAAGTTAATATCATAGATAATAGTAATAACTTAGCTAAGAGCTTACTATTTCTTCGCTTTTTATCTTAATAGAGAGTATAATCTCTTTAGTTCGTATCTAATAATATATTCAAATAAGACTTCTAGTTCTAGCTAGAAGTTAGAGAAAGTAAGATCTCCTTTCTAAAGTAAGGAGTTGGTAGGGTTTTAGCTAGCTAAATAAGTTAATTCCTAGTAGGGTTAAGGAGAATATTAAAATGTTTAAACTATTTATTTCTAATAATTAGGTCTTATTATCCAAGGTCTAGGACTATAAAGAGGCAGTTTCAGATACGACGTTAGTCTAGGTTTAAATATAGTTATATAAACTATATTACTTTACTCTTAATACTACTATCGTACCTACGAATAAGTACTAAGTAGAGTAGTTTTCGAATCTATATATCTAACGATTAAGATAGCTATAGAGCTAGAGGTTAATTTAAGAATAGGAATCTATTCGCTTCTATATCTATTAAGGCTCAAGTTTTAACACCGTATCTATATATACTAAGTGTTATATTTATAAGGAATTGGTTTCCTTCTATAAGTCTAGAAAGGTCGAGATTTAATAGATTATATTTATATAAGCCTAGAAAGAAGTCTTTACCTAGGCTGCCTCGTTTTCTCTCTAATTCGAGTTAGAATCGAGGTACTTTATAAAGACTTATAGGTTATCTTCGTCTACTTCTTAGACTATTTCTTTAATACTAGGTAGCTGAGAGTAGTCGGTTTTATAATACCTAGGCTTATTATAGTAGTAGCACGTCGTACTAGCTAGGACTCGGTCTAGAGTCTTTTAACGTTCGCTAGTAGAGATAGTTTTAAATATTCTTAAAGTAGTCTAAATAGTAGAGAAGGATCCGCTTATAAGTAGTAAGGGTTTTAGTATTAAACTAGATAAGAATTAAAAAGTAGTCTTTTTAACTAAAGTATTTATACTAACTAGCTTAGTTATATTAGCTATATATAACTTAGCGTTTTAGCGTCGTTCCTTATCTAGGGCTAGGAGATCTACTACTATTTTAATAAAGTTATAATTCTAACGTCTCTTAAGTATAGCAGCCGAGTTTCGTAGCTATAGTATAATTTTCTCCTATATATAGAAGAATCGTTCTAACTCTAGTATCTCTCTAAGTATAGCTATACTTGAGAAGCGACCTCTGAAGTTAGTAAACGTTTCTCTAGCGTAATCCTTTCTACCTATCTATAAGGCTTAGAAAGCGTTCCGTATATCCTCTGTCTCGTATTCGATTAAGAAATATAAATCCAAAAGTTTAATTATATCTTAATAATTATAGAAAGTAATATAAATCGACTTAGACTAGTATTAGGGCTTAAGGTAGTTCCTAGCGATTCTAGTAGTTATTCCCTAGATAAGGGCTTTTCGAGTTAGGCTTATATTATAATAATCGTTATTTACTAGAAGTCTATCGTATACTAATATCTTCTATTATTAGTATATAGGTAATATACCGTTGTCTAAAGGTTTAATTTTTTCTATAATTTAGCTTTTAACAGGTTAGAGGGTATTCGGACTATATTCGGGGTTATATAGAGTAGTCTACTATTAAGAGAAGGTATTAGAGGTAGGTTCGCTTCTTAAGCGAAAGAGGTCTAGTATAGTACTTAGAATAGAAGAAGAGTTATAGTCGGTTTCGTATTAGAAAGGTTAAGAGACTCTAGTTTATTCTTAGAGTTCTTTTATAATAGATTCTAACTATCTAAACCGATAGTTGTTATTTTAAAGTTCTTCTTCTAATTCTTATACTATATCTTATATCTCGTCTATATTAGAAAAGTCTCGTAGGTCTCTAAGGTTTTAGGCTAGGCCCTTGCTTTTGTTATTTCTTAACTTTTTAGGTTTAGATATACGAGTACGGTTTAGTATATATTTAGAGAGAGGCTTACTAGTTTCTCTGGTAGGTTGCTTAACGCTCTCTAGCGGAGCTTAGAAGGGACCTAGGGTCGCTCCTTAGTCTAATATACTCGATGTCGTTAGAGAGAGTTAAGAGGTAGATTCGAGAGCCTTCTAGGTAACTTAATATCGACTTTCTAAACCTTATATAGTAATCTCTATATAGAGAGAGTTATTTAAAGTCTTAGGAATCCTTAGCGTCTTCTACTTCCTTAACGTATTAGAGGATACGCTTTTTACTAGCTAACTAATAGATATTAAACTCTAATATTACTAGCTATCTATAAACTAGTAATTTAAGGTTGTTATTATACTAATCCGAATCTAGGCCGAATCGAATTCGATATAGGACGTTAACGTGCTTAGTAAGATATTATAATAGGCTGTCCCTAGCGAGAAGAATTTAATCTTTTAATATAATAGTATAAAATAGATAATACTATAAAAGAGGTATATAGAAGTACGTTCCGTAGAATAATATACTTAGATACTAGGCTCTAAATACGAAGGAAAAGATTAAATTAACCTTTTCTAATACTAAGAGTAAGAGCATCTATATATAAAAGAGTTTAGATAATAATAATAGACTCGGAGGTCTGAACCAGATATTCCGATACTTGAATACGTAATCCTTATATTCTACGTAACCCTTAGTATTCCTATACTTGATAGCAGGCTATTATACTATAAGAAGTATAGTAGAAAGCCTTATTTATAGTATAAGTATTATATTCTACTATTACTTCCTTAACTATCGTAGATAATCGATTAATATAGTAGTATTATCTTATCTACTAAAGAGTTCTACGAATTCCTTAGTAGCCGTAAGTAGGTATAGTATAGTATTCTTATATAAACTCCTTTATATATAAGCTAGGAACCTATAGTTTCCCTTTTATATACTAGTTATAACCTTTATAAATACTCTAAATTTTATCTATCTAGATATTATTTATTACTACTATTTTATATATAGTAGGTACTAAGTCGCTGTTTTTATTATATTTTAATATTACTATATTAATATATTTTTTATTTTTCTTATAGCCTAGTTTTCGACTTAGAGTATTAGCTTAAGCGTTACTTATTCTACTAATATATTAAATAATTATCTTAAATCCTACTAAAGTTTTAGACTACCTAGCTAGGCGTCTAGTAATAAGTTCCTTAGTTATAGTAAACGTCTTTAGGTTTAGATAATTAGTAAGTACTATTACTAGGTACGACGTACTCTAGAGGTAAATCCTCTATTCTTTAAAAGCTAGAATAATAGCTATAAGTTCTTTATTATAAATACTATAATTCTATTATACTATATTAAAGGTTTTTAAGAAATACGCTATAGGTATAAGTTTCCCTGTCTTATTTAGTTATAGGTATATAGCGTCTACTACTATATCTAAGACGTCTATTTCTATTTTACTTAGTTTCTTATAATTAAAATTATATAAGATAGATTTTACTATAAACTATCCTTTGATTTCCTAGAAAGCCTTTTTAGCCTTCTTATTCTAGATAAAAGCTATAGCTTTTCTAGTTAATATTAATATAGGTTTTATAATCTTTATAGTCTTTAATAAATAGTTAATAGAAATTAGTAAATCCTAAGAAAGACTATATATCTTTAACGTTTTTAGGTAATTCTTATTTAATAACTATATAGATCTTTTCTAGATCTATTTCTATTTTTCCTAAACTAAATACTTATCTAAAGAAAAGAGTTCTTTTAACTCTAAACTTATATTTTAAGAGTTTTAGATAAGAGTCTACTTTAGTAAGTCTTTATAAGACTTCCTTTATATAGCTCTTATATTCTTCTAGATTTTCTAAGAAGATTAATATATTATTTAGGTAATATATAATAGTTATACTTAGAAGATCTTCTAGAATACTATTATTCTATCTCTAATAAGTAGCTAGTATATTAGTTAAACTAAAAGATATTACTATATACTTATAGAGTTCTAATAGTAAGATAAACGTAGTCTTCTATTTATAGTCTATCTTAATCTTAATTAATCTATAGACGTTCCTTTAATCTAGTTTTATAAATTTCTTTACTTAGTCTAACTTATCTTATAAGTACTAGCTAGTTAGTAATAGATAAGCGTTCTTAATTATTATATTATTTAATTCTTTATAATTAATATATACTTGTTTATTTAGATCGTTCTTTTTCTTAATAATAAGTATATTTAAAGAGATAGGCGATTTAGATTTCTAAATATATCTCTTTTTAATTCCTTATTAGATATAACTTTCTAATAAAGCTAAGTTATTCTAGTTATATAGTCGAAGCTTCTACTTTCTAAGGTTATAATCTTCTATTAATTTAATCTTATAATTCTATAACTAATATTTAGAAAGAGTATATATGTCTTCTAAGTCTTTGAACAATTTTATAAATTCTCTATACTATATAGGTATTTTATTATTAGCTTTCTTACTAACTTATAAAGGACTTTAGATAAGGTGTCCTAGTATTTTAGAAAAGGTAGTACTAATCTTATTCTAGCTTTAAAGTTATAAATATAAACCTATGTATTTATATTAACTAAAGGTTATTATTCTAGTCTTTTAATTAATTTTTAGATAATATTCTTAAATCTATAGTATACTAAGTATTACTTTCTTATATCCTATTTTAATAATATTAAATTATATATTTAAATAGTATCTTTTAATATTAACTTTTACTAGAATAGTTTATTAATTAATAATCCTATCTTAGTATATAATATCTGTTCTATTAACTACTTCTAGGTAGTATAGTCTTATTTCCTTAATTAGAACGTTTAGCTTCTTTTAAGCTTTTAAGAAAATAAAGTTACTTATTACTTCTAAGTCTATTATAACTTATAACGTTTTCCTTTATATTTCTATAGTTATTATTAACTATCTTTCTTCTAAAGTAGTATTTAACTTTACTTTAATATATTAGACTTTAAAAGATCGATTTCCTTAATTATAATTCTTTCTCTTCTTATTCTTATACTATAGAAAGAATCTTACTCTTTCTTTATTAGCGTATACTATCTTATATACTAATCTATATTCTACGATTCTTATAGTCTTAGGAATTCCTCTTATAAATTATTTTAGTAATTATTTATAATTATATTAGATCTATTTATAACTAGTTTCTAAAATAGCTTTTATAGACTATAGTTCTCTTATATATAGATAATCTAAAGTAGTCTTAAGTATACTTATTTCTAGCTTTATATAATAAACCTTAAATATATAGTCCTTTGAATTCTTTTTCTTAACTGTTTAAATCTAAGACTAAGGAAAGAATACTACTTCTTCTTTATCTAATAAGGCTATCTTATATATCTAATAATATTCTACTATTCTAGTAAGTTCTAGTAAAACTCCTTTAAACTGTTTTTATAATAACTAATCTAAGGTTAGACTTAGTTTATATTATATCTATTATACTATTATTTCCTAAACTGTTTCTATAAACTATAGTTCTTCTATTAATAGATAGTAAACTTCTTCTAGTTCTGTTTTAGCTTATCTGGTTATATTAAGCTCTCTTTACTTCTAGAATAGTATACTAAATAGTTATTATAAGCTATATTTTCTAAATACTAGCTTATTATTTAAATTCTTCTAATATAATATTTTTAAGTAGTATTCTAAGAAAAGAGGTTTTAATTCGTCTCTTAAATCCTATTAAGACCTACTATATCTATATACTGATTTTTTCTAAAATATCGTATATTCTCTATATATTCTCTACTTTAAAGTAGCTAGGTTTCTCGATTAGTTATTATTTACGTTCTAGTTCTTTCTCTTTAATAGTTTTTTATCTAGTAATTAGACTAACTAGAGTTATTATCTTAGAGTTATTACTTATAACTATATACGTTGTTAAGATAGTTAGGTTAACTCCTTATATAGCGTAGAGACTTTAGAAGTCTAGCTTCTAATTATTAATATATGTCTATTAATTTCCTTATTTAAATGTTCTAAGAAAGGCCTAGGTTTCTCTAACTTTAGAGTCTTTATTTCTAATCTCTCTTTCTAAACTAGAAGATAAATCTAATATCTCTAATAAACTAGTTAATAATAGTAATTTATATTATATTTAAAGATATTATTTAAATACCTCTACTAATTATATATTATAATTTTCTTTAAGAAGTAGATCTCTATTATTATTAGTATCTTATATACTATTGAATTCTTCGTTGTTTTTAATCTAGGTTCTATATTCTTATACTTCGAGTTCCTTATCTATAAGTTTAATATAATTAGTTAAGGCTATCTGTTATTAAATAGTAGTATTAATTTATTTCTTTCTCTTAGAGTCTTTCTTCTTACTATACTTATTTGCTTTATAGTTAGAGAGGCTATAGTTATAATATAAGTTCTACTTATGTTAACGATTTCGCTTCTCTTAGAAAAGTCCTTCTTTCTTTAGAAAGGTTTTCTTCTATATAGCGTTTACCTCTTTACTATGTTTAGCGTAGAAGTGCTTCTACTTTCTAGACCCTTTACTCTTCTCTCTATATTTAGAGTTACTCTTTCTAAATTCATATAGGCGGTTATCTAACTAGATAACTTCTTTAATTATATCTATAATAGTTAGGAATTATATATTTTATTTAGCTATTTCCTTATAGATATATACCTTTAGTCCTCTATAAAAGAGTTCTATAAGAGTAATAGTATCCTATTCTAACTTTATTCTATATTATTAAAATTTATTAGTATAATCTATTACTAATCTAGTCTAGTATAATTCCAAAAGCTTATATATAGCTGTTTAGATTATATTAAAGTCTCTAAAGACTTTCTTAATAGTTGTCTTAAATCCTCTCTAAGATTTAAATATAATCTTAGTTAATTCTATCTTTCTATCTTTATTCTTATTCTTAAAGAAGTTCTCTAAGTATAGCTAAGCCTATTCTAACGCTAATCCTCTAAGGTAGGAGATAATAAAGATAGTTTATAAATTATAATTATCTTTAAATTTATTAGAATTAAAGTTAAAGTAGATATCTATTTAAAGAAGGAATAAGTCGAGTTCCTTTCGCTTTCTATAATACGTGTCTAGTATCTTAACTTTAATAGACTTAAGTACTTCGACCTTATAAGGCTCGGGGGCGTCTAGTATACTAATATTGTCGTCGTTCCTAGTTAACTATGTACCGGCAGGTGTTCTTCTAGTAGTACTTCTAGATATTCCTACGACGTTAACTTAACTAGTATTTAAGCTAGCTACTACGAGGGTTACTAGAGCTATAGCGACTAAACTTCTAAGTAGGTGCTTAAAGTATAACGAAACTTAAACGAACTAAATAAAGATAAATAAGTCTCGAAGGTTAGTATATAGGTAAGAAGTATAGATACGCTAGGTTATTTACTTAGAAGTAAACTCGTTACTTATATCAAAGATATTAAATAAGATAATAAGATTAATAACTAAAGTTAAATACGAAGCTCCTATCTAATAGTAGATATACTAGTCTTATATAGAACCTTCGTTTCTTAAGTATATCGCTTATATCGCTTATATCGCTTATATCGCTTACGATTAAAGCGATTAGAGCGATATAGGCGATTACGTCATATAACCGCACGTGACTTCTAATAGTATTATAATAGTGAGATTCTAAAACTCTTAAATACCTTTTATATTACTGATTTCCTTCTGTGTTACCTTCTATTCCTAGATGTTATACCTTGTTCTATTAGAATACTATCTAGACTACTTACTACGTAACCGTGGTTCGTAATAGAGCGGCGACGACACGATAATAATTTTCAAAACTAGTAAGCTAAGAGTGTTCAGAGGAGGTATATAATATAACTAAAATAAAAATAAATAGAGATTTTAAATCGCTTGAACTTAAAGTATAATAATTATATTTATTTATATATTAAGAGAACTTCTACTAACTAAACTTTTATATAATCGCTTAATTTATTACTATTATTATATAGATAAATAAGCCTCTAACTTATATCTATCTACGTAATTAGTACGCTAGTATTATACTAGTATAAGTATAAATAGTTCTACTTCGTATATCTAGAATAGTTATAGAGAATAATATATATATATATATATATATAACTAGATAGATTTATAACTAAGTTATACTAATAGATATACTTAGATATTATCTCTAACTTATAATATTTATAGAAATCTACAACTATACTCTAAGCTTATATAAATCTTTAATAGAGATATACTTAGATACTTCTCTTAAAATCTCTTAATATTCTAGAGATTCTAAATTATCTTAAATGCTATTCTAAAAATTATATTAATATTTTATAAAACTTAAATTATCTCGACTTCTTAGTTCTAGCTAAAAATAATCTATATATTTAATAAGAGAGTTAGCTTAAAGTAATATATATAGAACTAGAATAAGTAAATATATAAAGCTAGAAGTAGTTTTGATTTTTTAGTATAACTAGTAATAGAATAGAGTAGAAAGAGAGATAATAGAATTAGCTATAAAAAACGTAGAGTATTTAAGAATTATACTCTTGTTTATTAATATATTAAGAAAGTAGTAACTTGCTTTAGAGAGAGAGGATCTTCGGATTATATATACTCTTTACTTAGAGTAGGTTATCGCTGTTTCTTAGATAGCAGGTAAAGAAAGAGGGATTAGAAGGTTTGAGATTTAGAAGGAAGTAAGAGAACACGAGGTGAAGAATAGAGCTACTGAGTCTAAGGTCTTATCTAAGACATATATCTTAGATGAGACATATATACCTCATCCTAGAACAAATAAAAAAATGAACGAATTTTACTCCCCGAACGTCCACTAGGTACCGAAACGCAAAGCCGTTGGATGTCTCATTTACGGAACGCGGCCAAAGATAGGAAAAGAAAATATATAAATCAATCATCATTCTGAGATCCGAGCATTTGAAGATCAGCACTTGAGGGAGGATAAGAGGATACATCGGGATTGTCTTTTCCCAAGTCAGAGAATGAGTTAAAACTAAAAGACCTTGGATTTGGTGATCGTCTCTTCTCATTGCTGTTCTAAGGCAGGATTCAATAAATTAACGAGACGGCTGTCGGGAGTCTGTTTTCTCTTTGCTAACTACCCTAACTTGACGCTTACATCCACTACTCAAAATCTAGCATACATTTGTTCCCGTAAACCGCAACTGACGGTCCATGAGATGAATTTTCAATAGCCCCGTAACGTCTGAGCCTGACTAGTGGGGAGTATTCCAGGTAAGGCTTCGGTCACAATGAGAAAGAAGGCGTGACTCTGTTCACACTCAGAGTATAACTCTCCGAAATCCAGAACGGCCTCTACCTAGGTAGCTCATCCCGAAACTAGTTCCACCTTCAACGCACTTGCCAAGATGAAGCACAATAACAAAAAGGACTCGACATTCACACTCCCCGGAACGTCTTCGACACAGTGGAGTTTCCAACGCGGTTTGTGCGTATGCATCACTTGTCACTCATTTCTTACGACCAGGAAAAACATGAAAACGCAAGGGCAAAACTCGATTTGTTGCAGAACTCTCGCCTCAACAGATGCGGGGAACCACCTTCCCCGCCCCCACCATCCACGGAGTCCACGGAGTCCACGGACAAGGATCTAGGATGGGAAGAAGATCAAACCCCTCCATCAATCAAGATCATACATACACACAGAATTGCTGTATCACGGGCTTTAGGAGACCCGACGAGACAAAAACCTCTCTGTCGAAGAGGAAGAGGGAAATCGGAACCAAACTTCTCAATTAACACCTTACACACAAACTCATAACGGATGCTCTGAAGCTGGCAATCAACTCATCGACCTCTTACACGACATTCTTCTCGAAAAGAAGGAAGTGAAATGAAACATGTATTTCAAGAAAGAATCCAATCTGTAATTCTTCGAGAAATTAAACTATCAGGATATCTGTAACCAACTAATCGACAACCCCAATCACAAATCACCCCCTCTTTCAAAAATGTGATTAGAAAATCAAGACAATGGAAGAGTAAGTGTTTTTGGTCTCTCGTAGTGGAAGCTGGGTGGGCGCCTGCCTTGTGTATCGTAGAGCAAAGCAGAGCGGAAGAGAATTCAAGACAGGAGCCAGTGAGTAAGGTAATAGTGTGTTGACAAGCTGAGTATCAAGGAAGAAACGACCACAACCATCCCTTTAAGTCGTCTCTCTCCTTCCTTTCTTACAAAATACCCCAACGAAGTAAGTTTTACCGCGCGTATGTCAAAGAGGGAAGGAACGACCTGGCAAATACCCTAACTCATTTACTCTAACTTAAGGAAAGAGCGACCAGGAACAACGACCCAGCGCAAATCTCCAAAACCCCCGGCCGTTGCCCCTCGAAAGTTTCTTCTCCGTCATTGACAAGTAACTTGTGGTAATCACCCCTAACCCCTTCCTTTACGCACACCTCTATGAGAAGAAATATAGAGAACAATTAATATTGTTGAGATGGTATAGCTCCTTCCTCTGTAGTATGACTTCTGAACAAGCTTACTATAGCGCTTTGGTTTCTTCTCGGAATATTAACTCCGAAAAGAAAAAATAAATCTGAAGTAAATTCGAGAGAGGTTCAGGGTCGTACGCATTCATCAAATGAATTATTTGAAGACATTTAGGATAATAACATGTCTTCAACTACATCGAACTTTCTTGGACAAGTAATTCTATTTTACCAACACGAATAGATATTGTTCAGACGAAATGACAGATAGTACTATTCATAGGTCCCCTTCACCAACCCGATTTTGGTAGTACAGCGCTATTCATGGGTAACCTATGAACGACGAGAGTTGTGTTGTTCTATTCCTACAAATAGCTAAGTTGTTTATTTTAGGCCTATCCACAGGTGATCCAGAAATACCTTTCTTCTAGAGTTCCAGTTAACCCGAGAATAGCCTCCAAAAACGAGCCCAAACATTTGACTACCACAGTTCTACACAACCAACATTCCTAAAACTTTCATAAAACCGCCCTCCAAGAAAAGGCAGAGAAAACCAAACTGAATGAAACAAAACGTAAACGAACCTTAATTTATCCTTCTCCGACTCTATACTATTAAAATATTTCTTAACCGACAACCTCAATAAATACACAACCACCCATCACACAACTCCCATGCAAACGGTAAAACCCCCCTCTTCAAAAAAGACTCGAAGAAATCCAAAGGAAAGTGAAAAGAGACGCAAAAACGGACTCCAAGGAAGGCTTCTCAATTCAGTACTATAAGTAGGCAACCTACAAATAGCCTCAGTAGAGATTTATTAGTACTCTTCATAGCTAACCTACGAATAAGTTAACCCAGGAATAGCCCAGGACAGTGTGAGAAATGAGTAGAGTAGAGTAGAGTAGTGGTCACTACTCTACTCTACTCTACTCTACTTGGACTATTCAGAGCACTACTTGAGTAATTGAGTAGTTTGTGTTCATACTGGCTCAGGACCAGGCCTCATAAAAACAAACCCCGTTCCTAAGTATCCTAGAGTTCATTGCTTGAAACCATCCAAGCTACAAGTAATTCTCCCCAGAAGAATTTCTCAAAATATTTCCAGGCTGTCTTCAAGCCAGAAGGGACCCCAACAAACCCAACACATAACAACCCCTAAAAGCGATTCGAAGAAATGCCGACAAGAAAGCACCGAAGGAAGAGGACGAAGTCAAAGCAATCGCATCGCACCGGACCCAACTGACCCACCTGCCTTAATCAAGCCCCTCGCAATCCTCCTCATACAACCACAGCCCCCAAAAGTGAAAAGGGGAAACCATAGAAACGAAAACGTGAAGAAAGGCTTTCTTTCTCAATCTATTAAACTTTCTCCGGCCCTTCCTGGCCCTCGCCCTCGGGATATCTCTTTGACCAAACTAAACTGACTGACTGGCTACCAACTATACCAAACATAAAAAAATTACCTCCCTACTCAAACAAACAACGACAAGAAATTCTACAATTACATATCCTCCCCTTCCTCTCCAACCTCGGCCAGATCTGAATCCAGGCCTCGAGTCAAATCACAATTCAAATGCCCACTCAGCGCCATCTTCGTCCCCCAATCGAGTCGCTACCCAACTCTCCCCACATCC
>LLEY01000117.1:0-196657 GCA_001414485.1 Calycina herbarum
CCCCCCCCCCCCCCCCCCCCAAAAAAAAAACACCATGACAATAACCTTGCAAGCATCCCAAAACTTGGTGATAGCCAGGTTCTGGGGCGATCCCACCTTGTGCCTTGTGGGAATAGTCTCATCTATCCCCCCCGGAACTAAATGTAGAGTGCACAGACATTTAGTATGGCACAGCGGCCGTGCGCTTACATTTACTTAAGGGGGGGCTCCCGGTAGACAAAATAAGTGGCACCATTACTTTAATCTACGAGAAATACCAACGCCTATAACTCGACGCAAACAAGATGAAAATTTTCAAGCCTCTAGGTAGGGGTAAATTGAGACTTGGCGCATCGGTTCATATTTTTGTTATATTTTTAAGATTATTTGTTGTTAATTTATTACATAGCGTTTTCAGTACGATTGCAATTGTGGTGCCAACTTTTTTGTCTACCGGGAGGGGGGGATAGTACCTTTAACCCCTGGATTGCCCAGGGAGCATTCCATTTCGAATTCCCTTCCTTTCTCCATTCCGAAATAAGACTCGTAACAGCGTCACCCAAAGCTGGAAGTTTCTCTCTTCCTCCATACTTGGGTGCAGCGTACTTTTTCTCAAGCAATGGAACCTACTTGTCCATATCATTCTTGACTCTCTGCACACCAAGCTTGAATCTTTCATCCACATATGTATCCCAATCGGCCTTCAAACCTCGAGGTGTTTTGGTTATTAGCAACCAAAGGAGGGCATTTGTTAGGCTTATCTCACTGGCAAAACCTCCATCGCTCCGTTGGGAACGAGATTATGCGTGTGATCTTTGGACTCGCAGATGAAACGACTATGATTACTCAGGTGATGTCTGAACTTGCATGCAAAGAGAGTGAGATTACTAGTGATGATATCACTCGGCTAATGTCTACACTCGCACATGAGACGAGTGATAGTACTGGTTATGAGAGCGATGGGAGCGATGGAAGCAATGAGAGCGCTAAGAAGACCAGAAAGCATGTGCATCGAAGGGAAGGTGCGACTTTCTTTCCAGGATCGTCATTGTCGCACGAGATGTGGTTATTTTACGAGGGAAAGAGCGACGTCGTTCTTGTTAGCCTTGGAGGTCGAGGTGGCTCTTGCCTTTTAACCAAGTTTCTGTCGTCCCCTCAATCATTGCAGCTTTACCCGACTCCGGTGGGACCTTCAATCATAGCAGGATTCAAAATCAGTCGATAGCACACGTATATACTCATTTCGGTCCGTGAGAGTCGAAGCCACAACAACGAATTTTCATAATTGTAATTTCTATCTCTATCTGGAATTCTGGCACGTGGTTCTTCTCTGGACTCCGTTCCAGATCCTCCACGAAACTTACTCGCGATAATAAATCTCTCCAAGGAATGCTCAAAAACCATAGCGTTCCCAGAAAAATGCTCACCTTCAAGCTTAAGATGAATACACCTGACCAGTGCGCAAATAATGCAGCACATCTCTCGCCCAAAACGGTCTCATCTTGTAAACACCAAGCTTTTCAGGCATCGAGTCAATTGCATCCGCAAGCCTAACGCCATTACCCTCCTTGACGATCTCGTGAAGTGAAGTCATGTATGAGCGGACACAAAAGACAATGGCTCGGCTCTTCTTCAAGTTCTTGAGGGATTGTCTCTCGCAACGAAGATATGATTGATCCAAATCTATGTCTTTCGATTGATCAGGCAGGAAATGGCCTTGCTTGGGGTAGAAGTTGTTGCCGTCCAAGCGGAAGAGGTCTTTACCATCGCATTGGAGACTCCACTATTTTGGTTAGCTGAGTGCGAGATATGAAGTGAGGGTGGGAATTGGGAACTTGCGTTGAATCGTTGAATCAGTTCTCCAGCCTTCATTCTCTGAACAAACTTATCCACTCCATTTGCAATTCTTTCGTTATACCCAGGAACCGGCTGATGAATTTCTCGAAACGACTCCCCAATTCGTTGTGGACTGAAGAATCCACCAGGAAAACAAGCGATGTAGCCTTGAAATCTCCATTCCCCCTTGCCGTCAGGTACCATGAAATAGAAATCTTCTTCCACATTCTCGCTCAGAATTCGCAAGGCTAGTTCGGCATCTTGAAGGCCATTTTCTGTATCGTATTCTTTTCCAGTGATGAGGTTCTTGAATATGTTGCCTTCGAGTTTGAACATGGTGGGAAAACGGTGGGGAACATGGCGAATGATGACTTCGGTGAAGAGTTCTATGACTGCTTCTTTAGAGTGTTCGTTCACACCTACTGCGTCTTTGGCATGGTCTTTGACAGTTTGAGCACGTTCCTGAAGTCGCTTAAGGTATCCTTCATCGATCTGGATCCAATCATTGTGAAAGCAAGGATCAATACCTGTAACTTATCAGTAAACACTAGATCTTCAGTTTTTCGCGGCGAAAAAAAGGACTTGCCCATTGCGACATGCTTTGGTACAGGCAAGAAGGGTCGATAAGGACGGGCTGGTGTATTGCGGAAGTTGAAGTTCAAGAGCTCTTCTACGCGATCATTGACGATATCAGTTGGAAAGCTAAGCGGAAAACGTAATTGACTCCAGCCAAAAGTAGAGAGACCAACTAGTGATCGTTTTTCCTTGGGGATCAAAAAGATTGCAATAATATAGGCAGCAAAAGCAATGCCAGCAACGATTGAGACCCAATCCATGTTTATCATTGTGGGATTTGTTTGTGTAGCTTGTGCTGTTGGATATGTGGTTTACGGTAGTGAGTAATTGTGTAGCCACGTGTTTGGGGGTTGGTTGTTGTGTGGCCAAATATCAAGCGAGGGTTTGAGCAAGTTTCTACGTATACCACTCTGATAGTTAGAGCTTATCTTAGGGGCTTTTAGAGGGCGTTTTGTTTCAATTTAAGTATTAGCTATTCTTCGCTTCAGTACTTCAGTACCTTTGCTCTTCACAATTCATATAATTAAATTAGCCATTCACTACATTTGCCCCCCCCCTTTTGAATAATCACCTCATTGTCAGACCAACCAGAGAAGTTTATATAAACTCTAATCACTTCCACAATCACAAAGTGGAAGTAAGATTTGATAATTCTATTCAGAAGATCGAGGCGGAACAAGGGTTACCCTATAAAGTTGTCGACTCAAAACCTCGAGATTTCCTTCCTCTGTTCAGTCTTCACATATTTCAGGAACCCATGACATCGATCGCTCCAATTTTGCAACGTGATCAATACTCACAAAATTGCCTCATTTGAGTCCGCTCAAGCTTTCGTAACTTTTTTTGTTACCGTCGCAATGAAATTCACAAGTCTTCTCATAATCGTAGTCCTCGAGAGACTATTCATTACTGAAAGTGAATTGCCTTCAGACTTCTACTCATATCACACTCATTAACCCCACTAGGTCAGGTCAACCCCTCTTGTCGTCACGGCCATGACCCAATCCGAACCACCCAAATCACACCTAGAAAAGCGCGAGGTCAGATCACATTGAATTCTCCAAGTAACCTATGTAGATAACTGACAATCGAATTTCCTACATATTCTTTTCATACTTAAGCTTGTTCATATTCTAGTTACTACAGTCACAACAACGTTTTCCTCGCTGTCCTATCGGGACTCCTTACTACTGTATGTGCGCTTAGTGGTCCACAAAACTCAACGCAAGTCCCAAATAACATTTCCTGGCTAGGTTCCCTTCAGGGTGACATAGTGACCACCCGAAATCCCACCGAGATCACGCCCGAAGCCGACTCCGAGTTTAAAATGGAAAAGCGAATCAAGGTCCGTATCTCCCGATTCTCTAATCTTCGGGTGGCGCTTAATGATAATCTAACGGCCGAACTAGACGGACCTAAAATCCTGCGATGACCCAAAGCTGAGAGCTGTCCACGGCTTGCTCCCTAGCGCAGAATTCAATGTCCACACTAATATCGAGCACCTCCTTAAATTCAGTGACGAGGGGTTTTCTTACATAAACCAAACTTATTGTTATAAGACTACTTGTGCTTCAAGTTCTTCAATTACTACTTGTAATGATGTACGTTTACTGGTTCCGCTTGGGTTATTATTGAAGAGAAAACTAATGATTTAACTATTCTAGACCCCTCAGCAATTGAAAATAGAAGCCCATTATGTTGCGAGTATGGCTGGTGCTATCAAGGATGGTTGTGGTCATAATGATGCAGCGGTTAAACAAAGGGAAATGTGTGGACAGTTATTTGATTATAGGAAGTTTCATGTTATTATCAGAGCAGATGCTGAATGCCCGGGTAATGTTCCCAAATTTTGAGGGATGAGTTATTTGGCAGACTGTAATCTGGCGAAGGCGTGGTGAGAAAGAGGGTTCTCTTCTTTTGAGGAGACTATATGGAGAAGGCTGGCCTTGCTTCCAGAGATAGAGTAAAACAGTCACTGAAAGGGGTTGCAATTATGTAGGATCTATCATTATTGAGTTACTTTATGCTTGGTATATAGGGGCGTGCGATTTGACATGGAATGAGTCTTGATATATTTTTGAAATCTATTATAAATTTCGCGAGTGACCTACTCCACTCTGAATAATAGGTTTCATCGGCAATTAGAAGCAGAAACGTAATCCCTACTGTCGGTATATTACTGAGTGAATAGCACTCCACGTGACCTTCTCGCTTAAGGTCTATTTAAGTAAACCGAGTAGCTAACTTTACTCGGTATGCACGAACGATAATATACTCTTTTTGCATCATGCTATTGGCCACCAAGTTATACTAACACTGATCAGTGTCGCGCGCGCAGATCAGAAAAACTGGCTATACGTATCGCGGTTCTCGGAATCGTAAGCTTACGTACAGTTACGTAGTTGTGCAAAGTAGACTCCTCTTCTCGGAAGAGACTCCTTCTACTGGTTATACCCCCGACAATACCACTGCAAACTCTTGGACTTGCAGTACAGTTACAACAACCTTGCAACCTCTCCGAATTGCAACACCCTTACGACCTTGTAACCTCTTCGACTTGCAATACCACCCTACTTCTACTGTAAACTCTAGGACTTGTAGTATAACAGCAACAACAACAATAACCTTGTAACCTCTTCGACTTGTAATATCACCTGCAAAGACAATTCACCTGATTTTAGTGACTTATAAAAGCACTAAAACAATAAGACAAATTCACCCGATTTTAGTGACTCATAAGCACTAAGAACAACACACGTCTATTCACCTGACAACACCAGAAACCCCTCGATACCATGGCGCCACCACCATAGTGGGTTGAGGATAAGGAAGCCACGGCTTATATAAGCACAAAGTTAGAGGAATACAACGTCGATAATATAGATGACGATTATCTATGGGAAGTATACCGTATGGACTTTGACGATTAGCCTGAATCAAAGTTCGTAGGTGTAGCAAGAAACACCCTCGTCATAATGCGTAAGCTACTACGCAATAGAGGCGTATAGGTAGAGATGGATGGACACAAGGCACTTATGTCAAGAGCACTCTATAATACGGCTTAAGAGGTTAACCGAACGGAATGGACTATTAAGGAGCTAAGACAACAAGTTATTAAGGATCGAACCAAGTTAAAAGAGATAGCTATAAGATATATATATATTAAAGCTTACCTAACCGATTCCTAGAGATTAGTTAAGGAACTATAGCACACGCCTCTAATACTCCTATCCCTATAACACCACTAGCGGCTTTTACAACCTAGAACGCTTTTATAACCTAGAACGCTCCTACAAACTAGCCAGCGGCTCTTATAACCTATAACTAAACTAGCTATCCTAGCAACCAGAATAGCCAGATAGGCAACCCTGCTTTTACACTCAGTAACCTTATGAAGTCATACTCGGACGAACAAAAGTATAGTAGTAAGGGAGACAACTTCAAGCTTAAGTCGAGAATATTCAAGGATATGTATAATCGTTATAGCATATCACCCTTAGTATATAACCTTGCCTTCCCGATTATGCTCAAGGGTCAGGCATCGAACCACTTTTACACCAGCGTCTTCAAGGAAGGAACAGATCAATCGTACAAAGTTCTTTCTACTACTATCCAATCATACTTTAAGGATAAGCTATACTTAAGAGGTCAATCCTCTAAGTAGAATCGTATCATATTCTTATAAACTAAAGCCAAGCCGGAATATTCGGAAAAGACACCTAGCTAGTGCTTTAAGGAGATGCTATCTAAATTAGAAGAACTTCGCTATAGACTTCCTAAGGATATACAAAGCGATGAACAATTAGCTAATAAGCTACTTATTACATACGAGGAAGCACTAGAATGCCGAAGTACATGCTCGACCTTACTACAAAACTCGTCACTTCAAAGTACTATTACCTTTTTAAGAAGCTCTATTCGTAATTACGAAGTAAGCTATAATGCCTCAAATGCTAAGACTTTAATAACTGATCGTCACTTCTATAAGTATAACAATTCCAGCAGTTCTTATAGCCAACAACACTAGAACTCTAGGAAGAGCAACAAGTATTATATATGTAGAAAGGAAGGCCACCGATCCTAGAACCATATATAAGAAGAGCAGGATCGTCACTTTGCCAAATAGCAAAAGAGCAATAGAGGCAGCTTCTGTAGAAAGGATAGTAGTTTTATTAAGAAGATCTACTATACTTATATCGCTAATGTTAAACGTACGGAAGAGGAAGATATAACTAAAACACTTCAAGCAATAGTAATAGAAGATGAAGGAAGTGATTTAGATAGTAACGTTATCTACTACAAGGTTATCCACTACTTAATTACTTCTATCGGATATATCGATAATTCGAGCGCCTAGACCCTTACTACCAGTTTAATAAACTTGGCACAGAATCATGCTTTTAGTGGATTTATTCCACCGCCAATTCCAGATGCTACGTCCTACGAATTCATAGAAGAAGTATTTATATCTACTGCTAAGAAGTACGTACGAAATCACTTCTTTAGAGTTATAATCGATACTAGCGCAGGAGGAAAGTCAAGTGTAGGATACGAGCAGTACCTAGCGTATGCTAAACACGTCTAGAATATCCCTATTAACGAAAGCACTAAAGGCTAGATTAGTATATAATTTAGTAAAGGTTATACTGCCTCCTTAGGATCGATCACAATTAGTATGCCGATCGGCTGTGTAGAATTCCATATTATATACTTAGATACACCTTTTATTATGTGTATCGACAATATAGACCGTTTACACGTCTCGCTTAACAACCTCTAGAACGTTCTTGTTTAAGAAGATGGGCAAGGTCAAGAGGTGGAACGTTTTAGGATTGTACGACGATTTGGACACCCCTTTCTGCTCTGGAATAAGGCTGTATATAACCTTGTATAAGAATCCCTATATTACCTTATAGATGTCGATATTAGGCATCTTTATAAGCGCTTTGGTCACCCATCTATACCACGTTTACGACGTGTACTCGAGCAAGCCGGTCACGATGTCGAACAAGGCATTTTATAACATCTTACTAAGTTTTATAAGTACTACTAAAAGCATGGAAAGTCACCTGGCTGACTTAAATTTACGCTCTATAACGATATCGAGTTTAATTATAATATAATCATAGATGCGTTCTTTTTAGAAGGGAAGCCTATATTGCATATTATAGACGAGGGGACTCGGTACCAGGCTAGAGACTTCCTTGTAGATATAAGTGTAAAGAGTACCTGGGAGAGTTTTAAGAAGTGCTAGATAAACAGCTATTTAGGACCTCCTGATTACGTTACTACAGATGCTAGAAACAATTTCGTTATAAAGGAATTCAAGGGATACGCTAGCTTAATAGGAGTTAAGGTTAAGACCGTACCGGTCGAAGCACATAACTCTATTAGTATAGTAGAACGATACTATAGACCGATTCGTCGTATTTACTCAATTATTTGGGAACAATAACCTAGCCTTATAAAGAGCTCTGCACTTCAAATGGCATTTAAGGCTATTAATAATACAGCAGGACCTGATAGCTTAGTACCTACTTTACTTGTTTATGGCGCTTATCCTCGTATGGCTGAGAATGATGCCCCTTTATATATAACTTCCTAGAGATCTGAGACGTATAAGAAGGCTACTAAGGAAGCACGTAAGTTACTCGCTAAGCGACAAGTCAACGATGCCCTTAATACTCGGAACGGTCCCTTACCTAGTGGAATTAAGGAATTACTACTAAACTCTAAAGTGCTCGTTTAGCGTGAGCATAAGAAGTACTAGACCGGGCCCTTTTTATTACAAGGAATCGAGAACGAGGATTGTATTATACTACTGCTAAGTGGACCTACAAAGTTTAGATCCACAGTAGTAAAACCTTACTTTAAAGAAGCGGAAGTCCCGGAAGTTCTACTAACGAACGAAGTTCTATACTCTCCTTAAGTAGAAGTGGATACTGTAAGCGAGCCTTAAAAGCCTTAAACTTACCTACTTTACTACACTGATCTATCGGAATCAACCTTAGAACCACTCTATATGCCGGATCTACTCTAGAAGCGTGGCCGAGGTCGACCCCGAAAGCACCTAAGACCTCTGAACAAGCCTTTTAAGGTGTTATTCTAAGAGGTGGATGTGTTTATTAATGAGTCTAAGGAGTACGTTACTATCGAGAATATTGAGACTTTCCTTTCTTCTATTAAGGAAGAATATAATATTAAAGTATTTATAGCCTCTAATGGTATAATATACGTGGAATCATGCTAGAAGGAAGTCAGCGGTTTAACTGACTAAGGCGTATTCAAAATCGTTACCTAGGAAGAATTACCCCCTAATGCTAGAATCTTTAGATCACGCTTTATAGATAATATTAAGTTTGAGGGTATAGTACTTGCTTTTATAAAGTTAAGACTCGTTATTTAAGTATATAATAACGATGGCAAGTCCCTTGTACTTACACAAGCCCTTATAATCTAAAGAGTAAGCTAAAGAATTATCCTTGTGCTTATAGTAGTATACCCGGATTTACGAGTTTATATTCGGGATATTACATAAGCATATACCTAGTCACTTACGGAACTAAATCAAAAGTTCTTTATACGCCTACTAAAGGGATATCCATAGTGGGAGGATATGTTCTTTGAAGTTATTAAGCTATTATATAGTATTCTAGAAGCTGGAAACTACTAGTTCGTAACGTACTATAAACACCACGTTATAAAGCTTATAATAGAACAATCCACTTTCGACCCCTGCCTCTTATATACTAAGTTACTATAAACTAGCAAGGGATAAGGACCTTTTGGTATAGTAGGCCTTTAAACGGATGATACCTGTCAGGACTTGTAGCAAATACTAATGAATTGAACTACAGAGGTGTCTATGTACAAGAAGATTCGATTGTCCTTTCCAAGCCAGAGTCCTTGCCAACTTATATACTCAGTTAACTCATTCTAGAGGGTTCTGCCAAGGGTACTCTCGAAGGTTCTGTTACGTCCATGCGTTGCCAAGCGAGGTCACGTGAATGCGTCGCTGGAGTACTCCAAGACTTATTCCACGGGTGTAACCCTTGACATTACCCCCCTTCCTGCTCTTGAAGGTAGGTGTCTAGGGCTACTGTGTCCTCTAACTCAGTAGCAGGTTCCTATATTGGGTTTGCGTATCCTGTCCATTTAACCTTGTACTCGAGTCGAGTACAAGAGCCTTTCCCTAGGAGCTTCTTTTGCCGTTGACCTAGTATTCTTTCAACTTGCCATTCTGTAGTATCGTCTACTAATATTGCAGGTGGTTGATCATTATCTGTAATTTAACTAGGCAGCGGGTCTGTAGCTGCTGGCCTTAATAAGTCTATATTAAAGACATTGTAGATACCAGGCGGGGTGTCCAGCCTATATACAGACAGGCTAATAACCTCGATAACTATAAACTTGGCGGATCGAGCGTCTAGTTTCTTACTAGCCCTGTCTATCCGTATATTCCGTAAGCTTAAGTAAACCTTATCTCTAACCTTATACGTAGGAGCGGTTTTCCGTGAACGATTTGCTTGAGTCTCCTGGTCTTATTATGCCCTTGCCATTAATGATTGTGCCTATTCTATAATAGCCTTAATCTTTACTACTATTACTTCGCCCTTTTAAATTAGTGTTTTTATATTTATAGGTACTACGACGTCTATCAAGGGGTCGATAGTCCATAACGGATAGCCGTGGCTAAGTTAGAAGGGGCTTATACTCGTTGATGTTAAATCCCGTCTATTAAAAGCTAGCTGTACTACTGGCAGCCAGTCGGCCTAGTCGTCCTGAGCTATATTAATCCACTGCTGTAGAAGCGTCTTGACTTTAGTATTTACCCGTTCTGTTAACCCGTCAGTTTGTGGATAGAAGGCTGTAGAGATCTGTTGTTTAATCTGTAAGAAGTTACAAAGCGTCTTCTATGCTTGTCTAATGAATTGTAGGCCCCTATCAGATACTATTGCTCTTGGTAGTCTATGTAAGCTGTAGTGTGTGGTAATGAATAAGCGAGCAAATTCCTCTGATGATATAGTCGAGTTATAAGCTGTAAGGAGCACCCCTTTGCCTAAACAGTCCGTGAACACTGCTATTATATTAGAGCCTTTACTTATAGGTAGTGGTCTAATAAAGTCGATAGAGATCTCCTGCCATTGCTGCTCAGGAATTAGTAATAGACGAAGCAGGCCTTGTTTACGGTTCCTCTAGACCTTGGTACGTCCGCAAACTCTATAGTTATAGATAAACTACTTAACTGTAGTCTGTAGGTTTGGCTAGAAGAACTCTCTTAAGACTATTGTAATTGTCCCGTTCTTGCCAGGATGGCCTATAAGTGTAGAATCATAGAGTTCTTATATAATTGCGGTCCGTAGCAGCTTATAGTCGGGGACCTATAGTCTACCCCTAAACTGTAAATCACTGTTCTTATTAACTAAGCAGTCAGAGACAGAGACTTTAACTGGAGAAGCGAGGTCTACTGGAAACACCCTATCTCCTTAGTAGATAGTGTCTATAAGACGCCTAAAGTCCTTGTCCTATACCTTTCCCTCTTCCTAGAGGTTCCGTAGTTGGTCTATAAACGCTTACTGCGTCGCTACGTCGCTTACTTGATTCCTCCTGTTTACTGACACTGGTGCTAGCTGTATAGTATTTCCTTAAATCATTCTGTCCAGAATCAGTTATACCATCCTATAATTAAGGCGTTCATCTCCCTCCTCTAGGAGGTCCTAGTCCCTCCTTGTTAGTGCATCTGGCAGTCCTCCCTCTTTACCTAGGCGGTATTGGATAATTAGGTTAAACTTACTAAGTATTAACTGCCACCGTATTTGTCTTTCGGACAGTTTACAGACTGTTATAAAGTACTCAAGATTCTTATAATCCGTAAGTACCGTAAACTACCTAATACTTTTTAACTCCGCTTCCCATTCCTTAAGGCACTGAATAATAGCTAACAACTCTTTGTCATATATTAGGTAATTGTATTTAGTAGGTGCGTGTTTCTTTGAGAAGAAGGCTACGGGCCGTAAGACGCTATTCTTTACTTGAGAGAGCACGCCTCCTAAGCAATATCCAGAGGAGTCTGTCTCTAGGACCGTCTCGTAATCTAGGTTAAACTAAGCTAGTACTGGGGCCTCTGTAAAGGCCTGCTTTAACTGTTCGAAGGCTCCATTCGCTTTGTCTGTCTATTAGAAGGATATATCCTTTTTAACGAGTTTGTAAAGAGGAGCTGTAATCCGTGAAAAGTCTTTAATAAACCGTCGATAGAAATTTGCAAATCCTAGGAAGCTAAGGACGCCTTTTACTGTTATTGGTGCTTTCTAATCCATAATAGCTTGTATTTTAGCTGGGTCTATTTGTAAACCTTTCCCTACTTCTATAATAAACCTAAGATACTTTGTAGACTATACTTTAAATTCGTACTTATTAATATTAAGCTATAGCCTAGTATCTTAAAGCCTTTGTATTACTTTACGGACATGCTCGCGGTGCTGGTTACAGGTGCTGTCTATAAAGACTAAGACATCGTCGACATATGCTGAGACAAAGTCGTCTAAGAACTCTTAAAGCGTATGATTAATATACCGTTAGAAAGTGCTAGGAGCATTTACAAGCCTAAAAGGGGTAATAAGCCATTCAAAAAGCCCAAAGCGTGTCCGGAAAGCCGTTTTCCACTCGTCTCCCTCCTTAATCTGTATCTTATGAAAGGCAGTAATAACATCTATTTTTATAAACTACTTAGCTTTCCTGATCTGGTTAAGTATCTCTTAGATTAAAGGCAAAGGGTAGCAGTCCTTACAGGTTAACTTATTTAGTGCTCGGTAGTTGTAACAGAACCGTAGACCCCCTCCTAGCTTCTGTACGAAAAGTACTGGCGTAGCTGCTAGAGAGTTGCTTACTCGAATAAATTCCTTATCTAGTAACTCTGTTAGGGTTTTATAGAGTACTAACAGCTCGTCTTGTAACATGTTATAGAGTGGCCCCTAGGGGACTGTTTCTTCTGATCCGTTTTCGGTCTGTAAGAGCTTGATACCGTGATCAATTCCTTTATAATGTACTGGTAACTTGTTTACTTCCTTCCTATCGAATGCTAGATAGAATTCCGGGCTAATCTAGCTAGGTAGCTTCGTCTGTAGGTCTGTATACTTCTTTTCTGCTAAGGCTTTTGTAATGTCTATAAGGCTTGCTATAAAGACCTGTAGCTTCTGTTTTCGATCTATAAGAAAGTAGAAGACGGCCGCGCTTACTTGCTTGTAGGAGTAAGACCTTTCTAGCTCGCTATAAACTTCTAACCTAGAGTCTTAGAAGAGCAAGCATCCCTTAGCAGTGTTAAGTAAAGCTTGCTCTCTCCTTAACTAAGATTTTCCTAGAATCATTTTATAGCCCTCGATCTTAGGGACTACGTAAGTATAAACCCGTTTCTGCTGGTAGCCTCCAATGTCTATGCTAAAAGATACTGCTTAGGATACAGCATCCTCTGATACTCCTTCTACTGACTGTAAATGCCTTGGTGTGATTTGTACGTAAGAGAGCTGATAGCGACGGATAAAACGGTCTAAAACAATTCTATAGACTAAATACCTTGAATCTACTAAGGCTTATGAAGTAGCTACCCTATTTACTAAAGCCGATATAAGAAGAGGTTTTTCGTTTATATATTCCTGCTTAAAATGTCTCTAAGTGTCTATTACTAACAACTTCCTTCGTCGCCCCTGCCTGCGCTTTCTAATAGGAGCTACTAGTTTTCTGAATCCGAGGAGACATTACCGTCTTCTTCTTCTAATTCTGGCGCTACTTCCTTAACCTCTGCCTTCTGTTTACGGACCGAATCCGCTGTTACAGGTCGCCTTAGTAGTCTATACGGACATTCTTGAACAAAATGACTAGTAGCTCTGTAGCGAAGACAGCAACTAGTACGAGCACGGTTGCTTCGTTCTTCCTAGGACACCTATTTAGTACGCTTAGTGCTAGTTGTTAAGACTTTAGTAGGTGCTAGTTCCTAATCCATACCCTCTACAGATGCCTTATAGGTGACTTTCGGTCTGTTAGTGATATTACCGCTTGTTACCTGCTGTGTAGTATCTGTCGAGCGTTTCTAAGAGGTCTGTAGTGTTTCTAGGAGAGTCTAGGCCCTAGATCTTAATGTTTAAGCTTTATAAGCCCTTAAGCAGTTGTCCGTTTCTTTAATAATAGAGTAGTAAGACTCGAAGTTAGGTTAAGAAGGAACTATAATCATCGCCTTAACTAACTCGTTACTAAGGATTCGGTTAAGAGACACCTTTTTTGCGTCGTCTAGCTAAGATCCTCCTCTAGACTTCATAAGCAGGGCTTGCCATTCTGTAAAGACCTCTAAGAATGGTCTTGAGCCTTAGTAGAAGGATTCTAGCTTTCGTTACACTCTTTCCTTGGCCTACGGGTCTTTAAATATAAACTCTACTCGACCTAAGAAATCACTGCTATTGGCTAGCTCTAGCTTGCCCTATTCCTGTACCTATGCTTCTATTCTACGGAGCGCCTTACCCTATAAGGATCCGTTAAGTGCCTAAAACTTAACGTATTTAGTATATCTGTAGTAGTCGACTTCGATTTTAGCTTGTGCTTATTATAACTAAGCTTCTAGCTTGTTCGAGTCTCCGTAGAATTCTAGTAGTAGAGGAAGAGATTTCCTAGGTTTATTATCGTTGTAGATCATCTGTAAGCGAGCTTCCTCATCCTTCTTTTACTCGTTCGTAATCCATAGACGATCGTCCTCTTAGGCAGATATTAACTGATTCCGCTGCTCTTGAATATACTGTAGGAACTAGGCAGGTAGCTGATTCAGCATACCGCCTTCTTATGGTTCTCCTATTGTCTGTGAGTTCTGTAAATGCCGTGAAATGGCTCGTAAGTTCTAGTGTTGCTGTAAAGGCCCTTGAGTTCCAGTGTTGCTAAAATGGCTCGATATGTTCTAGTGTTGCTGTAAAGGCCTGTTATGTTCTAGTGTTGCTAAAATGGCCTAATGTGTTCCAGTGTTGCTGTAAAGGCCCGTTGTTCTAGTGTTGGTTTAAGAATCGAATCTAATGTTAGGACTTGTAGCAAATACTAATGAATTAAACTATAGAGGTGTCTATGTATAAGAAGATTCGATTGTCCTTTCCAAGCTAGAGTCCTTGCTAACTTATATACTCAGTTAACTCATTCTAGAGGGTTCTGCCAAGGGTACTCTCGAAGGTTCTGTTACGTCCATGCGTTGCCAAGCGAGGTCACGTGAATGCGTCGCTGGAGTACTCCAAGACTTATTCCACGGGTGTAACCCTTGACAATACCCTTATACTTGTAAACAATGCTTTTGTAGCTAAGGAAGAAAGTGCTATTAAGGAAGCTGGATTTATGTTAAAGGATAGATAAGAACTTACTATTACCTATCTAATCCAGTTTAATAGAGGGCTAATTAGTAAGTATACGGATGGCTTATTTACGCTCACCTAGGATTACGTAAAGCACTTGAAGTTAGTATAAAAGGTGCTAGCGGAGATATCCAATACTAAAGGCACTTCCCGTATAGTATCTACTAAGGATTAATACGTTGCTTAGCGTGCTCGTGGAGCATATTTAGCAACAGTATCCTAGCCAGAAGCTGCCTTTGATTTGTCATATGCTGCTTAGACAACCGATCCGCAAGAGGATGATATTAGCCTTCTTAATAAACGAATTTAATAGCAAATCGACAATGCTACAAGAGGGCTTAAATACGTCAAATTGGATTAAAACTCGCTTAAGCTATATGCTTTTACGGATGGTGCTTTTGTAGGTAATAAGGATCTATCGTCATAAATCGGCTACGTTATCACACTTACGGACAAGGACAATAATGCCAATATTCTGCACTGGTCTTCTACCAAGTGTAAGAGAGTTACTCGCAACGTTTTAGCCTCTGAATTATACGCAATGAGTTCCGGATTCGATGCTACAGCTGCTATTAAATCAACCCTGGAAAGTATATTAGGCTTTAAGGTTCCGCTCGTTGCATGTACCGATTCGAAGTCCATTTACGAGTGTATGGCTAAGCTAGGCACTACCAAGGAGAAGAGATTGATGATTGACGTCATGTATCTACGAGAGGTATACGAGCTAAGAGAGATTGACGAGATTAAGTGGATCGATGGCAAAAGCAACCCTGCAGATGCTATGACCAAGAAGGATTCCTGTAACGCTTTGTAGAAGCTAATCGATACTAATAAGCTAGATATTAAGCTTATGGAATGGGTGGAACGGAACGAAGGATAGTAGGACCTTTGAATAGAGTAATCTTATTGGTCAAGGGCATGGAATGGAGGGTTGTGGTTGGCTAGACTAGATGGGGGATTTTGATGATTTTTGGGCACCCACTTCTACCTTTTGAAGAAGTGCCAGTGTCGGTATATTACTGAGTGAATAGCACTCCACGTGACCTTCTCGCTTAAGGTCTATTTAAGTAAACCGAGTAGCTAACTTTACTCGGTATGCACGAACGATAATATACTCTTTTTGCATCATGCTATTGGCCACCAAGTCATACCAACACCTACAAAGGCTAGAACATTTAATGAACTCCTTATGATTCAATGACCGGGAATATATTTATACTGGCGCAGCATGCGCTATATTGATGTTCTTCGAAAGAAGTCCTCGACTGTGTTAAAATGCCCGATGGTCATGGCTGGTCTCTAACTGCCGGCACAAATTTCGGCTAAAACGACGAAGTAGAATATAAGCACATCGATGCTCAAGTGGCGTCAAGGACTTGTGGGTAACTTACTTGTGTTGCTAATGCGAGGATTTTAATTTACAATGATTGTATTCCCTCTTTCGCCTACTCTAATTTTCGCGAGTTTGTTGACTGTGATTTGAGAGAATGATCATACGATTACAGCAACTAGTATAATTATCGCCGCTTACGCCGGGGCTATTCCGGAGGTTTGTGGGAAGAAGGGAAAGGCGGATAGGCTTTCAACAGTGAGGACCTTGTTTGGTTTATGAGGGAGTTGTTGTACCTCATCCTTAGTCTCCTTTTTTTTCAAAGAGCATTCACCGTGAATTCCAAGTTTAATTTGATGTGGTAGTGGATTTGCACAGCTGGTTTTCACTCAGATGAATCAACCTAATGATTTGCTTGGTGAAGCTTTGTAAATAATGGACCAAAATGTCTGTACAGGCAGTGAATCAAGATTTATAAGCCTGTGTAAATTGCATATTGACGTGAATGAGGATGTCTTTAATGAATCAGTGCAATTATTACAATGGTAATTGTTCCTACCATTCAAAGCCATTAGTTCCAACTTCTTTACAGTCGCATAATGTTGAGAAGAAAAGAAATATATAATTGCAGTACCTGTACTCCTAGATTGAAAGTTGAAACATACGCAAATAGATACAACAAGAACACACAAAGACTGCTTTCACAAAGCCGGAAATGAAGTCCGCAACCCTCCTGATTACCCCGCTGGGTCTGTCACTTCAAGTAACTATCTCTAGCCCAATTATCGGCCCACTAAATTGATGGAGTTCCAGACATTCGCATTACCCACTCCAGATATCACTCGTTCCGAATCTCCAATACTATACAAAGATGTATCTTCAGTTATTTCGAGCTCCACTCTCGAAGTTGTAGGACTGTGAACATCGAGAAACGAGGTCAAGTAAGTTTTCACCCTTGCCCCTCCCCGGAACCCATTTTGACCATCTGATCTAACGCACAAACTCCACCATAGCAAAGCGTACTCTGTTGTTCGGCCATGACGGATGCCAATGGCTGGGTGGGTATTCTCGGAGTTATTCTTTCCTCTTTCGGGTTGTCTCGGGAGGGTTAAGACACCATTTCCTCAGACAACCCACTTCCTCCTCTTTTCCTCAACCATACTTCTAGAAAGAGTAATACTAACTCCGAGATCATCTGCAGCTACCAACAGCCGACGCAAATCTAGGATTTAATATCGATGAAGCAGATAAATCTCACGGCGTAGTCGAGGTACCACGGAAAACCTGCGGACAACTTACCTGCGTTGGTCAAGCAGGAATATCAATATGCAATGATGTTTGTACCATCCCTTTCACTTAGTGGCCCAATACTTCAAATGCAAGACAGACGAGTAAAAACACTGACTCCTGGAATAGAATGACCATACTGTTCGCGTAGATATGAAAGTTGTTTCTGCCTATGCTGGGGCAATAAAAGATATCTGTGGAAGGACAGGACAAGGATATTGCGGACAGACTTTTGATGACGGAGGATTTAATGTTATTGCTAGAGCGGAGACGTGCGAGCATCTACAGTTGTTTGTTGTACCACATCCATAGATCGGTGTTGATGGGGGAGGGTTTTTTCTTGAGTTCGCTTTATACACTGGGGAGATAGACATAGGGGAGTAGAGTTTAGATACTCAAGCCTCGTCATACTAATAATATTCAAAATCTTATGATTGATCTTCAACGCATGATGATGAGCTATCACGAAATATTCCTGCTCCAGACTATTCATTTAGAAAATTATTCTCCCAAGGAAAAACAGGCAGTACATCAAACCACGCATTCTCCCCCCTTCGCACCAATCACACAAAAGTTCTAGGTCTGAACTGCACCATAGGACCATTCTTAATAGCAAGATAGTTATCCCCAACCTGAAAGTTTCCCTTGCCCCTCCTTCCCCATCCCAGTTCGTTTTTCCCTCCGCCCACATCATCCCCTTCAACACATTTAACTTCCATCCTCCATACTGTCCTTCCTACGACAATCATCATCTCCAACATCGCTAATTTCATCCCAGCACAATTCCCAACCCCAGCAGAGAATGGAAAAAACCCAGTTTTTGCTCTCGCCACATCCTCAGCAGTGACTCCTGTTTGCTCATCAACAATCCATCTCTCTGGTCGAAAGATCCATGGATCCTGATATATAGCATCTTGATGCATAAGCGAGAAGCTGCTTGTACCGATTTGTGTTCCTTCTGGTATATATATCCCATCAACTTTCAAACCTCCTGGAAGGACTTCCCTTGGTAACTCGGATGGGACGGGTGGTGTCATACGTAAAGATTCATCGATACAAGCCCGTAGGTATTGACAAGAGGCCAATTTCGTCCCGCTGACGATCTCATCCACATCGTCAAACTTACCCCTCACTTCCCCTATCAACTTCTCATAGACCCTCTGATTACGCGTGAGGTAGAAAAACACGGCGCAAAGAGTAACAGAAGTAGTATCCGTCCCGGCAATAATCAAAAGCGAAGCCTCGGACATCAACTCAATGGGCGTATACGCCGGTCCACCTCTTTCCGGATTTTCCGCTTGGAAAAGATAATGAAAAATATCTTTCCTCGTCTCCTGTCCTTCTTCTCTTTCTTTTTTGAGATTCTCTTCTTCTTGGGTTCGTTTCGCGACACTCGCTTGTACGAATTCGCGGAATTCTTTGCCTTTGCTCCCTCTAATGCGCTCCATGAGATAATCTAAACCTCTGGGTTTTAAGTGGATGTAAAGGCCGAGAAAGGGTGATTTCGTGATCTTGCGGGCATTAGTAATGTTCTCTCAATCCCAACGACAGGACAAGAATAAAAATCCGCATTTCGTGCACAACTCACAGGGTAAAGGATTTTCAAAGAAGAAGCTATATTTTCTGGGATGGTTTTCAAAGGATTATCCCCAGGCTCCTTGCTCTCGAAGGACCTTCCGAATGCCAAGTCACCTAGGATATCAAAGACAAGAAAACCGATCAAATCTGTCGCATTAGTCGGTTTTGTCCACTCTCCGGGCTCCAGATGCTCGATCAACAGTTCGCACCATCTATCAACATTTTTGACGATAAATGTCTCAGCGGAACGCACTGCATTTTCTGAGAATGCAGCATTCAAAACTCTTCGTTTCTTAGCGTGGATAACTTTGTCGACGGTATTAAGTGTATTTGTCGACTCCTTACTCCTGGGAAAAATCTCGTAGAATTTCCCTTTTTTAACGTTGGGTTTCGCATTGTGAATACTGGCATGTCCCGTCGGAGAATTCACCATGACGCCATTGGGTTGGAAGCGAAAAATATCACCTAGAGTATATCAACTTCAAGCCTCCGAACCTATTATATAGGTAGAAAGAGTGTGTACCATAAATCTGATGACATTGCCAAATCCATATGTGACGAGTTCCCTTGAGCGCATAGTAGAAGGACGGAATGCCTGATATTTTCGCGAAGAAAGGACCAGGAAGCTTCGTGAGAGGGCTGAATTAGAGATTATATATTGCAGATCCAAGGAACTGACATGGTTAGTGGGTGAAAGTATGCATCGTCAATGGAGTGGGCTTTCTTACGTAGAAGAGGATGATTACAAATAAAGAGAGAAACCATTGGCTTGTATCTTTCTCTGGCATCATCTTTGATGGTTGCATCGAGTCGTTTGCTTGATGATGCGAAGAATAAGTCTTGAGTTATTGGCTCGTAAAGTTGGAGACGTGCTTTGGAAGTTTTCAGTTATTTGAAAGTGCAAGGGATTTGAGAGCAAGAACGGAGAGTTAAGTTCGTGTTGAGTCGGTGTTGGTTGGATGTGTAACACGGGATTAGCCTATTATCCGAATACCCGTACCTAATCAACTCTTCGAGACTAGGTATAAAGATAAGCTATTCGCATGAAATGAAGGAAAACCATAGGAGGATGCGAGGAACTTACATGAGTCAGGAAAGAATTACAACTTCTTGGATTGATGTATCTTCGGAACCAATCAGGTGATATAAATAATACCGCCTGCAGTCAACACAGTCCTTTCAACTGCCGTCACACTTTTTTTCCTTCAGGTATCAGCGATTTGGCGTAAATGAAGTGTAAATTTTCATCATACTTTGGGTGGGGATAATATACTTCAGTCCTGTGGGAGATATAATCCAGGCGGCTCGCTGTTTTACTTCAGCCCTCATCCAACTTATTTTCTCAACCACTCTAGCTTGACTTCCGTCGACTCCAAGAACGATCGGCTCGTTCTAGTCTCGGTGAGTTTCTTTCCGGCAGTTATTTAAAGTTGGATGGTTTGAGAAAGGAGGTTAGAGATGGATTTGTTTTGTTTTGCTGTTACTATGTCGCGATGGAGATGAGTTGGGCGGTTAGGGGGGGGTGATGATGAGGCTGTGCCAACCCACGAAGAACATCCTCTCAATGTTCTCTACCCAAACTCTTTGCCTACTTTTCTATCACTCTATTTAATCTTCACAACGTATTCGTCAATCTTTCCTCATATAGTAATTCTCAAAGGCAGTGGCATCAAGGGATGGCAGATCCTTTATCCAGCCTTGGCCTTGCATCGAACGTAGTGCAGCTTATCGCGTTGGCCAGCGATCTCATCTCCAAAGGCTATGTTAGCAGACAGTGTGGGCAAAGATTACTCAAGTACTCAAGTAGTACGCTGAGTTACTCTGAGTAGAGTAGAGTAGAGTTTAAGTAGCGACTCCTTTAAGTAGAGTAGAGTAGTTACTCAAGACTACTTAAGTAGTACTCTAAGTAGTATAGAAAGTACGTAGATAAGTAAATAGTCTATGTTTATAAGAGAAATATAAGATAGAAGATTACTATCTAACTAATAATAAAGCAATTATTTCAAGTTCGCTTCTTGAGACTCCTTCTCCTCCTTCTCTCTCATCTTTTCATTCTCCCTTTAGTCTTATCCTCCAAATAGAGGCAGCCGGCGCCGCTCCTAACATAACCTCTGAGCCCCGGCCTAACTCGGTTCGATACAGCCCACATTACTCTGAGTACTCTGACTAACTCAGAGTATTATAGAGTAGAGTAGAGCAGTACTCAAAATCAGTTAAATAATATAAAGTAGGTACCTACTACTCTACCCTACCCTACTCTACTCTACTCTACTCTACTCTCCTCTACTCTACCCTACTCTCCTCTACTCTACTCATTCCCCACACTGTTAGCGTTAGAAGACGGAGCCTTGGTAGAGAATCTCGAATTGGAAACAGACCTGAGTCTTGGTCTAGTTTGCTCCATTTGCAAAGTGGTAGAACTCTTATCAGCAATTGAAAAACAACTCCAGACGAAGAAAAAAAAAAGAAAAGAAACTCTTCCCCTACATAAAATTTTCTCACCAACCCCTTTATTTCGCCATCTTATAAAACCTTCAACCTTCAATAAAACTCGACGCGCTCCGATGAGAGAAACATCAAGAGTAAAAAACACCAAGAGTAAAAAGCCCACCCACAACAATCACCTCACCCAGGAAAGGTCCCAGCACCCCCGCTCTGCAAAAGAATTCAAGGCCCCCCCACCCCCCTTTCTGACCCCCCTAAATTCCAAAAGAACCCCAGATCAAGAAAAGGTCCTCTTATACAAGACTCCATTCATTCCCTTCTTACCCGCTGAATTTTCCTTTGTGGTGCCGGCTGAGTTATTAAAGTGTGTTCTCTCAAGAGAGGAGAATCATCACCTCGAGTCCAAACTCTTCAATCATGATATACTTTGTTCATTATTTTATTACTCCATTATCTCAACCCAGCTATCCCACATCCCAGCAAATGTATTCAGCAAACCATCATTGTACCGACCCTATGCCTCATATCCGAGCAACCCCAAGCTAAAGCAAAGATATCAACAAAAGTCCTCCCTATCTACACCCTCAAGCAAGTTTCCCACTAAGCACCAAATCCCTCGAACTCCGCCCCACATAAACCGTCTTCTCAAAGGGACTAACAACCCAGTTCTGTGACACCGTATCCCAATTACTAATATCTCTCCGTGTAAGTCCATACGTAAAAGTCTGTTCCTCCCCAACATCAAGGATCAAATCATCAAACGCTCTCAGAACGACCTTAGGATCCGTTGGTCCACCAAGGGAAAGATAAAGTTGCGGAATCTCAACCCCCTTAACAGAACCGGTATTCTTGACAGTGGCGGAAACGGTGTAGACCACATCCCAAAGCTGACGATTTCCACCCGCAGATCCACCGGCTGGAACCTTAGGTTGCGGTGAGCTGTCTGTTGCCTTTTCAGGCCAGCTCTCAGTCTGGTTTCGTAGTACAGGTCCGTCGAGGTAAGGGTAGATATATTTATAAATAGCCCGGAAGCCGACAGGAAACTCGGCATTATCCTCGTTGGTATCAATCGTGCCCAGAATAGGCGCAGCTTTCGACTTCCCAGTGGTAGGTTCATACGGTCCCGGATCATTCTTGACAATCTTCAGATCGCTATAGGTGAAATTCGTGTACGACAATCCAAACCCGAATTCATACGAAGGCTCGATACCGGCAGCATCAAAGTGACGATAATCAATGAAAACACCCTCGTCAAAATCAAGTTGGTTGGGTGTCTCGGTTGGCGTGTAAATGATATCTACACCCCAATCCTCGCGTTTCTTGCCCCATGTGAAGACCGACTTTGCAGATGGGTTTCGAGCACCGTAGAGGATATCAGTGATCGCATTCCCGGATTCTTGACCTGGGAGACCGGCCCAAAGGATGGCTGTAACGTTAGGGTTGTTTTTCAAATCCTCGACGATGACAGCACCGACGGTGTGGAGGACAACGACCGTGTTGGGGTTTTGGGATGCAACGTGCTTGACGAGGGCATCGCCGTTGCCCCATAGAGTCAAGTTGTTTCGATCACCGGCGTTTCCGTCGACGGTGATATATCCTTCTCCTGCGTTTGCATTTACGAACACAAGTGCAACTTCTGCGCCGGAGACAGCTTTGGTAACTGCATCAAAAGCGTAGTTATCGCTGATGTTGGCAAACGTGGACTTGTCCTTGGCAGCTTGAGAACTGAGAGCTGTGACTGGTGCGATGAGATATGGAAATTGCGCGGTTCCGCTTCCCCATCCCTAAAATCGAGTTAGTTAAGTTCCTAGACATTAATGTTGTGTTTCTTACCATTGCCAATGTACCAATGTTGCACCCTCGATCTCCACAAGAATTTGGTCCAGCAGGATTATCGTGGGCATCCTCGCCAATGACAGCAACACTCTTAGGTGCTTTCAAAGGAAGGGCATTATTAACATTTTTCAAAAGAACAGTCGAAGCACCAGCAATCTCCCGAGCTAGACGCTTATGATCCCCCTGTACATCTACGTGGAAGTTCACTTGCTGATAATTTTCTTGTGGTTGGGGATGTTGATAACCGAATGTCTCCAAGGTCCATGAGTTGAAATTAGGTTCAATGCGTCCGTTGTCGACACCAACCTTGTAGTATGCCTGGGAGAAATTAGTCTGAGATCATGTTCCACAACCAAGATCCTCGCTAATTTGATGTGCAGCGACCCGAGGTGATACTTACAGCCATAATTCGTGTAGCCATGTCGTCAAGTCTCCATTGCGGAATGGTACCATTGATAACAGCCGCCGTAAGATTGCCACCCCAGTATGTGTCTCCTGAGCCCAGATCCTTGTCGCCAGCCATTGTCATGTCGAGACCGGCAAAGGCTGATGCGACACCAGTATGTTGGGCAGCCCAATCACTGACCACGAAGCCTTGGAAATCCAATTCGTTTTTGAGGAGGTAGTTGAGCGTGTAGCTGTTCGCAGACCCGTAACTGTTGTTGATTTGATTATAAGAGCACATGACAGATCCAACGCCAGCACGAACGGCATCTGCGAATGGCCTAGAAATGTGTTAGTGGTGACTTGCAGATCCCCCGGAATTATCTCACCATAGATACAGCTCATGAATAGTCTTATCATCAATATTTGCCGAGTAAGCAGGTGTAACTCCATCAATCTGACGATTATGTTCTTGCTCATTTCCAATGTAATGCTTTGCGTTTGCAATTACGCCAGCATCTTGGATACCCTTGATTGTCTCGGCCATGGCGACACCAGTTAAAACTGGATCAGGACTGAAACCTTGAGAAACGAATATCAGCACCTTTCCGCAAATATCGGGAAATAAATTTTACCTTCCCAATTACGGCCACCTGCTGGCGCACGACCAATTGGGCCCGCGACGGGACCCAATTGCACATCCACACCCTTTCCTTTATGCTCGACTCCCATTCCATTTCCGCGGCTTTTGAATAATCGAGTTGTCCAAGTAGCGGCGGTGTTCATTCCAGACGGCCAGGCAGTTGCAAGATCGGCTATTGCTAATTAGCACGAAAAGTAATAGAAAACACGAAAAAGAGTTTTTTGAAATGGATTGTGCTACTTACCAAAACGAATTCCGAGAGGACTATCCTGCAAACAGAATCCACGGAATCCCAGACGAGGAATAGATCCAGTATTTCCCACGCAAGCCTCACCTTCCCATCTGGTCTAATGTTAGCATTTCTGTGTTGCCAATTTTTCGAAATTGCAAGTCGGCTGATACTTGTGAGAGCAAAGACAAGATTGAAATTTAGACCGCGCCAACAGGCCAGCCTAGACCAATGCAATTGAAACTTCCAATGGAGATTGTGAACCCCGATTGAAGCTCGCAAAGAGACCAATCGCGATGGAATTCAATTGAACCTCCCTAGGGGTAGAGAAATCCAATTGAAGCCACCCCCTCTCCAACTGCGCAAGGGGAGCAATTGCCCCTCGTTCGCCACAACTGCCCCTCCACCACACGGAATCCATGAACCGCAAAACCAGAAAATAGGTAGAAAAAAGAAGGTAGCAGTGAAAAAGGAAAAAGCTTACCCGACACCCGTAGTTAAATTGACCTTCTCCAACAAAGTAAGCTGGCTCACAAAAGCCTGGGCCTTCTCATACGCATCCTGCCAACCATTGCCGCCTCTCATCCACGGCGAGGGGTAATGTGGAGGAGAAGTAGCACCATGGAGTTGTGCATTGGAGGTGGTAACTGCCAAAGCAAGCACCGTGGTGTAGGTAGAAGACCACAACATGATGAATTGGGTCGAAGAAGAAGGTAGGGAAAGGAGCGAGAAGAGGGAGGAGGAGAGAAGAGGGAGGAGGAGAGAAGAGGAAGGAGGAGAGAAGAGGAAGAAGGTAGGTAGAAATCAAAATCTGGACCTCGGGTCTATATATTCCGCGAGCTGTCTGGAAACCGGGTAGGTGAAAGGTACGAGCTACTTCACAAGGTACCTAGGTAGATCCATTGGATGCTCGTAGGGTCATTCCTTCCCCTTTGCTAGGAAGAGTGTCTGGTTCTTGCTTGCCCAGCTGCTGTGACACCACTGCATGCCATCATATTTTATCGACCCACCTTTCTGTTTCTGGCCTCTCCATCGTGGTCGTTCCTTCCCCCTGCAAGCATCGGGGTGTCCAAGTGGAATTGACTCCACGAAATCTCCTTTCCCCGCTACTTGGGGTAGCTTGGAGCTCCCATCGCAATTTCCTTTGTTGATGTCACTCTCTGCCCGAACAAAAAAAAGTCTGGGGTGAATGTGAGTGACCGGGATCATGCTGCGGGCGCGTCTGGGGTAAGATGCGGGACCAGGGGGGGATTTGGGGTAAGTGACCCACTTGAGTCCAGAGAATCCAGTCAAGTGAGGTCTGCCTGCGAACCAGACAGCAATGGAGGTTCGCTGCCAACTGGCAATCGGTCCGAGAGGCTCAACCCCTCTTGCCCCAAGTCCAGGTATGAAGTTGGGATGAACCAGTGCACCAGAGCCAAGTTGAAAAGTCGGGAATCGGGTGTTGGAATGGTCATGCTTATGCTCCCAGTTCCACATCAAGGTGCGTTGAGATGCAACATCACAGAATTTCTTGTGTCAGGCGATATGTATGTCTAGAGTGGGCGAGAGGGTTAACCCATTGCCAAGCTTACATATAAAATCTTTAGGAACTTGGCTTTCTTGGGATTCTGTATACCAGGAACCAGTTTCCGAGGAGCCGAGGTTGGGAGGGATATATCGAGGTGTCAAGGGACTGATACGAAGGGCATTGAAACTTAACAAAATGACATTCAACCCAAACAAGATTACTCACCTCTCACCTCTCAACTCCAACTCCAATACTTCGTTACTTCGTCTGATCCTACATCATAAGAGATTCGGCAGTCGGCCGAGTGCTCCGGGGATGCACGCACGGGGATTGGGAGGGGGGGAACCTCGAAATCTCGTCGGATGCTGGCAATACAACTGGAGCAACACAGGATAAATTGCAAAAACCTGCAAGTCAAATCTCTCCTGCAGTACACTGCATCCTCGTGCATCAAAATCTCGTCTAGTCGCACAAACGACAAACGCATCATCTCATCATCCCATCTCTCCAACAACTCACGGCGGTGGTAACGTGGTATCCGTGGCGTTGGTAGACCTCCAGTGATGAAGTGTGATGAAGTGAAGCGCGTCGAAGTGAAGCTTGGAAAGCGCGAACGTGGCGCGGTCTACAGGAAGGCCCGATAATGTACCGCTCTGAAGCATGCACGTGATGCGGGGTAGATCTGATGGCGTTTGTGGCGGACGTTTGAAAGGCTTGATGAGGCTTGTGAGTGGTGGGATTGGTCTCCGTGGGATGTATGTGGGCTGTTCTGCCTTGACTAGTTACCGAGAGTTGTCATTGTGAAATGTAGCTTGTATGTTGGAAAAGATCAGATGAAAAATTGAAATACTTAGGTACTATCCCCCCCCTAAAGTAAATGTAGAGTGCACAGACATTTAGTATGGCACAGCGGCCGTGCGCTTACATTTACTTTAGGGGGGGGGGATAGTACGACGAGGAAGGGGTTGAACTCCTTGCACTTGGTAAAATCTACTCACGCACCACTTAGTGGATATACATGTCATTTGCGGGACGGAAGTACTAGTCCCCGACGTATACGCGCTCGTCTCTTTTACAAGTTAGACCCATCTGCACATACCCCACTTACTACATCTGACAGCTGCCCAGTGCATGTCATCAATTCTTCTTTTAACATCTGATGTTGAGTCCGTCGGATTTATCACTACATTTTACTTTTCCCAACACTCGTTCCTCTTATTTCCACGAGTTTTATTTGTAAGCTGTGATTCTCGAATATCTCCTTCAATTCCTCGACACAAATGCTCTTTGATCTTTTCTTTCAAATATATTGGTAAGCCCCGGGCCTTCCATTTCGCTTAGCACGAATAAATGTGGTTGGCACTTAAATCTATAGATGACGCTTTGCTGGACAGCCGTCGCTTTTTACAATCTCTATCTATACGTATTACTTCTGATTACTTTGGCAATCTCTCTGTTCGAAATGTGATTGCTTTCATTCAAGACTAGTAACAAAATCTTCTATTCTGCGTCTGGAAGGACTCTTGGGCTTCAATCCTCTCTTCTTCAAGTCTATTATCTCTCCATTTCTCCCGTTTTCTAAACATAGTTTCATAGGCGAAATTCATTGCTGCATGCAAAACAATCGCTGAAAGTCAATCTCATTTGAGTTTGTTCATAGAAAGATAACTCTCGTTTCTTGTGTAGCCAAGCTATCTAATTCCATCATCAAAAGCAAGACCAGCTAACTTCTTCAAACACCAGGAACCCATCGCCAAAATTCAGAATCCATTATGCCAAGTTCCGGCTTCCAACACTAAATCCCAAGTCACAAATCCCAAGTCAATACTCGTATAAACAAGCGTAGCCATATGCCCCATTTCATGACTTTCACTTTCACGAATTTCATTTCACGACTTTCTTCTCGGACTCCTACATCTACATCTTACATTCCGCATCGCCCCTCACGACAACATTAAATCCTCTATCATCGAAGTACTGTCCACATCGTAACTCACCGCAACCATCCTTAATAGCGCCAGCCATCTGTACCAAAGACTCCTTCGCCTCAAGAATGGCATAAAACGCCTTGAATATCCGCACGATTAGCTTTCCATGAATGCATTTGATGATTTGCAAAGTAGGGGAGGGAAAAGAAGGCACTCACGTCGATGTAGAGCGTAATAGAGGCAGGCCCCTTCATAACAGGTAATCCTCCATTTTTTATTATAGCGCGCTTCACCGTGCATGACATATACCATATTCGTGCTAAGAAGTGCCGCGATGTTTACCCCGATGGCGTGTTCCGAGGCAGGGATCCAGCCGTGTGCGTCGTTTATTTGAGCACAGCAGAGGGCGTGGGCCTTTCTACAGACTAGTTAGTGCGTTAGGTCAGATAAAATACCTAGGTGGGAAACTGGGATTTACCATGGCGCGCTTGTGAACGTCCTGTTCGATGTGTTCAAGAGTTGAGGAATTCTCCGGATGGGGTAATGCGGAGACCTGATGGTTCTTAGAATAGCGAGTTTCCAATGCAAGGGGGGATAGTTACAAGAGCTAAGAGACCCATGAGGGTAGTGAGGAGATGCGAGAATGTCATTTTACGCTGAGAATGTTGCAGACGTGATGTTTTGTTGCAAGATTAATTGAGTTGGGAAACTGTCAGTGACTCTACTTAAGTAGTTTCTACGCATGGTCACTATAGCACATTCGTGGATGGAAAGGAGCTGATAAATTATTGTCCAAGCAAGAAGAGCGATTCCCTGTCCACCCTAAATTACCACTATCAGCTACTTCGACATCCCCCCTTATAGGACAAGGAGAGGTAAAGGAGGAACAAACCAACGTACATCATTACAAGTTTCAATGAGTGCATTTGCGAAGCATTGGGTGTGTGTGCATCCCGGCCCAAAGTGATCCAACATTGGAGCTTGACTGAGGATGTGTTTAATGCCAAGGCCGACATTTTCTCCTTTCCAGCCATGGGCGTCCCGCATGTCCCTACAGCAGAGGAGGCGCGTCTGGTTATAGTTAGTAAACAATATTCTTGAGGAGTTCGAGATACGAACTGGGGTATATTTTTGGTTCCTCTTCTTGATGAGTTCCAAGTTGGGGGGTGATGGAAGTGTATCGGGATGGGTGTAAAGGCTTAGATTTTTGGAAGGAGTTGTATCTAGATGGGGCAATGCAAAGACCTGCGACTCATTCAATTAGTACGTGGTACCTTCAGTGAGTTAGTGACCGGGTAATAGATAATTACAATTGTTAGAAGACCTATTAGAGTCATGAAGATATGAAGGAGGCCCATTTTCCTAGCTTGACGAGTGTAATCCTGGGTATTGAGGATGTATCGGTGTGGCTATTGATGCATGTTTTGATGTCAAATTTAGCGTTGGGAAAGAGACAGAGACAGGCAATTAAATGATCTTTTTCGGGACTTTGGATGAATGGAACAGGGCTTGGGATTATTGCGATGGACCGTCTGATAAATTTAAATAATAGTGGGAAGCAGCATCGCCGTGGATAGTTGACATGTGATTGGAAAGGAATCATGAAGGGCGGTATGGTTCCCCTTATAGCATTCATAAGCAGCGAACCACATACGTTTGTGGTAAGTCGGACCACTCTTAATAGTACCGATTACGAGGTCAAGACTTACTGGTAGATTGAGAGGGTTTGAGTCGAGTAAAATAAAACAGTGATAGGGTAAATGAGTATATGTGGCTCCTATAGTATATATTTGGGGACCTTGTAGAAAAACGAAACTATCCTGGAGGGACAAGAATGGAAAAAAAAGAGGCAAAAAACAGCTATATCGGTAGGCCAAAGTTGGAAGTTTGAGGATTGCTTGCGGCTAAGGCTAGCTCAAGGATAGCATTGTCAAGACCCACTGTCAGTCATGCAGGATCTAGCCATTTACGTATCTTGAGGAGTAAGGAGTCATGACATCTACTAACTTGTTAGTATTTCCCAAAGTCCCCCGTGGCTTCGCTGGCAATCGATGGAGCGAGAGTACAAGGACTTGGCTTTTTAATCGAGCAACAGCGAACTGGTGGGAAAAATCAAGATCAAATTATTAGCTCAACTCCAACTCCATTCCCCTCACTACTATACAATCCATAATTCTCCCGACCGAACCCTTACTAGAAGAACCGGATGAATGATTAACATTCGAATAGACACTAAGTGTCTAACAAAGCGAAGCAAGTACTAATTACAATCCTATTCCATGCCAAATTCCTAAACCGCATCCTCGGATTCACTTCGCTTTCTATATTTAGCTAGTTAGTCACAAACTACAATCCAAGACTTCCAAAAATGGGGAAATGAAAGGAGCACATACCTCTTCATACCAACAATCGTCTTCCTCTCCTCCAAATATCTCTCCTTCTCCGTCTTCGGGACCTTTACACACAAACTCCTCGGCATAATCAATTTCCTAATCTTTTTCAAATACTTCTCCTCCATCACCTTCCTAAAACCAATCATATCATCGACATTTCCATCCAAATCCTCATCGTCTGGTAAAACATGAAAGGTGACCTCCATCTTTTTCGTAACAACCACCTCTCTCAAACCCATCAAATTCTCAAAGGGACCCTGAAATTCAACCAAATCATCCATATCGCATTCCTGAACCGTAAGTTCCAAATGCAAAATCTCCAATTGCAGGTTATGTCCCAGAAAAGCTGTCAACTGGGGAAGATCTCCAAGAGGAATCGTAGTGCCATCTTGCTCCTCATAATCAAGAAACAATCTCAACTCCTTGATTCCTTTGAGAATAGCAGGCCTCGAAGCCAAAATTGGAACAATATGAGCCATACCAAAATCCTCCGTGTATCCCGCGGTAGTAATCTCGCTCCGCTCCCAGACCGCATCGCCCAACTCCTTCCGAAATTGTCTAGACACATAACTTGCTTTCCGAAGCCACTCCCGAAACCAAACATCCACTTGCATCTCACCATTAGCCATTTTGACCTCCTTGCCGTCTTGCTTGAGAATGGGTGATGCAATGATGGTATATGTCTCCCGAAACGGATGTGGTGTGTATTGACGGACATATCCTTGTCTTTTTTCTTCATATCGGTGAATCTCATGAGCTCTTTGTGCCTCTGTTAGAGTAGCCCATTGCAAGACCTTACCGCAGAGATAGAGGTGATCCTTTCTCTCGGTTTTGTAGGCTTCGGGGTCTTGTTTTGCACGGTAGGCTTTGGCGGAATAGTAAGTGTCGAAGTCTTGTGGAAAACCATCAATTCCGTTGGGTGAGAGGTAGAGGGGTCGCTGTTCATCGAGCTGGACCGGGAAATTGCCTTTTGGGGATAGGGCGGGGAGGATTAGGTAGTGGAATATTTGACGGCGGATTTCGGGGTGGAGGGTGAAGAGCGGAAAGGGGTCAATGCTGGGCTTCGTGTTAGTTACTCTGTTATAGAGGGGGTTGGTATGGGTGAAGGGGATGAACGTTGAGGTCATGTGACAACGAAAGAGAGAACAGTGGGCACGTGAAAATTCATTTCCCAAGTAAGAGGTGGGTATGAGTGAAGTAGAATAACCAATAGACGTTAGAAAGAAAGGCAGCCGGGGACATACTGTTGTGGTGAACAGCCCGCCTTAGGTGCGTATTCTGAGAAGTCCTCGAGGGAAGCATTATGCTCGGGTTGTCGATCTATGATTCTTGAACCGAAACAAAAGTCTCCGTATCCCATCTCATATTGAAGTTCCTGGTTGATTGTATGTACCGCTGCAATTGTAGTGGCATTATGAAAGTTGGTTGCGACATCGGCCTTGCTATGTGGCTTGGAATTTGGATGATTGCTTTGGAGGAAGTTTCTTTTGTGACTTTCAGGATGATCGGGGTACTCGGAATCATCCCAAATAAAGGAGTATGATGCTGATGCTACAGATCTTTAGCCTAGATACCCAGAAAGGTGATTATAATAATGAAAGAAATAGAACGGAAAGTGATGAAGTTGAGATGCAAGATACATACATTCAACACCGTCCGAACACTCCATGATCGCAGCCCTGTAGGCTCAAGAAGCAAATCGTAGTTTATGTCAAAAAGGAAGAGAAATTGGGAAAGTATCAGACGGACGTAGTCAAAGTTCGTGGAGTTGAGAAAGCGGAAAGTTGCAAAATTGGTTGCTAGGAACATGAAGAAAGCACAAAAGAATAGAGGAGAAAAGAGATTCGATCTATCTATTAACCATGATTGTGTTATACCTCGCTTGCAAAGCGAATACAATGGCTCGCTTGCTAGCTTCGTAGGCAAATGGCGTAGATAGGTAAATAAGCGAGATGGAATCAGACAACTAGTAGCGAAGTCAACTCCACTTCGGGTAAAAGTGCCGGGAATTGGAGAGTGAATGACACCTTGTTGGTAGGCCAGATCGAACCACTTTTGGCCAATCACAGTCCACCGAAGACCCTCAAGCTGTGAATGAACCAAGATTGGTTGGGTTTGTCAGTGAATAACCCTTGTCGTAGTTGACTTCCACCAGGTAAAGTGAGACATGCTAAGCCAGCGACGCAGTGCTGTTCCGTAATAGTTTCACTAAGAGCCCTACAGACATAAATCTGGTTCCGATGGCAGCATGAAATATATCCAATACGAAGTATGCGATTCAACCCTCATGGTTACTTTGAGTGAGCTTTTGGCTTCGAGTCTTCCTGCTCTTTGTGGTTGGTTCATGGCGAAAACTCCAGTACTACTGGCAATCTCCTTTCCATTGCCTTTCAACGTTGCACATGTTGCTGCGCCCGCAATTTGATTACTGCCTTCGTTTTAGACAAACTGGAGCAAGTAAGAAGTGAATTACATAATCGGAATTGCAAGTGTCGGACTGTGATTGGCTACTCAATATGAAGATCGAGAAGTGACAATAGCGAGTTCAAGTGGAAGCGAGAGATCGAGTCTCAGAAGTAGACAAAGAGCAAACCAACCTACAAAACGACATCAAACTCGCATAACGTGATCGGCTATCGAATGGGTTATGAGAGAGGCCATTGGAGGAAAGATTTTGAAGATGATGATAAAAGTCAACTTACGCGGATCCCTGCTCTGCACCTGGAAAGCCTCAGAAACGCCACATCATGTGACATCTCCCCATTAAACTGTTGGATTCTCCTCACATTACGCCACGTAGTACTTCTAACCTCTCTTCCGCCCATAAGGTATATTGAACTTTGGCTTCTCGTATCCGTCTTCGCTATCGCCAACCTCATGAATCCAAAGATGCAACTGTTCTTCTTCAACATTTGGTTTTTGGCTCTTAAAAACCCTAATTCTCGCCTTCTTACTCCACGTACCAGGTGCTTCAACGCCAGCACATGTGTTTGCTAAACTTCCCCTTGAAGGCGAAGAGTTCTTCGCTAAGAGTACCAACTCTGGTGGGGTTTTCCAAGCCTCAAAGGAATATCCAGTCCAGAGGATCCACCCGATATGAGCGAGCACCATTGCGGTATAGACAAATAAAAGCGCGAGGGAAAGTAGACTCGCAGTGTTGTCGGCTTTGTACGAGAGCCCGGGTGTAGTTACGTACCACTTCATTTGTGTCTGATTTTCGGCGCTCACTCCAACGGGTCGTGGATATGTGTATGAAGGATTTTGTTGATCCCCAGAAAAGAATGAGGAGAAATCGCTCGGATCAATATAACATGCGCTAATCGTTGGGTTGCCAGCTTGATAGTGGATACCGATGCGAGATATTCCATCAGTGACCAGAGTTGCGATGGCGTTAGCTGTGACATTGTAGACAATTTCAAGATTAGGAAAGCCGACTTTCCCGTGGATGAGACCTATGACTTCGAAGAGAGTGGTCAAAGTTGTTTTGTTCCCTTCTACGATGGGAGTCAGGGTATGAAGCCATTCCGGTTTTAACGAGATAAATTGCCACGATCCGTCATCTTTTGGAAGAAAGCCAGCAGCGTCGTTGTACGGTTGTCCTTGCGTAGAAGGTGCACGAAGGTGAGCTGAATCAAGAACAGGTATCAACGGACCATTTCCTTGAACGCTTTCTCCGGGAGCCCATCGTGCGTCAATTGAACATGTTATTATGGATGCAGGAATACCGTTATCACCCCGTGGTACTTGGACTGCCAAAAGAGCACTTGCGTGAACATTGACAGCGTCACCGTCACTTGTGAAGACTTGGCCTGATGGTACAGGAACCCACTCTACAACACCATCGATGCTAGTTGAATTTCTTGGTCCATTATTCTTTGGCAAAAAGAATAGCTTGTCTGACCAAGTCTCGAATGGTTTGAGTAGCGGAAACTGGACAGGCACATCAGTTACGGTTGAAAACGCGCACGTAGCTCACACTCACACTCCGGTTCGTCGCATGATCAGATGAATTCTGATTATGGCAAACTGTTCGAACTGCTGGTATCCTTGTAGGTATGTGTGTGGTCGACCCGGACCCAAATTTGAAGTTGGCAGCTGGTGATGGAGATTTAATGATAGAAATTGCGCCACGCCAGGCAATATGTAAACTGCCGCTCCAGATATTAATCGCCGGCTGGGTTCCCGTGGCCCAGCTCTCTGGGGCGTTACCAGGTGCTCGGATTTGTAGAAAGATCTGTCTTGGCTGTTGCCATTCGTAAAAATTGATCGGGTTGTGCGGATGTACAAACAAATCGGTTCCCCACTGCGTATATACTGACATAAGAGTCGAGTATCCAGCCCAAGGGCAACCCAAGTAGTCAGACACTGGAGATTGAAGATTGGAAGTCGAAGGAGAGCGACACAGCGGTCCGCCATCTTCACCGTTGTCCAATGTGAGAGGAAAGAGGGTAGAGCTGTTTCCAATAGCATGAAAGTACGCAGCTCCAGCTGGCCAGGCAGGGCGGAAAGTTGGCAGGACCAGAACGGCAGCGGAGGGTCCAGCGAGTGCAACAATGATGCCAGACACGATAATCCAGACAGTGACAAACAGCTTTTGCCAGTTCCTCGAAAGCCCTCGTACTCCACTCCAGAAAGTCGATGAGAAAAAGTATTTGATTTCCGTGAAGCTTGTTTCAGCTGTGATCAAGCCTAAAGGCAAACCATGGTTGCTCCGGGTTAGCACGAATCGAATAATATCTCGGATTGTCATTCCAAGGGACGATATGACGAATAACTCCTACATACCCATGTTATAATCTGAACAAGATTTCTTTTGAGAGTCCTACTAGTAGTTTTGCAGAGACCTGAAGACCAAGTACGTCCAACTCCTGCATTGAAGGCCTGGAGTCGCCAAGATATCTGTCACCGATGTACCAACCTTTGAGGCTTAGAAAAGCAACAGTGATGATGGCTGAGACCGGCAACAAATGGATCTAAAACAAAAAACAACATTCAGTATGGAAGTCCATGTGATCTCAGCGAAAGGGTGAGCCTAACCCAACAACGAAACAAGGCCGTTTGGCGATTGATTCTCCAAACGACCTTCGGATTTTCTTGCGTTTTTCTACCAAAAACCGCCATTATGATAGTATAAGCACGTTTTACAAATATTCAAGAAGAAAAAATTGAGTGCAGCATAGAGACGAGAGAGCCTATATGTAATTGTCAGGTTGCAGCCTCACAAGTTGGGTGGGATAGGAAGCCGTCGCTCTTGACGACCAACACACCCAACGGCTGGCGCTTATTCGTAGTACGAATTCAGTCAACTTAGAATGATTGGACAGTATGAGTCTTACAACATTCAGTTGAAGACTTAGGCGCCTACCGTTGTCATAATCAGGCATGGCCAAGCTGCGTGGCCTTCAGCCTCATTTTGGCAGGCTTCCGGTGCAACCCTTTGGTGCTTTTTGTCATTCCCGCCCAGCTAAGTTCTTCCAATATTTCAACGTAGAAGGTAAAGGTGAACCAAGGCGTCCTGTTCGGAGAACTTCTCTCCCAGCGGAGATTATACTAGAACCAAAATTAGCCTCCAACACTTTGGGTGGCTAACCAAGCACAGAGCTGTAGATCTGCGTATGGCGAGCTAGCACCCGAAAAGAGTAGTGATCCCACAAGAAAGCACCATAGCCCCCAAAAAAGAAAGGAAGAGAGCTCAACTTTCCCTAGGCATTACCGACAGAGACGCTCGGAATATGCGCCCCAAATAATCCAAACCTCCACCAGTCTCTGGCAGCCACTGATTTTGGGATGGACAAAGCTGACCGCAATTTTTCCTGGGTTCGAGGCTGGCGGCAATTCCCGATGTATGTGTAACATCAAGACACCACAAGGAACTTTGCCACCTTCAGCAGAAAAGCAAATGTTTCAGAGTCTTCGAGGAAAAAATAGAAAGAAATCGGATTCTTTTTTTGGGGGGGGGGGGGGGGGGCGCAAACCCCTGCACAACGCCATATCATGTGATCAGCCTCCCAACCTCTTCATTTTCGCTTTCCTTGCAAGCACAAATCCGTCTACCCCGTAGAGCTTTTAGGCTCTTACTTTGATATTCATACCATCTTAGCTATGTTTATATATCTATTTCTTTCATTTAATTCCAACAAGTGGTTCGTCCTTCGGTGTCATAATGCTGCCGCGCCTCCTGACAGAAAAACGATCAAAATAAGTTATTTCAAGCAATCCCCCATATGAAAACACCGATTGGCTTTGTGCGTCACAATGAAAGTTCTGAATCATTTCCAATACAGTCCTTTAACAACGAACGATGCCTTTCGCTTGGTCGTGGTAGCCCGTGGCTCTCCAGAGATCCCAAAAGCCATCATACGAAGCTCTCTCCTACACTTGGGGAGACAAGTCAAACCAGCGCCTTGCGTTCCTCGACAACCACCCTTATCCCATTCGAAAAACCTCTTCGAGGCACTTCAACAACTCCGCTCACCATATGAAGACCTCGTCCTTTGGGTGGATGCGATATGCATCGATCAAGGAAATCTCGCGGAGTGATCGCATCAAGTGGGTCAGATGAGAGCTATATACAGTCGTGCGGAACGGGTTCGGGTATGGCTTGGTGCGGCGACGACAACAAGTGATGTAGCGATGGATTGGTTAGAAGATATGAGTATGCCCACATTCAATTCATTAGGAATTCGATGGAGACCAGAAAGATTTACACCTGGGCTGTTGATTCGGGATCAAATTGAGAAATAGAAAACACTTGACGAATTGTGCAAGCGGGAGTATTAGAGAAGTGTTTAGATTGTCCAGGAAGTTGTTTTAGCCAGTCGGCTTGTGATTAATTGCGGAGACGCTGTGGTGAAATGGGCCGGTTTTGAGTACATCATCAACGGTTATGAGGTGCTGTTTAAACCAAAAGCAGCCCTCAGATCTGCCCGTCAAGTTCGAAAATAGTAGACCTGCTTGAATTGAGGAGATTAAATTTCTTCACTGCTTCTGTACCCTCCAGAGACTTTTCGAAACCACGAATGATTCCTTGTGTAGCGATCCGCGAGATAAGATATACGCCTTACTGGGTCTCATAGCAGATTTTCAGAGTGGAGTAATAGTGGCAGATTACTCCAAAGGGCTTAGAGAGGCGCTATGGAGGTTCTATATTTTGGATGGAAGGCCAGACACATATGTTGTTGGGAGTCAACGCTTCCACCAACTTTCGGGAGACATTGCACATTTTTATTGGGACACATTTTCACAGCCAGCAGACGAAATAACAATCATTGGGCGTTCAACGGGAAGAGTCATCTATGTCGGACAGCCTTAGAGAAACGAAGAAGCCGCTGCAAAATGGTCCTCGTATCTAGAGGATCTTTCGTGTCGTAGATTCGAGGTCTTGAAGCAGTACCAGCAGTTCTGCAGCACGTTTAGCAAGCTTCATAAACTAGAGATTCGAGATCAGGTTAGATTGTTACAGGAACTTTTGCCTAGTCAACTGAATAGCAGAATAGCAAATAACTCCTCTGTTACAAATGTGCAATGAAAAAAGGAAAAAGAACTCGATGGCGGCAGTTTGAGTTTGACAGAACGGAGCGGGAAGTTCAACTACTGGCCCCCTAAAATTTGGAGAGCATACCTCTCTTCGCATAAAGAAGACCGGATTATGCGTGCTTTCTACCGCTTCCAAGTTATGATCACTTATTCTCGTCGCTTCCCGTCACCACAATGTCCCTTACCCCTAGAGGAAGAGGCATCAATTGATGAACGCACACTAAAAAGGATGTTTGACGTCTACTCCCCATGGGTCAACGAACAGCTATATACTATTTACAAATATCTAAAGCACAAGGTTCGCGAAGGTATGGCTTCTACGTAGCATCATGGCCTTTGGCTTTTAATATATTTGAAACATATTGGACTGATATCTTTCGTGTAGCAGTTCAAGAGGTCGCGCGGAATAGCCCATGTTGGAGTCAACTGTTCCAACATCCTCTTTCAAATAACTGGTTATTACATGGCACGTAAGAAGTACGTAAAACTATATGTAGGCCTCAGAGTATTCTGTGCTGTTGGAAACGTTCTAGCCAGTCTATGTAGCTACAATTAGATCTGCCCCTCCTCTCCCAAGTCGCCTCCACCAATAGCTACGATAAGTGGGATATGCTATTCGCCCCCCTGAGAACAGTGAAAAGTCGATTTGTAAAAATATATTGGGAAAAATTGGCTCTTGATACTCTAGGATCCTACTCTGAAGACAGTCTTCAATCCCTATCCAGCCATTCAAGGGGGGCATGTGATGGTACAAACTCAAGTCCGTTTAAAGTTTGGCTTTTTGTACATAAAAAAACAACCTAAGCTCAACATTGTGGTTATATCGCGTTGGGTATGTTATCTTTAACTACAGTGGGTTCCCAGATGAAAGAATTAATGGGATTGTGCTAAAAGAGGATGTTGTCATGGATGAAGAACTACGTGGAATAGACTGGATATATGGACTTAAACAAAGCAAAGAAATTTGGTTAGCAGGAGGCAGAGGATACTGGTCACTAGGTGACCTGACCAAGGTTACTGGTTTGAGTGAGGATGAAAAACACAATTTCCTTACCAAGAAAGAAAATTTGACAGCATTTCAGGATACTCCAACAGAAGGAAGCGGAATCACATAATCATGGATATGTTAACTTTTTGGATGGGGCTGGACTTATTGGTTGATGGGGTTGAGTGGGGCTGGATTCGTTTAACTTAATGTATGAGTGTGTTTTGTTTCAATGGTATATGCAGCTCACACAATTATGTTTTACAGGTTCATGAACTTTCTTAATACTGTCTTTGGCTCTGCATGAGACTTAAAGCCATACTATAGCCACACTATTCTAAGTTTACTACATATCTTCTAGCTATCTTTGGCTTGCGATAGACATTAAAAGTGGCAGTTTTTGAAAACTTCATGTTCATACCTCCCTAATTAGCCCTCGTTGTTATAACTTTCCATAGTAATTGAAGGAAATTATTTTAAATACTTTGAACAATTTAGAATCATCCAAGACATTTAGGAATATCAATTTCAATTGTCCTACTTCAGTTTGTCCTAGAAAGTTAGAAAGTAGGGGGTTTTTTGGCTACCGCTTTTGATGAACACTGCAAGCTCTGGGCAGGAATAGACAAGTTTTGATAGAATTATTAGTCTTATCATATTGATAGTGAATGTCACAAGATGAAACAGCTTGGATACAATCATCCATTCACCAAACAAAGGTGTATGTTCTGGCAGTATGACTCAAAACAAACTTCATTACTAGAAGCTTGTTGTAAGTTCCTAACTTTTAAATATGCTTTTCCCCTTGTTCTTTTTGAAAAACAACTCACCATAACATCCCGCTGCCATAAGCCTACAAACATAGCAGCTCTTACACTCGTTTACTCCCACACTCGCTGACCACCAACACTCGTTGAGGACACTGGAAACACCAACATACACAAAGCACCATGCTTCCCAGCCAATTTCTTCGTGGCGGTGCTCGCTCAATCAGTACAACAGCAAAACGGGCCATCATGGGCGAAAAGCTAATCCCTCTTTCCAACCCATTTGGCAAGATTCCATACCTCGAACTTGCACCCCGAGACGATACAACAAAACATCCCAGCCGAGAGATCAATCTGCGCTCCCTACACAAACACGAGCAACCCCAGAGTGAACTCCCTCATAAGATGCCAAGTGCCGAGTTGAATCCTTTGGAAAAGAAACGAGAGAAGTTGATAACCGAGAAAGTTCATGTTTCAGGTATGAAGATGGGGAAGAAGGAGTTTGACGGTAAGTTTCTTTCCGGATGGATGGATAGTGGAAGGGCGGGTGTGGGATGGATACTGATGGTTCTTGTAGACATGACTAAAGAATTTGATCTTACAGAGGAAGCTTGGAACCCTTTGGTCGAGGCCATTGGTGATGTAAGACCAGAGAGAAACGATAAGGGGGGGACAGTCACCAATCGTGGTTATTCCTGTTCTCGGGATTGAGACACAGATGATTTTAGGATGGAAGAGTCTAGATGGTAGATTTTAAGTCATCAGACATATATAAATACCAAGTATGTTGAACTACATCTCAAAATACTCTTTTGGTTTCGTTTACTTTCTCTGCTATCGGTAAGAGAAGTGTTTTCTAGTAAATGCCGACTAATAACGGATATTTTCGGAGAGATTTTAGGAGAATCAAGGAGCCATCTTTTTCATGATTATTTCTAGAAGAAATCCATTTAATTATCCTAGAATGTTTCGCACAACGGACGTGAAAGTAGGTGTTCATTAATACCCATCCGTGTCGCTATCTGGTTTCTTGGAAACAACTATATCTGCTATTGAGGAAATTGTTCGAGCGTCTCACCAAGCTCTCCCTACTGGTCTTGCAGAACGAAAATACTAGTATGTTCCCGCCATTTTCTCGGCACGTTCGACTGCCGCTTTCGTGCATGCATCGAAATCTTCTTTGGGTAAACCCAAAAGCTCATTAGACAGCCCCTTGTTTGTCTCAAAATCCCCAGCACCATCTGGAAAGAAGCTTCTGGCGTACATCAGAACCCCAAGCCCTCTTCTTTCGCCCTTCTGAAACATTTTCATCCCATTCTTGTACCTCTCCTCCACATCTTCATACCTTACAGTCCATTCGCTCTCCTTGGTGCCCGTAACACGCAGCACCGACTCCCACATATCCTTTTGACTAACCAAGAACGAAGACATATAACAAGTCTTGTTCTTGAAGCTTTCAAGTACTCCCTCCGATTCATCCCCTTCCTCCTCTTTCAGAACCTTGAAGTCCAAAAGCTTAGCAACAGCTCTTCCAATCTGAGGCCAAGTACTCGTGTTGATCTTCTGGTTCCCATCCCCATAAAATGTAACTCTCTTCTCCTTGAAATCAAATCCATATCTCCATTCCGTCCCGGCAAGACTGTATTCGTACCAAAACCCACAAGTAACAGCTATCCAATTACTCACACCTAAATCCTCAATCAATTTTCTATGTTTCGCCAATCGCTCACCGACGAATGCTACATCGCGGAGAAGAGCTGGGTTCGCGTTATCAAAACCCCATTCGTTGGGGAATATCCATTTTACTCCTGCAGAGGCGGCAGCTGTGATGAGGGCGGTTTCTTGGTCTGGGGGTGCGGTCACGGACATGGTAATTATGAGCACATCTTGTCCTTGTAGAGCGGAAACGAGGGATTCGTGGGAATCGTAGTTAACATTCTTGGTGATGATGCCAGTGGGAAGGACGCTAGCGCTTTCTGGACGGGTGAGAGCTGTGATGGTATGTTTTTCGTTGGATAAAAGGGAAGCGAGAATGTGAGAACCGAGGTTTCCTCCTGCCTAGGAATTTGCGTTAGATTTCTGTGAACGAGAATGGCTGGAAGTCTACCTACCCCAACAATAGCAATCTTTTTGACGTGGTTTTGGAACTCCACGGGTTGAGATCTTGCAAAGTGTTCAGACATGATGGAAGAGTAGCGGGAAATTGAAATGCATTCCGGGGTTTAACTTTGTGGGATGATTGAAAGTGTTGAGAGAGAGGGAAAGTGCTGGATCTAAGAAGCATTTATACCTCAAAGAAAAAAGAAAGTACGTAACTGTTGCTTAACTCCGTGAAAGCCACATGCTTGATATCTCAATTTTGTTCAGACACCACGATGGATTGCCCTTTAGGCTCGCTTATCTCAAACACCGGTGGAGGGCATACAGCGAGCGGGGCATAAACTGGAGCATTACTAGCTAGTGCCCACTCAATCGGGTTCTTTCGATGATAAGCGACAAAACTTCTCCTTTCTCTTGAATACGAAATGTGGTTAGACTCGTATGCTTCTCTTCCAATACGAAAAGTAGTTAGATCAGATTTAGCGGGGCGGAATCGGAGTGCTTAAACCCGAGCCATCGCGTTATGTCCGGTGTCAGCAGTCTAGGGATGTTATGATACTTTTAATACTTGAGGTATACAAATGGTAGTTTAATTTTTAAGATCACACCTCGCTCTACTATCCTGGAACTTAAAGAAATAAGGATTCTATGAGTGGAGTTGGGGGCAGAAAAGGGATGATCATGTGATCAAGCTGGTACCGGGCTTCGAAAAACTTGGGAATATTACATGCGCCCACTTATTTTGACTCTTTCCATGAAGGACAATGGCCCCTGAAGACCTTTGGCCATCCCCCTCAAATACTCACAGAAGCTTGTTTTGGAAAATGAAGAGGAGCTCAATTCAAAAGGGGTTACCTCGCTTATTTCCCTGAGTTTGGTCTGGATTCGAATTTCCGCAGCACTTACAGCAGCAAAACCCAAGTAATAAAACATGAAAACTGTGTCTTAGTAAAGACTTCATTGTATGGGTGGAAGTATTTCATTGCAATTCTGGGTATGAGATCAGTCACCATATCGACTCTTGAAAAAGACGACGAACAGCCCAACGCCTTAATCCCCTCCACCAGACAACTGTTTCCAAACACATCACCCATCCTCCTTTCTGTATTAGTAGGCACCCTAAGAATTCTCCAAACAAACACCAATAATGCACTGATTGACTTCCGTAACTGGAACATCATAACACACGATCGTACATCCCCCATGACACCCAGAAGGACAATCTTTATTTTTGATACAGGTTTTATAAGGACAAGAGCGTTTGAAGATGCGTGGATTGGAGGTTACAGTGCTATCCTTCAAGGCGTCGACTGAGGCCCTGATCTTAGCTGACTCGTCGGTGGAAAGTTGGACTTGGTCCAGGATTTGGCCTTGCGCGTTGACGCTTTGGATCGTGCCATCTGTGTTGAGGCGATTGAAACCTTGTCCTGATAGGTCGCTACTGAGACTGTTTATGAGAGCTCGTGTGTTTCGAGTTGACTGTTTTTTTTTTTTTTGGATGTGGTTAGTTTCTTGTTATTGGATGTTTGGTGGGGTAGGACCAGGTACCTTGGGTTGTAGACTTCCAACGGCTGAAGCATTTCCAAGCGTAACAGCAAGTGCAACAAATGTGAAAATAGCGGCCTTCATTTTGACAAGCTGTGAACGCGAAAGGGAATAATTAAAGTATCTTTGACTGATGAATTGTCAGATGGACGATTGAAGGAACTAAGCTTGGTTGATTCTTTTGGGGGGATTTCCTGGTCCAGTTACTTTATATAAGTATTTTAGAAAATTCATTACACAAGAGTAATGTTTGCAAGCCTTCATCAAAAGGCAGCTGAACAGTGTGTGCGATCGGCCTCTACACGTGGCGTTGCTCAAATAACGCTAGTGCAACAAGAAAACATGTCGTACATTCCTTGCACCAACACAATTGATCCAATCTCACTCATATTCCCTGGATCTTCTAGTCGGATTATTCAATTTATTGGTCACTGGATACGAAATGTCGCTGATTTCCCAAATTGTAAATAGTGATGCAATGCGGGGGCTGAGAACATGCAAATCGCTTCCCATTACGATTCAGCTGATTGCTTTTTTTTTTATTTAGTTGAGTGCTGGGTGCCTAGTAGAGTGCCTTGCAGAGTTAGCATGTACAACCTCGCAGCAGTCCAACCAATTCAGGTCATTCAGACTTATTCCTGCCATCAAATTCTGCAGGGCCCTGAAACAGTGAAACGCGAATTCTCGAATGCCACTGTGTATTCCACATCGTATTCCAAGCATCACGTAGTTCCCGTGCCTTCTTACCTCCTTAGAGAGTTTTCACGTGATTGTGTCTGCCTACGGGTTTTGCAAATATGATTCGTCTGGGAAAAGCCTCAGCCTCATTGACCTTGTTCTACGGCTTATGGGCGGATGGCCTAACAAGAGCCTAAGAAAAAGGATATCAATGCATGCATGTTCCGTCCAATCCCAAATTCAAGTGACATGTTCGAATCCACAAATTGGCACAGTTATCACTTCTCAGGTGGCTAAGATATTCATTCCCTTGAGACCAAAGTTCAATAAGTTTCGTAACATCCATACGTGTTCTCCCTTCGCTCAAATTCAAGAACGGCCAGAAAAGCACATACCTCCCCAAGAGATAATCCAGCGAGGCTTCGGAAGCCTACAAACCATCCATAAAACCCCTCACAACTCCCTCTCCACAAACCCCAACCCCCCAACCTTCCCCTCAGTAATCTCCCGATACTGAGTAGCCGGATGATACACGCCTAGCGGAAATTCCGCAGTCGGAAGGTCAAATTTTCGAATGCTAACCGCAACCTCCAATCCACTATCAACCAGCTTCTGTCGATCGTCGAGGAGATTGCCAGCTGTATCAGTAAGTCTCCAATCCATGTATTTTTTCAACAACGGGACTACATTGTCGGGCTCGAAGTTATCCAAGATTCGCAGTTCCATAGGGGGTCCCTCAGCCGGAGGCGAGTTGTTCGATTTCAAATAGTGTTTGAGAGAATGAGAGATGGGAATGACGTCCTCATAAATCATCTTTTCATCGCGCTGTTTGAGGCAGTTTGCGCAGGGGGCATCTTGGGAGGTGGCGAAGATGGAGGAGAATCCGACCTGGTTTTTCTTGGTGAGGAATCTGAAGGCTTCTTCGGGAATAATTTCTCCAATGAAGATGTGGATGTTGAACGAGCCGTTGTATGCGAATCTAGCAAACGTCGGTCAATATCATGTGCAAGCTTTGATGTGGTGATATGATACAACTTACTTCTTCACCCGGATACGAGCATTCCATGTGAGTACGCTTTTGTCTTTGACTGTCTCAGGTGGATTTGCGGCGGTATCTGCGCTGGCGTTTTGGATGGTGATGGTTTTCGGGGCGTTATCGACGGTGACTGACATTGCTTCTGGTGTCTGCACGGCAACGCTTCGAACCATAAGCTGGGAGGCTTCGAGAGCTTCGAATCTGACAACTGGAGTGGTAATTGGATTGGCTTGCTTTCCATACAAGGCAATTGATGTAGATAGATCTCTTGGCCAATGGTCCGATACCGACTTGGGAGGAAGCGACCCACTTGTTGTCCTGATTCAACTGTGAGTTGATATAATTTTTTCAAGATACGAGGGACTTACCAGTTGTAGTACTCATACAAGTGGGTCTCGAGGGCAGTTCGTCCATTGGCATCAAGGGGCTTGTTACCAGGAATGGCATACCCGAGGGTGGTCCAATCTCGGACGTCGTTGGAGGTCCAAAACTTGGTGTCATCTTTACGGAAGGGATAAAGATTAGCTGATGCATCGGTAGCCGTCGGCCACTTTTCAGGATAAAGTGCCTGATAAATCGCGAGAATGCGATCAATGTTACTGGAGAAATTGTTAGAAGAGAAATTAGTCGGCACACAATAACAAATCCATACCAGTGATGTAGCCAGAATATCGGATCAAACTACAAAGAGTGTTAGTGAGAACATGTTATACATAAATATGATACTCACGGCAGCAATAGATGGGTTTCCCATATGACCTTCAAAGTTCTGTCCTGTCCCAATGAGTCCATGGATGTTGTCGTGCCAAGCTTCGAGAGAAACAGCAGTATCAGGTTGACCTGTGCTTGGATCGATAGCATTGTGAGTGGCAAAAGATGCCCATGTTCTCAACTCATTGTTATGTTTGCCGTCGTTTGTATACCGGCTAAGTAACTTCCACAAATTCGTACTAAGGGAGACAACCTGGTCTCGGAGATGCGCTTCAAAAGTTGCAATGCTGGTTTCTCCGTTTCGACCTGGATTTCGAACTGTATGATCTTTTCCGGCGACGGACTAATAGAACAATCAGTTTGATGAGTTTGTAGTAAATGTTACTGTTGACTTACAATTCGCCAGCTAGAGCTCCAAGCGATTGGAGTACGTCCTTTAGCCCTGATTGCCTCATTTTTAAATTTTAGAGCGTAAAGAGGGTTGGGGATAGAGGTGAGATCAGAAGCGTTTGGGCGTAAAACCCACACGTCCTTGGCTGAGAGAATCTTTGGCATACCCCAGATATTTGTATTGAGGACAGAACCGGTTTGCTTGTTTCTTGGCAACATCGGGTCCCAGAAAGGAATTCGGAATCGAGTTGCAGCCTGCTTGTAGAGAGATCTTTGCGGCTCTTGCGTAAATTGGGCCGCAATTTCATTGATCTTGTTCGAGAGTGCTTGCTGCGGAAATTTTAGTTCCATATTCAGACATGAGCACTGGAGGGGAGTTCACCTCAAACATTTTCATGTATACCCGATGCCATGTTGGAAATACCAGCTGACCGTGAGTGCAGTACCCGCCAATGTCGCCATTTGGTTGCTGAATTCCATTCCAGTTCTCGGAAGGTTGCCCATGAATTCCTGAAGCAGTAAGTAACTACTCGGGACAGGGTTTTCAGTATCTCCAAATTTAACTTACCTGAAAGACTGTAAAAGGTCCACCAATCCTCATTCCTTTTGGCCACAGATTTATTTGCATCCTCTTTCTGCAAAGCCTCGAGAGCAAGAAGGTAGAGATTGGTCATTTCATTGTCACCAATGAACTCCTCAATCTCCACTCGAGCTTTCGAGGCATCTGGGACAATGGGAGCGACGAAGTTCTTCGCCTGTGCGTCCTTGGCATTCAACAACATTTTGAGAAAAGATGGAGCTTGAGGAAAAGGCAATGAGATGTCCGATTGATATCGATGTTGCTCTTGAAATGAAACTGTAGCTTTGGCAGAAAGAATGGAGGAGAAGGGGGAGGGTTATATAGAGATTGAAGACAAGCAAAATGTGAAAAGTGCCGTAGGAAAAGCCACGATACTGAATCTCAACACGCGTTGCGCACAAAGGAGGCAGCCAAAGTGAAAGGCTTCAGCTGAGCTGCGGCTTACTGTTGCCATGTCTTGCCGTAACGAGAGGCTGATGATATTATTTGTCGCTGGTGGCCTTTCCGCGCGTTTCCAATGGCCATTGCAGCGGGGAGTCACCCGGATCGATAAATGTGATGCGGCTTGCAGAAAACTGTAGTCACTATTCGACATTGATTCGTTGAACATGGACAACCATCAGCTTACTGTAGTCATGTTGTAGTGTTACCCCAGAAGCTAGGCATAAGGTTATTCCTCCGAGAAGTTTGTGGCTACCCATAAAAATGCAATAATTTGAAGTCCTTTCGGGCTCTGAGAAGTAACCGTATTCATTGAAGGTTGTTTTCGAAGTCTCTTGAAAAAAAAAAACCACAAATTTTGATTAGTTTTGGAGCTGTAAGCTATGCGGTGAAGCTATGAGACCCTTGGGCTTGAAATGAGGGGTATCGGTGAGGGGTCCGTATGACTGCTCGTATAAAGGAAAACCTGTTGGACCAGGTACTTCCACTACCGGTCGGGATATGCCACGAAACGTTCGATGGTGTGACCGCAATGTAGCACAGAGCCAACGAAGCTGGCTCGAATAAACGTGGCTGCATATCCAGCCAGCCCCCAACTTGTCTTGGAGTCTAGGCCATAGCCATCCTCCGTAACTCGCGATCACCAGAAGTATATTCATTCAATCGTTTTGTGGGGATAGAGGAGGCTGCTTTGGAGTTTCATCGATGGCAAATTATATCCCGCGATGGTGATGCGTGGGAAGTTGTATTTGGGCATTGGGGAAACGCATGTGGGTTCAATTGGATCGCAAGACCTATCCGGGAGCAGTTCTAGACTACACCAGCTGGGTGGGAGGACGGCAGGAGACTATGGAGTATTAGTAGGGGTTTCGTTGGGTAGTCATGAATGGTATCTCGCCATTCTTTACCAGATTCATTGCAGTCTGGCTGATTCCAGACCCTAGAGATCACGGATTTCTTCCACTGGAAGGCATCAAAATTGGTCACGGCGACACCATCGAAACTGAATGGCAAAGCACCAGACTTGTAGACATTGCAATTGCAATTGCTTGGTTCTTCGCCTATGGATTAGTGTTGTGGGTTGTAGCTCAAGAAGCTGAGTCAAAGTTGTTGTGAGAGATAAAGCGATACTCGTGACGCGACGCGGAATTGGGAGCTTCCATGCCACAGAATGGGACTTGTTGAAATCGCAATTTCTTTGTTCGTCACAGATGGATGAGCATGAAGTTGTTGAAAACCAGATTGAACGGGAGTTGAGATTGTATTTAAAAGAACGTAGGAAATTACGCAAACTAACTCGTTGGGTGCATCGAACGTGACCCGGAAAAATAAATGCCGAAACAACACCAACCCCCTCTTTTTCGACCAGCTCCTTTCTATCAACATATCTATCCAAACACCATCTCCACATATACCCAGTACACAAATCAACTCTACGCCTACCATCCTCTATACACAATCCCTCTCAATACCTATACCGAGGCGGCTCCCAACGAGGCGGCGTCAAACGTGATGGGGTTCCTTCTTCCTCCTCATCACCCTCTGGCTCAAAGTTCAGTGATGCTCTTGACCCTTGATGAACATCACCAGAACAATATGCACAGACCGAATCGTCTGAACTCTCGCCATCGCTGTCCGATGATATATGTGGCTCCGGTGAAGGGACATATTCATTTCCATAGAAATCATCATATGGCATCCGTGATGTTGCAGACGGGCTTTGAGATGGAGTTTCCACCCAGGTCATAGCATCGTTCTCATCGAACTCATCATATGGTGTTGCGGATGGGTTTGGAGACGGAGTTCTTGACTGCCCATAAGCCATGTTATCTGGCATCTCGCTATCGATGTCTGATACAGTTTCCAACGAGGGCATAGATTCGTTCTCATCCATTTCCTCAGGTGGCAGCTGTGTTGCTTCAAACAAAGATGGAGATGGGGGTTCCCCCCAGGTCAGAGCATCGATCTCACGAGATGGAGTTCTTGACTGTTCATCTGGCATAATATCGTCATCAGCCCCATAGAGGTCTCCGAAAGAGTTCCCGAAATCCGGAGTAGCCTGTGGGTTCTGGGGCGAGTGCTGAAAGTCCCTGGTGAGGGTGCTGTATGGTGGAAGTGGTGCCAAAAATGGCAAGTCCGTTCCGTTGCGAGCGTTTTGTTGGCGGAAGTGGTGCCAAAAATGGCAAGTGCATTTCATTGTGAGCATTTGGTGGTGGAAGTGGTCTCAACAGGGATGCAGGTTGCAAGTGCATCCCGTAATGAGTGTTTGGGGAAAGAGGTACCAACATTGCCGGATGTCGTGAATGCATTCCGTAGTAAGGATTTGGCGGTGGTAGAGGAGATATTGGAGATGGCGATGCAAGTCGTCTTCCGCCATTCATTGGTGGCAATGGGGGAAGTGACGGTGGAGCATCATCGACCCTGCCATATCTTGGGCATGTTGTCGGCGGTGAAAGTGGCGTTGGTGATCTCAGTTCTCTTTGACTATCCACCAGTAGCACTCTACTGAATCTTGGCCGCGGAGTAGGTGGTGGGAGAGGTGTTGGTGACAGCAGTTCCCTGTTAGAGTCACTGGGAGAGACTGGTGGAATTGTCGAGATTGGTGATGGTGGTAACAATTGCCTCTGCTGACTATCCATCAGTAGAGCTTCGTGGACTCTGCTGAATCTTTGACTTGGTACGGCTGGAGCTTGCAACTGCATCTCATTTTCAGGATGACCAGGTGCCCACGACTCCGACTGTGATCGGGATGCCGAAGTACTCCAATCATCGGAAGGTGGTGGTGCTACGAATCCTGTTGGTATTGATGATCTTGTCGAGTCTCCGTAGTTGCTAGAAGAAGCCGATAATGTTCGTGACAGGCTACGGTATTGTTCATTTCCGTTGCTGGTCTCCTCCAATCCATGGTTGGAGCCAACCCGTCCTGCTCCTGTTGCGGTGTACCTAGCAGGTTGGGAAAGTTCTGCCGGACCTTCTGGTGTTCTTTCTCTTTGAGGCCCGTTATTATTTGGTAGACGACGAGGAGCTGGACTTTCAGCTCCATGGGAGAGATCAATGGGATTGTCTTGCGAACCCATTGACGATTCATAGAAGTCTCTTAGTTCTTGGTGCGAGAGTCCTTGGTGGGATTCTAGTTCAGCCTCATCAGTGATACCAATAGGATTGCCTCTCGAACCCGCTTCTTCGGAATTTCTAATAGGATTGTTTTGCGATCTCATTGAAAATTCATTGGAGTCTCTTACTTCGTAGAATGAGAGACTTTGGTGGGATTCTGATACATATAAGTCAGTATTTGGACCTAGTGAGGAAGAAAACTTACGATTTGCTCGTCTCTCATTGTGGCGGTTGGATGCTTCCCCACGTTGAAGCCTGCTTGTTCGAGTGTATGCTAAAGTATGTTAACACTTGGAACAATTGTGTCAAAGGAGTTTGGGATTCTTACGAGTTCTTCGAGGGTTATCTTGTCCTTTGTGGATATTGCTTTTATTCTTCTTGTCCTTTCGTGCATTTCTCTCCCTGATAGCATCCCGATCCTCTATGGAAAGCATGTCTTCCCGCGTGGTAATTGCGACGCGGTCATGGTTTGTTGGCATACTTTGCTGTGACTGGGGAGCAGGACGCTCGACGTTGGGAGTTGGTGATACCTGATCAGAGATGGGGTCTCTATCCCTGCTTGGGTCGTTGCCCATTGAATTTTGCTTGCTTGGCTGGTTGCCCATGATGATTGGTGAAGGGCTTACTTGTTGGTGATTGATTTTATTTTCTTCAAGCGAAGTATCTATTGCGTGAAATCTGTCTGGTAGATCTGTGACGGAAAAGGAAGAGAGATGTTGTGGGGGAATCCTTTCCTTTTATGTGTATTGGGGGTGAGCTAGGTACTGCAAATCACGGCCCTAAGGATTCAATTATGATGCCAGAACTCTTCTGGTTCCAGTCCAAAATAGTTGTACTTCCAAGCACCGAGTTAGCCTCGATACTAACGTCAGAATCCCAAGCGGACCATTACTTGTCATAATTCACTGACGTGCTGCCTCACAATTACACTCATCGTATGCTTTTCCCCCCAAACGCCCTCAAATTAATCATGACCGTTTCAACAAATTGTTGAGTCATATAAATATCGGTAATTGACATAAATGCCACCTTTTTAATTAATAAAGACAGAAATGCCACTTAATTAATTTATTCCTGACTTATATGCCACTTTCATGCCATTCATTGATTTAGTAGTGATTTTACGACTAAATTAATGAACGTAAAAAAGTAGTATATCTGTTAGTCACTATTCACTCTTTTTGGGTGTATTTTTACCTAAAAAGAATGAATCGTAGCTAGCGGATACGTAATTAAAGAACTTCTCCTAGTAAAAATATTCCCAAAAACAACACTAAAGTAAGCGTATTAACACCCTCAAAGCACATACATACAATATACTACTAAAAACTAACGCTCCACGCCCTCGCATTAAACCTAGAGGTAGAAAGCCTATAGTAGTAGGAGTTTAAGAGTATCAAAGAGGCAAAAGAGGCCTTTACTTATTTTATTGATTTCTTAGTATATTTATATACGTAATTCAAGAAATGATTAAAATACTTCTACTAACAGATATGCTACTATTTTACTAACATAAATGCCACCTTTGTAATACTAATAGAAATGCCACCCATTTCAGACACATATACTATTGTTTTACGTTCATCATCTAAATAACAAAAACACCAAAAAAATATACTTAGAGCTCATAATATAAATAATTAGCATAAAAGTGGCATATAAGTCAGGAATAAATTAATTTGGCGGCATTTCTATCTTTATTAATCAAAAAGGTGGCATTTATATTAATTACCGTATATATATAGAATTCCTTCCAGTTTAAATACCAGCAAACTAATACCTACACCCTGATAGTCTCGAGTTTTCGAGTTTGTCGATTTTCTGTACTGGTGCTGGTCACCTTTCTAGCCCACAATAAGCGAGGCGCCGTTCTAAACTCGTGCCTCATTAGTTTCGCACGATGGAGAGCATTCTTGTGTCACAGCTTCAGATCGTCGATCCAGATGATTCTTTTTTTGGTCTGGCCAGATAATCTTCTATGGTGCGTTTTGATTATCTTTTTAGTCATTTTACCGCCCTGATTTAGATATTTCGCATCTGGACCAAATCTCATAAATACCCCGGTTCCCCCTCACTCTGTGGATTTCGTCGTCACATTTTCAAACCCAATTATATACGTTACCAACACCCGTCTTCTCAACCTCAACGAACTCCCAAACTTTATCTTCCAGCGCTAAGGTTTTCCTCCTTTCAATCTTCACGGCAGACTTGCTATATACAATCTTCGAATTCCTCAAACGCCTATAATCCACATACGAAACAATAAAACACCAAACAAAACACACAAGCTTTCAATTTCGCGCTTCAACCTATCACAATGAGTTGCCAAAACACCAACATTGCCGTTCCAGAAACTACCAACCAATATCTCACTCACAACAAAACGGCCAATTACCTCATTCTCACATCTCCCAATAAAACTATGGCCGATATCACCCCTCTAAATGTCGCCAAACCCAACACAACAAACAACTACCTCGTTCTTACAACTATGTCTACTGAAGTGAGCAATACTCACCCAGCTAATACGGTCACGCCCGCTACTATTCAACAATGCCACACCTTACACAGCGACAAAAACATCAAAACCACAACTACAACAACACTCGCAAAAACCAATACACCTCATCAGCATTTCAAGCTATTCTCCAACCTCTCCAAAGATATCGGCCTTCAAATCTTCAAACACCTATCTCCTGTTGAATCAGCATGTCTGGGCTTAACATGCACATCACTCTACAACCTCCATATGGCTACCACGGGGGTTGTGGATCTAGGAGAACTCGGATGGGTGGAGATTGATGCGAAATGGAAGAAACAGGACTTGAGCTGTATTTTGAAAGGTTGGATGGGTGAGCAGGGATTTATTTATATGGAGAGTTGGTGTTTGTTTGTTTCTAAGAATGCTGGGGAGGAAGGGGGAGAGGGGGAGAGATTCTTTTTGGCTGAAGAGGGAATCGCGTCGCGTCGAGAGAATCGTTTGTAAATGAGTGCTTTGGGTTTTGTACGCAGCAGATATTATATGGCTTTTGGAATATTGTTTAGACTCTGCTGTTTTTGTGGTGGCATAGAGAGAATGGCTAGCAATTGTCGGTTCGTGGAAATTTCAATGAATTTTACAGTCACAATTCTCAATGACATAGTCAGATGGCTTCTCACGTGAGATATTCGCCAATTTTCTATGATAGTGCAAGGTGTGAGTTAACATGAATTTAGTTTATTCCAAACTTTCAGTGTCGTGCGCAGCCATCAATGAGTGTCACTCCGTCTGAATAACAAGTCATTTATCCCCCCTCCACTGGTCGCAGACATGGTTTGATGGCAAATCTCACTTGAGTTATCGACCGTGGTAGAATGTATCTCGGTATCTGATAATTTCTTGCGCGGGTCTCGCTTGTGTAATTTCTTGGAAGGTATTGCGATTTTGGTGGCGTACGCAAAAGGTAGTTCGCCAAGTCAGCCTGTGCGAATTACCATCTCATCGTCTGCTTTGCCGCATAACACACTAACATTTTAATCTTCCAGCATCCCGCTCTATATTCAGGGCGTGTCACGAGGGACACAATCCTCCAGCCTAACACCAGAGACAAGCGGCAAATATACACCTCTTTTCAATAATAAAGCAAAGCTAAACATTTTAAATGACGATTTTATTATTTCGCAACATTGAGATAGCTCCCCCTTAAGGATATTTTGTTTAGCCGATCCGTCATAGCGTCAATTCTCTATCACGAGGTTACATTTCGGGGTACCCTGGCCTGGGATCCCGGCTCTGCCGGGACGGAAAAAACGTCCGATTCTCGCCCTCTTCAGTTGACAACAACCTAATTAAATTACGTAAGAACAAATTCAATTGTCAATAAGTCTCTTCTGACTCTGTCTAAATTTTTATTTTATTTTTCTGAGTTGTGTGGAGTATAGAACTTACCTTTTAGTACAGGGTATCCAGAGAGGAAAAACGGACGTTTTTTCCGTCCCGGCAGAGCCCGGTTTGGTAATTGGTATCTGCCGATTGGATAAGAAGCCGACCAAACGTGACAAATCCCACTCAAATCCTGTCCCTCGTGCTTTTCCAAGGAAGTTGAAGATGACCATTGATGACACTCCGTCTTGGATGTGAAAAGGGGAAATCAGCCAGTTGATGCGCCATTACCCGCAATGCGGGGAGGAACCGAGGAACCCTATCGATCACCTCACGCTTGGAGGCTGAATTCTTTTTATATTAATGTGCCTACTTTATTTCTGCTCCCCGCGTTTTTGTTCTTGTGGGTTTTGCGGGGTGCCATATGGGATTCATGGTATTTGCAATCCCATAACCCTGGTGTGCAGGAGAGGTTCATATCATTACCCTGTTGTGCTTACTGTAATCCCGGGGGAGTACCTATGTAAATTGGAACCAATTCCCTTGTTTTTGCGTTTCCCGAAAGTTTGTCTTTTTATCCTCAACTTCTCGTCGAGTGGAGCTTACCTTTCAATATGAAGACTTCTAGGTTTTTTGTCGGTGTTCTGGGTGTTGCCCTTTCCTGTGAGTCGAGTTGCTACCCCTCAATGCTTTAGAACACCGTCTGATTTATGGATAGCTTTTCAAGCCATTGAGGCTCAAGATTTCGCCAACCATGGCACTTATACGGAGCCTACCACGGGGATTCAGTTTTACACCAGTTATCAGACAAATGGATCGATAACTGGAAGTGGTTATAATTCCATGGTTTCAGATGGAGGATTTACCTTTGGGATGACATTGCCACCTACTGCGTTATCGGTTGACAGCAATGAGTACATTGGTCTAATTGTTAGTTCCCCCCCCCCCCCCCCCCCCCCCCCCTCTCCAGAAACCTTACAAAAAATGCCTAATTTTCCTAGATCGGATCTACTCCAGTTGGAAAAGGCTGGAGTGGTGTCGTACACGGAGACAATTCGGGGGCATCCATGCCAAATCATTTGATACTTGTCGGATGGCCAACTGGAAATGGGAATCAAGTTGCGACATCGTTTCGTTATTCAACGTACGTAAACCAAACCCTTCACACAGATCTACTTGCATCTAATCTAACCTTCAATCAGGGGATACCAACCACCAACAACCTACGGTGGAAGTGCCAAACTCACGCAGATATATTCTAGCGTCAACGAAACCAATTGGGTCCTCGTTTACAGATGCCAAAACTGTTTTATCTTCGACGAGCCAACCCAAAACTCCTTCAACACTTCAACAAGTCAGCAAAACTTCAAGCAAGGATGGGCACAAGGCACAAAAGCACCAGCAGATAAAACGAATCCAAACTCTGGCATCGAACAACACGACAATGGTATGGGCGTCTTCGTAGTAGAAGTAAGATCGGCAACTCACGTATCCTATTCCGAATGGGCGACCAAGACTGCCACTGGGCCAGTCGCGACAGGAACTTCTACTACCACAGTACCTTTCTCTTCTATCCCAGTCCCTACGCAGACGAGTTACGATTATATTGTTGTTGGGGCTGGAGCTGGAGGCATTCCAATGGCAGATAAACTTTCGGAGTCTGGAAAATCAGTACTGCTTATTGAAAAGGGAGTTGCTTCTAGTGCAAGGTGGGGTGGGACCATAAGACCGGAGAATCACTGGCTGGATGGACAAAATTTGACATGGTTTGATATTCCGGGAGAGTGTAATCGCATTTGGAATGGTGGAACTGCAGGGGTTACTTGTAATGATATCGATCAGTAAGTATCCCTCTCCCCCGATTTGAAACTCTTGGATGAGGGGCTTCTTCGTTGCCTTCGAAACCCGCTCGCTAACTCAAACTCTCACTTCACAGAATGGCAGGCTGCATTCTCGGAGGTGGAACCGCAGTAAACGCTGGTCTTTGGTGGAAACCGAATCCTTCAGACTGGGATGTAAATTTCCCAGCCGGCTGGAAAGCTTCTGACATGGCGTCAGCAACCGAGCGTGTATTTTCGCGAATTCCGGGGACTGATCACCCCTCCATGGACGGAAAGAGATATCTCCAATCTGGATTTGATGTCGTTTCTGAAGGCCTTGCAGCGGCTGGTTGGAAAGGTGTCACTGCCAATGATGTTCCCGCAGAGAAAAATAGGACTTTTGCTCATGCACCACGTAAGAAATCTCATTCCTTATTCCCCCCGGATTTCTTATGATGAAACATTGACAGGATATTTCACCATGTATCTTTTGTTCTTGTTTGTTTAAGAATGCGATTGCTAACCAGCTGAAGATATGTTCTCCAATGGCGAACGTGGCGGACCAATGGCCACTTATCTCGTTTCAGCAAACGGGAGAACCAACTTCCATCTCTGGCTAAATACCAGTGTGGAAAGGATTAACCGAGACGGAGGTCACGCTACGGGCCTCAACGTAATTCCAACCAATAACGGTGGTCGTTTTGGTACCGTTCCTCTTGCTCCTAAAGGCCGAGTCATCCTTTCCGCGGGTGCTTTCGGGACACCAAAACTCTTGTTCCGAAGTGGTATTGGACCTACCGATCAACTAGAAGTAGTAAAGTCTAGTGCGGATGGTGCAACGATGATTGACCAAAAGCAATGGATTAACCTCCCCGTCGGTTACAACTTGAACGACCATCTAAACACCGATACAGTTATTTCCCACCCGAATGTCAGTTATTACGACTGGCCAGCCGCATGGCTAACTCCCATCGAAGACGATAAAACCAAGTATTTGACTCAAAGAAGCGGCCCACTCGCCCAGGCAGCTCCCAATATCAATCCTATCATGTGGGAAGAAGTAACCGGTCCCGACGGAATAGTTCGCCACATGCAATGGCAAGCGCGAGTTGAAGGCTCAAACGGTATTCAAAACGGGAACTCCATGACCCTCTCTCTATACCTAGGACGCGGAGAAGTTTCCCGTGGACGAATCACAATCCAAAAAGGTCTCAACATGATCGTCTCCACTCTCCCCTACGGAGATCCCAATGACATGGCTGCAGTGGCAACAGCGATCGACAACATGGTTGCAACACTCAGACCAGTTCCTGGTCTAGTGTGGAACCTTCCTGCTAATGGAACTTCCGGTGCTGATTATTTGAAAACGATCGAGCTAACATATGCAAATATTGGATCGAGGAGAGCGAACCATTGGTTGGGAACGGCCAAGCTGGGCACGGATAGTGCGCTTAAGGGGGGAACTAGCGTGGTTGATACTGATACCAAGGTTTATGGGACGGATAATATCTTTGTGGCGGATGCTAGTATTTTCCCTGGTCAAGTTACGACAAATCCTAGTGCGCTTATTGTTACAGCGAGTGAGCACGCTAGTGAGAGGATTCTGGCTTTGCCTGTTTAGAGGATGTTTTGATTTGTTTGGGAAGGTGGGGAATGTGGTTTTGAAATATGAAATAAATTAGAAGTGGTTTTCTACAATCTATGATGCGTAATTCTCTGTCCATCTCTGTTAAACATTATAGGCCGATTGTTTAAGGTTAACTGCAGAGGAAATCTTCACTATTACGAGCCCATAGAACCGCCCACACTGGCCTTAACAACGACCAGCTCCTCTGAGAGAACATAAATTTCATGATTTATGAAGAGAAAAACATTGATGCTCTAATGTGAGGATGTTGGAAAGTGTGTTTTCAATCCTTCCAACCCTTCCCGAATCATATACCTCTACCGCCCTAGACGAGTCTGCGCAATTTTAGGTCATTTATATTGAAAACGAGAACCAAACCGTGAACGCTTTGTTTGTGGTTGCTCTTCATTTCCTACCTCGAGTCGTCTCTTACTTGGCGATTCCGAATAGGTACTGTGCGTAGAGGGAAACGAACAGAAGAGATTATCTCTCATGTCCGTGCGAGTGAACAATTGGTCGGGGTTATAAAGCTGAAAGTAGCGCTCGATATCGCACCCAAGATCTCTCGCCACTGCGAGGAGTTTTTCTGTGACAGCTGCTATCATGGTCCCTTGAGCATTTGTTTCAATTGGAGCATACTGTTTGATTTCCCCAAGGAAGTATCCCAGTCCGAAAGAACCCAAGCGGTGATAGATCTCGTTAAATCCGTCAATGTCGGCATTATTGTTCTTTTGGGTATAATGTAGATTCAAATCTGCACCAGCGGCGAGGATAGAATCCAAAGTATCCATACATACTTTTTGGCAGGAAAGGTCTTTAATCAACAACAAAGACCACAAAAAACCCGCAAATCCGGTAGGAAACGAGACATTATCATCATTCCAAGTAGGGACATTGGGATCTGCCCTATGGCTAAGCATCACTGGAATCACATCTAAACCGAGAATCACTTTGAACCTTGAAGTATTCGAATTGTGTTTGAATAAGATTGTTTTTCTTAGCAATTCATTCCAAGGACTGGTCTCCTGCATGTCTTCGCAAGCAAAAATTTGGTGTGGGTCAAACCCAAATTCAAGGAGAAATCGTAGGAGTTTTATCATTTGATTTGTGTCTGGTAGAGGAGCTGAGGTTGGGCTGTCTGGACGTGTAGAAACCCCCAGAATATTATCGATGCAGTAACACAAGACCGGCTTTCGGAGACCTGCGAAATAATTGGAGTCTTTTCCCAGACTATGACAAATGTGGGCTGTCGAACACATCTGCACAGCTACCTCTTGGAAAATGTGGCGAAAAGACGTATGATTCTCAATCGCATCTAGGAGCTCCAAAGCGCACGCGTTATCGATGACTTTGCTAGCGTGAAAGAAAGCTTGCTGGAGAGTTCCCTCAAGTTGCTGTGTATCATGGATGTGCTTAACAGTGTTCTTGGTATATTGAACATATGCCGTAAAGGCCTTCAGAATAGAAAGATGCACATCATAACCTTTACGGGATTTAGTGTCTAGATAATGCGACATCTCATTGGTCCCTAAGTAATCTCTGACTGTTCTGTAAAGGAACTCGACATTTTTGGATGCTTTATTAACTTCCAGAAGACCACGGCATCGTGCGTTAATCCGGCGAGTTATTTGGCTATGCAATTGATCTGCTTGTTGTTCATTCCAAGCTAGACATCCTGGTTTCATAGCATATCCTGTATCTTCATATTCCTTGTCGTGGAAACTGTAAATGACTATATGCACTGGTCGGGGCGTAGCCAATGCTAAACGCAAGGTGGTTGCCATCTTGTTGTGATAGAATGGCTCCACTGATTCGAGAATTTGCTTAAAAAATGGTTCCAGATCGGCGGGGATATTGTCGAGTCTTCTCTGCAAATCAGAAAAACAATCATATTCAGCGAGACCATTTCGTAGTCGTTGCGTAACCAGGAAAACCCAGAGAAAGACCCCGGCTGCTTTTTCTGTTATGTGTTCAATCAACAACCGAGGGTTTTCCACCTCATCTTTGAGTTGGACCCATCAGGGGTGTCGCTCGAGCCTGTCTTGGACATATCGTTGAATGTCGCCTCGCGTCACATCATGCATATACATCTTATTCAAGGTATTACAGCCGAAATAATCCTCAAAGACATTCCGAGGTCGACTTGAAACGCAAAGTTTCACATGCGATGAACGTGATAAATCCTTTAACCCTTGGCAGAAATCGACATAATCTCCTTCGAATTCATCAAGGCCATCAACGAAGAAACAGAACTTCACTGGGAGGTTTTGGTCATCCCCAATACGCGTCAAAACTTCCTGGAGCTCTTTGGTATTCCATACTTCGTGATCAAGTCGATCTAGCGTCATTGACCAGCGCCTTGTACAAGATGCTTCAATTAAACCAGGAACTTTTCGAAATATCTCATATAATAAGGTCCGGAGAAGACCCTGTCGTGATCGTTGCATTGGTGTACCGGCGCTCCAGAAAAAATGGCTCGCAAAGATTATCGGTTTTGGATGTGACCACGAAATCAGGGCGTTTCGAGTATGAATTTGTTCCGTAATGAACTTCATAAAAGTTGACTTTCCTGAACCAGGTTTGCCAGAGATCCAAAAAATATCATCTTCATCATAAAGCCACTTTCGCACGCGCCCCGCGTCTTTGGCAACCACTTGGTTATTGGAGGGACCAAAAACCCAACCGAAGGTCTGCTCGTGCGGCTCGGATACAGAGCTGTATCTGTCGTACAGAGTCTCAAACCGAAGGGTGTTGATGATTGCTTTCTGTTTCTTGATAGAGTTCAAGGATAGAGACAACTTGGACATTTGATCCTCAATGATTGCGATATCGTCTGGCTGGGTGGATGGATTCGACTCTATCTTGGTGATGCGTTTTCCGAGCGATCGAATCATATCACCAATCTCTCCAATCTTGGAAGTTTGCTGAATTGTCAGATTGACGCACTCTTGTTGTAGTGAGATGAACTGCCGGTTGTAATCCCTCTGCCAGAAACTAGAACCGTTATCAGCAACGAGAGCTTTATTGTCTTTTCTTATGTGCCTCCCAATTGCTGGGATTTTAATTTAATAACCACATACCTTGCCAGTGCACCTATATGAAGCGTTAATGTGGTCTGGGCATGGTGTAGTGTTTTTTTCTAGAGCGGTAATTTCATCCCTCTTCCAAACAGTTTTCAACGCAATCTTGAAGCTCTTTCAGCGCCCATTAGCTCCATCTCTCCCCTTCAGCTGTTGTAAGATCTCTAGGAGTTTGTTACAATCGTTTTGGCAAAACTTCGACAGGCTTTGGATTGCGACAATGTGGTTGCTAAAATTCGAATTTCTCTGAACGATATTGTCCTCATCCACGGGCTCGGATGCCCCGAGCTTTGTGCTTAAATCCAGAATATCCGTGGACGTGTTTTCGAATACGAGGACATCGTTTGCTGTTCCCGTTACAGAACTATGGACTTCCCTGGTTGTCGAAATGAGGCTGGCAGCAAATGTGACAAATTGTACGATGTTTCCAGCAAGACTGATCGCCGTTAGAGGGTCCATCTCGAGAACGGCTTGACAATGGACATGCGAATTCTGAGCTGAAGGATCTAGAACAGAGCAGGTGGTGGGTGTCCACAATGGCCGGTAGATGTCTTGATGATTTTCGGGCAAGGAGGCTGCACTCACCACGGCTACACGACGCCGGCCGAAACCGATGGGTCCCGTCACATCTGTTAAATAAATTACACAAGTTTAAACGATGGAGATCATTTATAACATGGATCTTTTTCCACAGCCCGTTTTGAAAAAAGAGAATCATTTTGTTTGGTTTGTTCGATAAGTTTCGTGACTCTTTTGGCTCTAAAATTGCTTGCTCGATAACTGCTATCTTACCTACTTGCTACTCTTTATTACACAAACCCTCCGAGCTCGGCACGTAGTGAAATAGAACAGCGACTTTTCTCTACACATCAACTTTCAAGTATTCTGCAAACACTGACGAAATAAGTAATTAGATAATAAATCGTATGGCTAGTCTTACTCTCGCTTACGCTCCCGGCTCTATTTTTTATGCTTCCAACTACTTTATAGGAGATCCCGAAAAAAGAAATTAAATCTCTACAGCTTCATCTCATATTTGTGGTTCGTTAGAATATTTGAACAAGATTTTAGGCCTCTGCAGCGTACATCGATATCCTATTCCGGGAACTTGGAGTCTCTTGAGTAAACCTAAAAGCCGAGATAATATTTGTGCCTCGAGAAGAAGCCACTGAGCGAAGAGAGACGGAAACAAGTTCAGACCTTTCGGCACTCTGTAAACCAACCGGCTAATCTATTCTATCCCGAGTTAAGGTCACATCAAATAGTACGAAAACAACTAGTATTCATTCCACTCGTGAGAGCCAAAAGCATTTTCAGGATTCTAATTGAGTCCAGGAACAGGAGTGGAAAAATCTTTATAGTAGCTTATGACTAAGAGGGTGTTTGAGGGTAAATTAGAATTTAAGTAAGGTCTTTGACTGCTTCTCCCTCTATTTATTTACTATTTGTAGGTTTCTTGATTTAAAGACGTGCCAGGTCATGTTTAAATTTTCCCCCGAACTATTTATAGAACAGAGCTCTCATCTTAAAACTAACCAGAGTTGCTTGGAAGTAGAATGGAACTATTTCTATACAATTTCGCTTTTGCACAATTCTCAACTCAACCATCTGTCCTACCTCTTCCAAGCCTGAAAGTTAGAAAACACGGAGTAGATAGTTTTCTACAAAAGTAATACTTTAAACAAACGTATATATAAGACCCATTTCGACTAAGTTTACTTCAGCTCTAATTTACTAAACAAAATATTTCAAACCACGCTCTGACTTACATATCTTCGTCAATTACATTCTTACCCACCTATAGCAAATCCTTCTCACCTCTCTCTTGCTTACAAAAAGAGATGAACAACAGAAGAAACGAACTCTCGGTCGCGAGCAAGAAGTCTCCTGATTTTAAACTAAATTCTTTTGGAGGCTTTAGATATAAATAGAACGACTTTCATACTTTTCTCGCTTGACTCAAGCGAGCAATCTCCTACATCTCTGTTGGGATAGCTTCTTCTCTTCCCCAGATCATCAGAAATTTGATTGAAAGGCACAATATAGCGGCAAGTATAAGACATTGAAAGAGAGCAACATGGAAGATGGGAAGAAAGCACACCAGGGGCTGCAGGAATTCGTGACTGTTAGCCTGTGATAGTTTCTCTTCCATGATTGTTCTAACACTTCTAGGAGAACGGGGATCTTTTTAATTTGATTATTCTAATTGTTTAGGCTAACGAGATTAATTTTCCTAGTCTTGCTCGAACACTCACAGGAGAAGATAGCTGGCTTTCTATTATTAGTTAGTCGTGAATTCCTGCACCCCCTGGTGGCAGAAACACAAGATACTATCGCGACAGAGGCCTAATGAATCAGAAGACGAAGAACGAATGTTTTCGCGATCCGACGGGCCAAAGACCCGAAATAATAATAGAAAAAATGTTATGTTCGTTTTACCAACAGTTGACCAGAAGCAAAACAAAAAACAGAGTAACAATAACCCACCTCTCGGGATACGTCTACATCCAAAACCATTCCAACATCTCCACTTGCCAATTCTTGAATCAAAGACAGACGAGTAACTTCTAAACATGCCCTTTTCCCCAGAAATAATTGCCTAGAGAAGACTTCCGCATGCAAAGAATGTCAAAGAACAAAGTAAATGAAATAGGCACATAGCTCTCCCAAATTAATCTAAAAAGACCGAAGACGAAGCAATTGAATCTTCGAGGTCGAAGATCCAAACCGTGTAAGAGATCCGAGCATAACTCTCCGGCACCTACTTTCCCTTAGATTGTGCAAATCAAACTAGGGCAATACAATGCATTGTCCAAGACAGCTTAGAAGAATAAGTTTGTTTTCTTGATTCTCCTAACCTTCTAGAATAATTGCTACGATTGTCCGAAAATATTATGCATAATATGATAGAAGAATGCCGGAGAGTAATGCTCGAATCTGTTAACTAAAGTATGTCCATTTCAACCCACATTTTGAATCGGCGAAACCGCATCAAAAACCACACTTTTAAACAAAATATCATCTGTAAAAGTTGGCGGGCGATTCGTCCCCGAAGATGTACTTTCCAAAGCCTAAACGATTCGCCTCCTTTCATCCCTCTTGGAAAATTCGAGGTAAGGAGCGAGACCCAACTAGGATGATCATAAGAATCTCCCACCTGAGCGGGGATCCTCTTATACTTCATTCGGCTTCCAGTCATGGTGACAATGCCGGCTACTCCACCATTGATGCCCTCACCCCGACAACCCATCATCCCAATACCCAACCCGATCAGACCCAGCTCATCAACTCGTTCAAGTTCGAAGGCTTAGCCCCAAGTTCCGCCACGCCACCCTTCACAGAATTCAGAACAAATAGCTCATGCAAGTGAACCAGCTCCGTAGACACACTCTTCGTACTTCTCAGCGTCATAACGGCCGCTTTCTGCGCAAGTTGGATCAAAAGTGAATCGAGATCAATCCCCTCAGCAAGACCCATGACAATGGCCCCTAAGAAGGTATCACCAACACCATTGACACTAACTGCATCGATGACCTCCTCTGCAGCTGGGAAAAGCCGCATGTAAACACCACCGATGGTTTCACTGCTATTCATATTTCGCGACAGGATATAAGGTGCGCTGTTGGGGTCGGTCAATCGCGGATCATCGGGTTTAAGAATAGTTGTAAAAAGGACCCCTTCTGAGCCGAGTTTGGTGAGGATGGTGGGCATAAAAGGCAAGAGCTGAATAGTCTGCAGAGGAATCCCCTGATCAGTCATTTCCCGATTCGTAATTTGCACGAATCGATCGCGAGCGCCGGAACTTGGGATACCAAGTGCATCAATAGTCTCCCACCATTCCTTGGATTCGAAAAAGTCGTTGCTTTTGGCTGCCCAGTGCATAGCTAATAATTCGTGTTGATTCGGTGTAGCGAGATTGATGGCATGGTATGGGAAGGGCCGGATTTGCTTCCCGGGTATGGATTTGGCGAAGATGCTTCCCGCTTTGGGTACTGACACGGGTTCGTAGGCTGTTCCGTACTTGTACCACGAGTCGTTTCTGTTGGCTTGGAGATCGTGGAGTAGGGATTGGACTTGAGTAGGGTGCCAATTTGCGTCTACTACAATCCATCTCGCGCTTTTTGTGGCTTCAACGACCTGGGCAGAGGAAAATGTGGCGTTCTTGATGATATCCATATCTGCTGCTGCGACTACAAGTTCTTTGCTTGCACTGTTCAGGGCAACATATTGTGCCGTTCGTTGGCCGGTTGCTGTTGTTATCCCATCAGTCCATAAGCCTTCATGCTCTAAATTCCGACGTGCAACCAATCCAGCACTTCCTTGTCAGTAAGTCTAGATAATGGAATGGTAGGAGTATACTCACGCATCATCTCCAATAAAGCTATGAAGCTTGACATAAACATCGTTACGGAGATATTGAGCCGCCAAAGCAACATTGTGACCAACCCCGCCAATGTTTTGAGTGATGGTTGCTACATTCGAGGTCTTGGGAATATAACCCCCTAAAGCTACTTGAGTAGTTTCTGAAATGAGTCCGCTGTGTGGGCTTTGGGGCGAATGGTCGCAAGAAAGATCGATTGCCACTGACCCAAAAACAACTACTTGTCCATGTCGAGCCCTTGAGTTAGCCTAAAGTCTCGAGTCAGCATTGCCATTTAGATAATTGACGAGGGAGATCTCACATGGGTCTCATCGATTATCTCCTGTATAGGATCCTTTCGGAGAGCTTGAACAATATTGTTTTCAGAAACTTCGGACCCGAGAACTTTAACGTTTTGATTATGATCTACATTATCGTATTGAACTTCAGGCGAAAGAGTATTTGTTGATTGACTAGTTTTACTAAATTCCAAGTCCAACTTTGCAAGCTCGACGGCAACTTTTGTAGCCATTCGAACATTTGACTCTATCAGAGCTCTATTCGCAGGTATGCTATTACCTTGGGTTAATTCTTTGATGCGGGCTAAAATAAATGGGGTATTTCGGTGCCCGTGGAAGCCTTGATCAGCGGCTTCTTGAACTGCCTGGTTCATTGCAGCATCAATCTCTTCTCTTGGGATAGAGTGTTCCTCTGGAATAGGATTGGCGAACAAGAGACCTGATTTTGTCAAGACTTTCGAAGCGACTATTACAATTAGCAAGTGCCTGAGGATAGATGATCGTTCTTACGAATCATTGCCGCTGCCTCTTTTGCAGTTTGGACCGTAGTTGGACTTTTTATACCGCTCTCACGAGAATAGAAGGAAGGAATGTCGACCTCTCCTGGACGTCCATCGGCAAAAGTCGATACCAGGACACCCTGCGTTTCTAGAAATTCGAGAGTACGTGGAAGGTCCAGAAAACTCTTGCAGCCGCTACTAATTACAGCCACATTGGTACTTCCCAATCTAAAATGTCGTTAGAATATTTTGGCGATGTTCATGAATTGCAAAGGCTTACTCGGTCAGATCGGCCGATATGTCCATGGTATTTTCACCATCGCGATGAACACCACCAAGACCACCAGTTCCAAAGACCCTGATACCAGCCAAATCACAAATCTTCATTGTTCCGGCAACAGTCGTACCTCCATTTATACCCCGGCCTGAAAGTCCCTGATTTGCCGGTCAGTAAGGACAACTTCTCAATAAGGGCATTTCTTTCCACTCACCATACCGACAATGTAGGGAATATCTCGTCGAGAGACTTTCATGGTTTCAGGTTTCCCGGCTGAAGAGGCCAATTTTGTGAGCTCATCAGTTGTCATTCCAACTCGAATTTGACCATCGAGCACTCCAATGGTGGCAGGAACGCCACCATTGTCTCGGACGATTTGCTCCAAGTCCAGGGCGAGCTTGACATTGTCCGGGTATGGAAAGCCATGAGTATAAATTGTCGTTTCTAATCCCACGATTGGAAGTCTATTCGATTGGGCAAAGCGGACTTCCTCTGATAAAGTTAGAAGAGAACCGCGGATTCTCCCACGTTGCTCTCGTCTGTTGTGTCCATGCTTATTTTTCTTCTTTCTTGCCTGTTCTAATTTCTCGTAACATATATTAGTAGCATAAAGACCCCTGGTGGCTCCAAGTTTGTTGGCGACGATGGCGATGCAGCTCCCCTGAAATTGAGACTTTTGAGATGACACGGTCCTCCCAGCGACGACCTGGATGCGCCTTGAGATGGAGTGAAGCATGGCGAGAAGATTTACAACGATGTTACTGTGTCAACATTGTAAGGAATCCAAAGGTCTCAGAAGGATGAGATGAGATGGATGTTAGTTATATGAATTGGAGGATGTGGGGGATGTGAAGATTGATAGGAGGAAATGTGCTTGGCATCTGATCCCGCCGCGGACTCCGCTGGTTCCTCTCCTTGGCACTTTGCATTTATCTGAAGCTTCTTGAGTTTCACAACACCACACCACCAAAAAAGGTCATTATGACGATACTAGTAGAATCTCCCTTGAATGCCCTCCTCGCACTGGCCAGCAGCTTCTCGGATGTCGGGTAAAAGCATGATTCTCCTCAATGCGGTGCTCCTTAACCTTACTCTACTCCTGATATTTTCAGAACACAGGCAAGTTCATTCCTGGTCCTATATCTCATAGCAATATGGAACAACGCACCTCCTAGCTGCCTTGTCCTCACTTGCAAGGCAACTCTGCCATATCTCTCCTTTTGTATATATATTCGCATCCAACTCGCGATCATGTCGCCAATTGGAGGGTTTGCTCTGGTTCTTTCTCTGCTGGTAAGATGTATATACGCGCAAACGGTGGTCAATGGGCAGGTCCTCACTCCAGGAATTGTCTTGGTTGATGCGCCTCAGCCAAACACACCCCTCGGTGGAGGTAGGTCTCCTGCTCAATCTCCTCCTGTTTCTTGCTAAAGGTTAAAGACACCCTCCATGTCGCGCTGGACGTTACCTCGAATGGCCAGCTCCAACTACCACCCTACCCATCGAACCCCACCTCTGCGATACACAATGTGACCATCTTCTTGTCTAGCTACACCACCGGAAGAAACTTTACAGTATCGAATGGCACAGCGAGCGCTGGCACCGTGGGAGAAATTATGCAGCTAGAGTCTGGAAGCACGGTGAAGCATATCAACTGGGTATGGCCAGACTGCTTAGTAGGCGACGGGAACCCAGATGGTTCCAACAGTACTTCACGAGGCGCCTACAATGTATGCATCATCACCGGGTGGACGGACTGAAATGTGTACCAATTGACATGTCCAGATCTCGATACGGCAGAATTTCCGACTGAATGGTACGGATATGTATACCATCTTCGATCTTCCCATCAAAGTCACGAACAAGATATCTGCGAGTTTCAACATGCCGGCCTGCGACGTGCTAAACAATCCCATGATCGATATGGCTACGCTGAATGCCTCCGCGAATAGCTTCACTCGAATTGCTGGCACCGCGATTGAAACAAGTGGGCAGGGGACGGGATTGGGAGGCTCGAAACCAGAAGCACAACCTAAGGATGGTTTGGGAGGCGCGGGCGCTTTGAGCTGGTATACTCCATTACATTGTGCGTGGATAGTGGTTGCTGTTATTCTGGCTCGCTAGCTTGTGTTGTACACAGGTCACATGTTGGAAGGGTCTTTTTTTGATATCTGTAGTGAGGGGCTTGAAGGGAAAATCTGGGCAATGAAGGGGGTTTCAATTGCAAGATTACATGCAGAACATCAAATAACGATTCTTTGGGGGTGTTCCAAGTGTCGGAAGATCTGGGTTCGAATAATTATATAATGTTCAGATCTTTCCTTCAACCTTTTAGGTAGGACGGGAAGGCAATTATATGATCGATTTGCCTAGTACCTTATCTTGGGGGTGTAGTTTCCTTTGCTTGTGGTTTAGTCTTCTCTAGTGAGCCAAGGATTGTTTCCGGGTATCCTCTTTTTCTTTCTTCCCAACGAGTTTCCTCGTTGCTTTTCCACCAGCTTTTCCATTACTTCCCTTCGTTCTCTCGTTGCGTCCCATTACCATTTCCATATTTCCTGCATATCAGATAGCCCGATTGGGAGAGTTATATTCATCTAAACCAAGCGCATTTTAAGACCCCGCGTTTCGGATGCGCTTACACCTCGGTAGGCGACCTACCCCAGCCATCTCCACATGAAAGCTGGGGAAGGAGGGGAATTGGGAATGCAGCCCTATATGAGGATTCCTCGTCCTGAACTTTAAGTCACCTCCTGCACTTTGAATCCTTCGTTGACTGTACAAACACAACTTTAACTCTACCATCACTCACCTTTGATACTCTTCAAGAACACAACATACTTCCTCGTCACAATGCCCATCCGCAATGGATGGCTTCCTCGCGAAGGTTCGTCTTTACTTCTCTTTCAATTGTGTACCCACAAGAAAGTCTTCTATACTGACAATATCCAGGTCTAACCAGCGACCCCATTATGCGATTTCTGAAAAGAACGGCATTCAACCCCGCCGCTACGCTCCTCCTCATCCTCCTTGCTCGGTACACCAAGAGGGGCTCAAACTTTGCTATCCTCCACGAAACAGCGTTTTTCCGGATTCAAAAGCTTTTCTACTTCGGTCTGTTCCGCTGGGCTTCTGCCTACCTCGATTCCGGTGTGTTGAACAACTGGGTCAAGGATGAATACCATTGGGAAAAAGAGATTGTGTTGATTACTGGAGGCGCTGGTGGAATTGGTGGGCATGTTGTTAGACTTCTCGCGGAGAAGGGCATTAAAGTCGTGGTATTGGATGTCATCCCCATGACGTTTGAAGCTCGTAAGTTTTCTGCCGGGAATTTCCAACAATTGGATCAATTACTAACATTGCATACTATAGCATCCAACGTCTACTACTACAAATGCGACATCACCTCTCCGTCCACAATCTCCTCAGTCGCCACCGAAGTCCGCAAAGACATCGGCGCCCCCACAATCCTAATAAATAACGCCGGCGTCGCACGTGGAAAAGAAATCCTCTCCGCAACAGAAAAAGACGTCCGCTTCACCTTCGACGTAAACACCCTCTCGCACTATTGGCTAGCCAAAGAATTCGTCCCCTCAATGGCCCAAAACAATCACGGAATGATAGTAACCGTCGCCTCAATCGCAGCTTTTATAACAGTCCCCAACATGGTAGATTACGCAGCTTCAAAAGCTGCTTCCCACTCTTTCCACGAGGGACTTGCTGCGGAGTTGAAAACGAGATATAATGCGCCGAAAGTAAGGACTGTGGTGGTTAATCAGGCATATACCAAGACACCCCTTTTCGAGGGGTATAATAATGATAGTCCGTTTTTGATGCCGGCGCTTGAGCCGGAGACGGTGGCGGAGGGAATTGTGAAAAAGGTGCTTAGTGGGACTAGTGGACAGATTATTTTGCCGGAGTTTGGGGAGTCAGTGACTGTTTTTAGGGGGATGCCGCATTGGTATCAGACGTGGTTGAGGAATAAGGGGCAGGCTATTATGACGAAGTGGAAGGGAAGGCAAGTTATCGATGTGGAGAAGTGGAAGGGGGGTGGTGAGAAGGATGTTGGGGAGACTGAGTGAGTTTTCTGTTCCGAGTGTTGTGCTTGAAGACATGAGTGGTTGCTGATTTGTGGTGCAGATCTACGGTTTTGGTTCCTCCTGCGAACGAGTGATTTTTCTCCGTGGGGAGTTTTCGGAGGAAAGGTTGATTTATTTACCTATCTTTGACATTTCCATCGTTTCCGATTCATTTCATGACTTCTCAGTTCCTCTGGTGTTCATTTTCTTTGCAGTTTTTCTTTCAAACCCGACACTGTAATCGTTCTTGTCCTCTGCGCGTTACTCGGTCATAACGTTTCCCTCGAACTACACTCGTCTCTCATAAAAAACACCAGAAGCAGTCCTCAATACCCTCTTTCCCCCTCCGACTTATATATTAAGTACCTTCAATTAGTCAGTCGTCTTCACCACCGAAATTGAAGAAGTTGGAGGCTGATTGCTGCTTTCTTCCCCTGGGCTTCCTCGCAATCAGCAAATGTGTGTACAATACCTGCGGATCCTCTAGTTCCTTTTTCGTTTGGATTCTTATTGATGTCTATGCTTTTTCTCGCTTCAAATATTAGACAGGAAGGATTTACTGTCGAATACTTCCTTACTGTCGAATACTTCCTTACTGTCGAATTTAAACCCCTCCTTGTATTTCGAAATCTTTCGCACTAGGATAAAATCTCATATTCTATGAAAGGGTGACCAAACTCCCCTTCATAAGAATTCTTTTTTACTTCGAGAATTCACAGACAAGGTCTCCTCTACGGGCAGACATGGATTTGATGAATTTGTTGTCTTTAGTTCTTCCCATTCGAGCATGTTTGCTTCCTTTTCTATGGGTGCTTCTCCCCCTGGTCCGTATTTTCCGGCCCTTGTGAACTCGGAAGTGCGGAATGGAAGGGAGGATTTGTAAATAGTAGATATTATGTGGGAAGGAAAGAGAGTTTCGAAGAAGGGGTAACTGATTTTGTTTCGGGGCATTCGTTTGGTACGGTTGTCTCCTTGTCAGTCCCTTGTTAGCTCTCCGAGGGGCGTAGCAGAGGAAAATACCTGTTTACCTCGCCCCATGGTCGAGTCGTACACGAACGACTGGCAAATCGACTCGCACGTTAAGACACAGAGAAACGCCAAACCCCTTACCTAATTTCCACCAAGGAATCCTCCAATGCTTAGTTTGTTACTGATCCTTCGAGAAGCTTGAGCTGAACAGATACGGCGCAGTTTGATCGTTTACGTCAATGTACGATCGCACCGAGGCTCAATTACTGGATTGAGGCGCAAAGCTGACAGCGGCTATGTGACCACAAATTCGTGAATCGTGTAAATCCATAGATCTAAGAAGTATATATCAAATGCTATAGGTTAACCAAAGATTTAGAAATTTTCATCAAGTTCTATGAAGTAATCAACGCATTTGGGAAATTTTGTCATCCATAGATCTAAAAATTTATATCAAATTCTAACATTTGTTTTGTTTCATGCAGTCAGCATGAAGGAATCAGCGTTCGTTACTCGTTTACGGAAGCTTATCATCACCACAGGCTTAGCATACAACTGGGATACCGTAATGTTGACCAATGAGATATACGTAAGAAGGCTGTGCCCCAGGGGTTCTCCTACCACGAAATGGTGGTCACTACACCTCTACGTCACTAAGGCGAGCGTGTTAATCTCCACCTTCGATAAGACCCATCTCGCAGTCTAATTACGAATTTTACCTGAGGGATGTGGTACATGAAACACGAAGAACTCACTCGAAGGAGCAGTCACTTGATGAGAGTTGTACATCATGTCGGTTCTTTCAACTATCCCGTGGTATTATATCTATAAATAACATAAATTAGCCACAATCCTATTTCTGATCTTACGTATAATCGATTTAGATTTGATCTTCAGTGGGGTGGTCTGTGAATGAGAGGAATATTCTATATAAACCAAGCAGTTGACCCTCTTCGAATTATTTAAAACATCAGAAATCCCAAGCAACCAAACCACAACTTCAAAAGTCTTCTCTTCTATCCATTCATTTTCAAGAAACCTTAAACGACATATTACCTCTTTCAAAATGCGTTACCAACTTAGCATGGTTCTCAGTTCGATGCTTGCTGTACTGTCAGTAGCTTTGCCCTCTGATGGAGAGTCCGGTCTCCAACGCCGAGACAAGTTACCTGTTCAAATAACCTGTAAGCCCCTACCCCTCATACATTCCGAGTGAGAACAACTGAGTCCTATACTTACAATTTTAAGTCTCCGATAAAACCGTCCCTCTCGGCACTGCACCTGTCGACGTTATCTTCGAAAAGTTTGCCGGAGCTTGTGCCACAAGCGGTCTATGCGACACATCACCCGTCGATATCACAGGCTACAATCTCTGGGCTAAAGGCAGAAACTCAGGCTCCAATACTGGTATAACCATCACCATAGTTCCAGGGGGCGTATATCCAACTTGGGTGCATAACGGTTTACTCGACGGGCTCAAGGCGGCTGTTCAGAAAGCCGCTGTCTGTAGCGACGTTACATATACATATCCCAGTGATGTGGACCGTCACGGTTCAAGTAAGTCTTTTCTCAAAATCGTAGAAGTAGTCGGGTCACTGATAATGGATTTCTAGGCTCGCCCAAGACCGTAAATGAGTGCACCATTCCTCAGTTCGTTGGAATCACTTGGCAGCAAGGAGATGCTATATATTTCATGGAATTTGCTTCCAAGACCACTCCCAATGCCGATGGGTTTTGCAGTACTTTCACCACCCTTACCGGTGCTGTTGCTGGTGAGTACCTTTTCTTCCTTAACTTATATTTGCGGCGGCTGATGGTGAATAGGTGCTGTAAATGGTGCCGCAGGAGGAATTTTTGCCTTCTTGAACCTTGCTTGTGGATCTTCAGCACAAGTATAAAGAAGGATGGTTGTGGTTCTGGTTCTGAATTGAGAACATATCTGATGGAAGGCGGTATAGTAAATATTGAGATTATGAAGTAGCATTGGCGAAGCGCGGGGACAATCATGTTGGTGTTGAGTGCGTGTAAATATTTTGTATTATTTAGGTTACCAAGCATTTCACTTATCAAAGTCGGATTTTAAGACCTGGCTGAAGGGATCGCAAGAGTGAACTAAGCGAAGCGAGAATGCAAAGGAAACGCGCGAAGCGTGCTTGCAAGAAGGGTCTATTGAAGAAATAAACTAAAGCTTAAAAATGGAGAAAGAAAGTAAAGAGCACAAGGCTCCTGTTTAAATATCCCTTCCAAGTTTGAAATGCTCAGTCAAAAACGTGCACTGAAAAGTGGGTAAATGTGGTGACTTTTGAGGCTCAATTGCTTAGAAAGTTGGGTTTGTAAGGTGGCATCAACCTCATTACAGCAGGTGCACTTGCTTAAAGTACTACTTTCATCAGAAGTGGAGTAAAAGCGTGCACATTTTTGACTGAGCATTTCAAACTTGTCAGGGATAAATGTTCACAAAGGAAAAACCCTCTTCATCTCCTATTCCTTAATCCACCTCCTGTGACAGGTTAGAGCCGTGACCTCACCCTCTCCATTCGAATAAACTTGTCATGCTTGGTTCCAAACTGATATCGTGTCTCAATTTTTTTTCAAAAAAAATAAAAACAACAGAAAGTGGCCGCCAGGTTGATGAATTCCTTTTGCTGTGATTTTTCCCCCACCCTATTAGATACTTACCTAATGGACCTTTATTGGACTTGCAGAATTCAAAGACGCTAGGTTTATCAACTAGATAGTCCTCATATAACTGGTATGTCAATGAAGAAAAGAGTATAACATTCTCACGTTCTTCGGCTCCCTTCCTCCTTTTTGTTATAAGCAAAACATTTTCTTATTTTAAACTGCGATCTAGGGTTAATATAGAACAGTTAGCTTGAATTTGAATAATTCTTGGAGATTGAAATATATCCTTGGTGGATACCAACTTGTCTTTACTGGGGACAAAAAAAACGTAGCATTTCGTTCCCCCGCACTCCCTACCAAAAGACTAATAGTACAACTACAAGTTAACAGAAAAGATATTAGAAAGAATGGTGAATCTTTGAGAGCTAATTAATAACAGATTGGAGTTGCATCTATTTTTATTTAAGACCTTTTTTTTTGGAAAAAACAAAATAAGGGTATTTTTCCCGTCCCCGTGGAGCCTGTTACAGGGGCCTCCCGTATCCTATTCTCTAGGCTCCAGCCTTCTACTCCGGAACCTCTCGAGCACTTTCATCACCTATCAATTGAAAATTGGCCTTCGTAGTCTACTCACAATGTGATGACGACTGCACCCTTTTTAAATTCTTCGGATTGAAGTCATGAATATTTATATGGAGTCGAGGTCGGGGTCATCGTATAGGTCGGCCCGGCTTATAATCTGTCATCTAGATAAGCTACGCTAGGTTCGGGTTAGCGTGGGCGCTTAGCAACCGCCAAAATTTTATTACAGCTTCTATTACTCAAGTAACAACAATAACAACTCAATTATGAATCAAGAACATTTACTCATCATTCGGAGCCCTCGTTACATATTAGGGTCATTGCATTTCATACCTACGAATGAGATGAAACATTTTTCAGCGTGAATTCTAAAATGCGCCTTCTCAGACAGAACAGTGATGGCGAGATTAGCCTTGCGAACTATACCAACACTCCTCCATATGCCATACTTTCGCACACATGGGGCTACGATGATGAGGAGGTAACCCTCAAAGACATGGAAGAAGGTATTGCCCATACCAAGGCTGGGTACAGCAAGGTCCGTTTCTGTGGACAACAAGCGCTATCCGACGGTTTACAGTTTTTTGGGGTTGATACGTGTTGTATCGACAGATCAAGTAGCTCGGAACTGTCAGAAGCCATCAACTCCATGTATCATTGGTATCATAATGCACAAGTATGTTACGTGTATCTTTCCGATGTTTTTGGAGACAGTCACGAGGAGAATCCAGGGTGGATTTCAGCCTTTAGAGAGAGCAGATGGTTTACTCGTAGCTGGTTACTCCAAGAGCTTCTTGCTCCTAAGTCAGTCATATTCTTTTCTTCAGATGGTAGATGCCTCGGTGACAAGTCATCAATGGAGCAAGAACTTTACGAGATTACGGGTATTTCCATTCAGGCTCTCCGAGGTTCTCCATTATCCGACTTCAGTCCATCCGAACGAATGTCATGGGCAGCCACACGCGTCTGTAGACGTGGGGAAGATAAGGCGTACTCGTTACTGGGTATTTTCAATGTTAGCATGCCAATTATTTATGGGGAGGGGGAATCTAGAGCCTTTCAACGTCTGCAAGAAGAAATACGAAAGAGTGCATCGAAATCACTGGAGTCTACTCGGTTCGGCATGCGCTTGCTCGTGGCAAGCTCTGATCCTCTTCGAATGGAAACTATTCCTGTTAGCGCCAGTCTCCAATATGCCATTCTTTCCCATACCTGGGGTAACGACGAAGTTTTGTTTGATGATATGCGTGACGCCACTGCTGAACAGAGACGGGGATACTCCAAGATCAGACAATGCTGCAATCTGGCTGCGAAGCACGGCTTCAAATATGTTTGGGTTGATACATGTTGTATCGACAAATCGAGTAGCTCCGAGCTTCAAGAGGCCATTTGCTCCATGTATAAGTGGTACAAAAACGCAGCGATATGCTATGTCTACCTTGAAAACTGCAATGGTGGCGATCTTGATTCTTTTGTTAGGTGTAGGTGGTTTAAACGTGGCTGGACCCTACGTAAATATACCCTCCCTTCACAATCGTCAAGTACTTATATTTTTGATAGAAGAGCTCATTGCACCCTCTTTCATTGAGTTTTACGACCAAAACTGGAACGAGGTTGGAACAAAGCTAAGTCTCTGCGACCAGATCGCCAAAATCACTTCTATTGATCCGGCAGTTCTTCGTGGGGCCGACCCTACTAGTCGAAGCGTTGCGGAAAGAATGTCATGGGCTGCATATAGGCGTACCACACGAATTGAGGACGCTGCATATTCCTTAATGGGACTTTTCAATGTGTTTATGCCTATGCTATATGGCGAGGGTAACCGTGCCTTTATACGGCTTCAAGAAGAAATAATAAAACAGACGGAAGACTACACAATATTTTCTTGGAAAGCGCATATTTTAGGGCCTAATCACCGTGGGTTATTTGCACACTCTCCTGCCGAGTTTTCAACCGTCGAGCCAGATCGAATAGTTCCTAGATTTAGACACCCAGGTCATCAACTCGACCAGCATCCTTCCCCTGCCTTAACCAGTAGAGGATTGGTACTTACTCTTCCAGTTCTTGAAAACTCATCTGATGGCGCTTTCCTCGGTTGGGTATCTTGTTCCAGGCCCAAGGAGGAGGATTTGTTCAGCCCGCCAACTTTACTTTGCGTCCGGCTTCGAGAAATACAGTCAAACCCGCAGGTTTTTGCAAGAAGCTCTCCAGAGAAGTTGTCAACTCGTATGCCGGCAGATTTAGACAATTTCAAGCAAAGAACATTGTGTGTTCTACCATCTAACGATGATCATTTTCCAAACCTAGACGGGCCGGACTTAGCGAGAAAATGTGAAATAGAAGTTTACATGCCAAATGCGGCGAACAATGTAGTTGCGCCAATGAAACACGGGATTTCGGAATGGGCCATTTGGCGGGACGAGGAAAAGACACTCACATACTCATACCAAGCTGGGACGTGTCTATTGGCTGCGATGCGTTTCAGAATCAGAGAGGACTTTGTTGTTGTTATTGGCTTGCATGAAAATAAGCCGTGGTGCTCAATCGTGGCTGGTGAAGATATTGAACTACAGGAAAAGACTCTTCATGAACAAGGTACTCTTTTGGGGTTATCCACAAGACATACCGACCGTGCTTGGAGCATACTATCCACTACCAAGGTCAGCGCTGCTTTGCGAGTTGCCCCTTCTACCGAGCTAGATACTCCGAAATTTTGTCTTCGCGTAAGTGCCGCTGAATTGACAGAGCTTTACAGTTGACAGAAAAGTCATTAGGTGCAAGGGAAGAGCAGGAACCTACTGAGAAGGGTTCTTGAGGATAATGACGCTGTTATTGCTCACATCCAGCCAAGGGTATTGATCTTCCACAACATTTCTCTCGGATCTACCAAAAGATGCCCACTGATTAAGCTTCAGTTTACCAGGCCAAATCAACGGTCCGGGGGATCCAGTACGCATTCTTGATGAGCATGGATAGGAAGTGGGAGAAACTTTGGCATCAAGGATTTATTGCAAGCAGCGTCAATATCGACGAAAGTGGAAAGGTTTTGATTCTTAATTGGAGTGGTACCTATCCGCCCGCTGATGCTCCATACAAGCTTCCCGAGTATCATTTGCAAAACACAATTCATCATGGACCGCACGAAATTTCTTAAAAGGGATTGAAGCATGAGATCAAGGTGTTGAGGATTACGAATAGCCGGACAGAGTTCTTACAATTCGAAGCCGTTCAAAATCCCATTTTACCAATTTCCCCCGAAATCATCAACTCTCCTCATTAACAACCTCCTCATACCTCACACCCCCAGCAGCAATCCCATCGTCTGGCCAAATCGCCGTTGTGTTCAAACTAGAACTCAAGACTTCAGGTCTCTTATAATGCCCCGCCGCATCAATCCAAACCTTCACATCCGTCAAATCCGCCAGATCTACCTCCCCGACAACAAACTTCTCCTTATTCCCCTCATGCGGACCCCCAAGAAAAGCACAAAAGGGATGTACAACTGCACTCCATCCACCCCCCTCCTTCACCAAATCCTGCTCTCCCAAATTCTCTTCCATCCACTTCAAACAAGTCTCATCCACATGATTACTCGCGCAAATCACGAATACCTGTGCGGTGAGTGCATGGTTCTTCATTAAAGCCTCGATCTGTGGGTTGGCAGCGGTTTCAAAGCCTGACATCGTGGAGAGGGCGAGCCAGGCTCCGGCGTGAATTTGTTGGTTTTGGTCGATGAGGGATTGGCGAGCGAGATTCATGGTGTTTTCCCAGCAGGCGAGACCTGCTATGCGTCCAATGGTCGAGGGATAGACTTTGAGGGTGTGGCCGCCTATTGGGAGAGTCAGTGTTATCATTATCTTGGGAGATAGAACCGTTATGGATGTCTTTTTCGCCAGATTCAACTTCGAAGGAAGAGAGGCAGGACGAGAATAGGGGGGATAGTGTATTTCACAAGAAAACGAGTACGTACTACCTTGTGCCCACACAGCACGCTCAACGTATGTGGGTTGAAGTTTCCGATGGACTCCTAAGATACTTCCGTCTCGGTCAATGAAGACTTGAGAGTTGAAGAGGGTATATCCATCCTCTACTCTCTCCGAGATACCGAGACATATTGCTACCTGGTGCGTTTTGCAAGCCGTCATGATCTCTCGGAGATCACCTCCGGTTCTTCCAACGACGACACTTTCTACCAATTGCCAGAAGTCAGTCTGTTGATTTTTTTTAAAAAAGAAGAAGCTTGGGGCTCGGATTCTTTTTTCTCCATGCTTTTTGGGCTGCGAAGATGAGAAATCTGGTGTAACTCACGTCTACCATACTCAGCGAGTGCTCCAACCTGTTTCAACGGTGGATAGCATTCAATAAAATACGGATACCCAGGAACAAAAGTCTCCGGGAAGACAAGATAATTGATGGAATCAGTGGCAGCAGTTTTGATGAGAGTGATAACCTTGGCAAGTGAGGCTTGCTTGTCCATGAAGATTGGTGCAGCATGTGCAGCAGCCACTCGACACTTGGTTGGTTTACTGTCCATTCTGGGTTACTTCGAGTTGAATATGCTGAGTTACAATGCATATATCGATCGAATAGGGATTATTCAACCTGATAGTGATAGAGTGATGTACCAATAAGAGACTTCGTCATTAGCGCTGAAAGTTCCCCGCACCAAAATGTGTGCGACTGATTGGCTCGCTTAACTAAATATCAGCCAATCGTCGGCAGGTGGTTCCACTTGCGCGTTTGCTTCTTGTTTGCTTCTCTAGAGATGAGAAACTGAAGAGAAAGAACATTTCTCTTTTCAATCAATCCTCGAGTGGTTGAATCGGTCAACAAGAAACAATTACCTTCCAAAAGACGTGGTCGAAAATGGAGAGAACAACACCCATTCCCATATACATCTTGCAGGACATCCCGGGAAAGGGCAAAGGTCTCGTTGCAAACGAAAAGATCCCAAGAGGAACTCGAATCCTTTCCGAAACCCCCATCATTACGGCACCTCAGTACGAAATCAATACTAAAGAAACCCAGAAATCGCTTTCCGAGCAAGTCAATGTTCTGAACGAAAACGAACGACAGGCTCTCCTTTCCTTGTCCAATATATACCCGAGTTCGAGTGTTGGAGACACGGTTTACGGGATCTTTCGAACAGTCGGCCTACCAATCGAGGACGATGGAATTGGTGGAGGTGTCTTTCTTGAGGCATGTCGCATCAACCACGCTTGTGACAACAACGCACAGAAGCACTGGAACGAAAACATCAAACGACACACAATCCATGCACTGAGAGATATTGAAAAGGGCGAGGAGATCACGGTATACTATCTGGGAAGGGATATGGACCGTAAAGCACGACAAGAAGCCTTGCAAGCAAAGTTTCACTTCACATGTACATGCCGCTTGTGTTCTTTGCCGACTGAACAGAGCCTTGAGAGCGATAAGAGAATCGAGGATATTGAAAGGTTAGAGAGTCTCATTGGCAGAGAGTTCGTCCGGGGAATCATGTCATCACCACTTCGAATCCTTCACTACGTCGATCAACAAGTCCGGCTCTACAATGAGCAAGGTCCAGGTGATCCCGGCTTGGCGAGAGCCTTCTTTGATGCCACACAGATCACCATCGCAAATGGTGACTTGGCAAGAGGAGTTGTCTTTGCGGAAAAGGCTGTGTCTGCGTGGCGGGCAACCCAGGGAAACGACAGCAAGCAAGTGATAGAGTATGAGCCTCTAGCGCAAGACCCCACAAAGCATTCGCTGTACCACACTATGTACGGCATGTCGATGAAGTGGAAGACAACAGTGGATGAAAAGCCTCGTGAACTTGGAGAGGAGGAGTTCGAAGACTGGCTGTGGAGAAGAGAGAAGCCAAGACGACCAGGACAATTCGCGAGTCTTCGAAATCGTGTGACTTTTCCCCCTTTCGTTGATCTCCCAAATGAGTACGATTTTGATCCGGAGTTATCCCACTGGTGCTATTTGGGCGAGATTGTGGATTCATATACACTCATGCGGCTGCAATTAGAAATCAAGGACGTCGATGATAGAAAGATCCCGTTGTTCTTCTACACTGAAGATAGAGGAAACGAAATACCACCCGCACAGCTTCAAAAAGGACACACCGTGGCAATCCTTGATGCAAAACACCATAATTTTATGTATGGAGAGCCTGGTATTCGCCTTGAGAATCACAAACTGATGAAGGTAACACAACCGTTGCCAAGTTAAAGATGTCTTCGCTGACCAAGTGTGATACAACTCAGATCTTTCCACTAACATTGCACGAATTGCTGGCCTTAGGCGACGAGATCCAGGAATTTTCTGCTACAAATGCTGATGGAACGCGCAAGTGCCATGGATGTGGTAAGGAGGAAGCTTCTCTGAAAAACTGTGCGAAGTGTTCATGCTACTGGTATTGCAGCAGGGTAAGATGACAATAGAAACATAGCCACTCGAATGCTTACATGACTTTCTAGGACTGTCAGATTACCAGCTGGGTTGAGAAAGGCCACAAAGCGACTTGCAAGCATCTGAAAGATTCCGACCTGCGAGGATTACTGTTTTTCAAATGGGAAAAGTCCGGAGGAGATCTTCAATATCCTCTCCCCTTGAAGTAAATCAGGAACCTGCGATGGGAAAGGGATTTATGCGATGGTTCACAACGAAATATTCATATTGAAGCGTAGGGATACAGGAATACAATAGTTATTTTCATGACCACTCGATGCGAGATATAATCCGGCATTGAATCTCCAATTACTGCGACTGAAATGAAGACTTCCAAAGTATAAAAAAAGGGGGCCGCTTTCCCACAAGATCTCGAAGATCCAATTTCAGTGCCGCAGGACAGGCGGAATGCGCTAAAAACGAGAAAAGATTCTCTCTGCCACATTACCAGTGTCCGATCCAAAAGCCGTTATATATTCTTAGCAATACTTTTCTCTCTCCTTGTGATACATTCAAGTCGTCGTAGGGCACTCAATTGTAAGCTCGAGTCCGGTTGGGCGCGGGGGAGAAATTCGTGCTACCGACAACGAAATCGAAGTCTGACTTGGAAGACTAGACTCCTTCCCTCTTAACTCAGCCGACGCCCCCGCGCTACCACGGTGAGGGAAGGCACGACTCAGTTCACGCCCAGAGTATAAACCCCCTCTCCCACCCCCTTCTCCCCTTTCCCTTCATATATACGAATTCTTGTCGTCGAAAACGAATCGCCGGGGGTGGCCGTTCTGACGGGCGAGAAATTCAAGGGAGGGGAACTAAAAGCTGTGCTGGTGAGTGTGCGGGAGATGAGCATTGAATTCTTTTTCTTTTTCTCAACCCGGGGAGATAGCTGTCAGGTGCAAATAATATTTCTGTATGCATCTTCTTGCGAAGATTGCGACGCCAATGTTGGTGATCCTATAGCTCGTTTTAAGAGTAATCTGGTTAGAATAGAATTTGAACACTGCTTGCTCTTACTGTATTACTCTATATAACTCTATTAAAACTTAGTACTATTACAGTATCCTATAATATAGTACTAAGTCGTAATAAAACTATACACTCTTTATAGATAAGTAAATAGTTAGTTCTAGCTCTAATTCTATCTATTTAGAATGTTTCTATAATAACTATAGTATACTATTTTAAAAAGGCTAGAAAATAATAAAAGCTTATATAAGTAAGACTATCTCGATATCTAGAAATGTTTTTTATTAACGTGGTTTATTAGAACCTCGGTTATATTAGAACCTCGATTAATTTTCTTAAAATCCTACTCTCTAACTTTAATACACGTTTTTTAACCTTCTACTATATCTATTATTACTAAAGAATTAAAAGTTATTCTAGCTATTAAGGTAATTCGAATATCTAAAAAGCTAAGTCGATAGAAAGCTATAAAGATCTATAGAATACCTTATTCTATACTTAATAATAGAATAAACAGCTACCTTTCTCTAGCCGACCGTCGACTAGTAAACCTTAAATTATCTAAGATAGAAGAAGAAGTAATTGTTTAGAATATACTTGATATAGATTATAATAGCCTGCTATTAAGAATAAGAGTTACTAAGGTTATATATATACTAGATAGAATACGGTTTAGAGTATAGGAATATAAGAGTTACGTATTCGAGTATTAGAATGTCTAGTTCAGACCTCCGAGTCTATTATTATTATCCGAACTCTTTTATATATAGATACTCTTACTCTTAGTATCGAGAAAGATTAATTTAATCTTTTCCTTCGTATTTAGAGCCTAGTATCTAAGTATGTTATTCTACGGAATATACTTCTATATACCTCTTTTATAGTATTATCTATTTTATACTATTATATTAAAAGATTAAATTCTTCTTACTAGGGACGGCCTATTATAATATCTTACTAAACGTGTTAACGTTTTATATTGAATTTAATTCAGCTTAGATTTAGATTAGTATAATAATAACCTTAAATTACTAGTTTATAGACAGCTAGTAATATTAGGGTTTAATATCTATTAGTTAGCTAGTAAAAAGCATATCCTCTAATATATTAAGGAAGTAGAAGATACTAAGGATTCCTAAGACTTTAAATAACCCTCTCTATATAGAGATTACTATATAAGGTTTAGAAAGTCGATATTAAGTTACCTAGAAAGCTCTTAAATCTACCTCTAAACCCCCTCTAATAATATCGAGTATATTAAACTAAGGAGCGACCCTAGGTCCCTTCTAAGCTCTGCTAGAGAGTGTTAAGTAACCTACTAAGGAAACTAGTAAGCCCTTCTCTAAATACGTACTAAACTGTACTTATATACCTAAACCTAAAAAGTTAAGAAATAATAAAGGCAAAGGCCTAGCCTAAAACCTCAGAGACCTATAAGACTTTTCTAATATAGACGAGATATAGAGTATAGTATAAGGATTAGAAGAAGAACTTCGAAACAACAACTATTAGTTTAGATAGTTAGAATCTATTATAAAAGAACTCTAAGAATAAACTAGAGTCTCTTAACCTTCCTAACCTAAAACCGACTATAACTCTCCTTCTATTCTAAGTACTATACTAGACCCTTTTTGCTTAAGAAGCGAACCTGCCTCTAATACCTTCTCTTAATAGCAGACTACTCTACATAACCCCGAATATAGTCTAAATACTCTCTAACCTGCTAAAAGCAAAATTATAGAAAAAATTAAACCTTTAAACAACGATATATCACCTATATACTAATAATAGAAGATATTAGTATATAATAGACTTCTAGTAAATACCGATTATTATAATATAAGCCTAACTTAAAAGGCTCTTATCTAAGAAACAACTACTAGAATCGCTAGGAACTACCTTAAGCTCTAATACCAGTCTAAGTCGATTTATATTACTTTCTATAATTATTAAGATATAATTAAACTTTTAGATTTATATTTCTTAACTAGATATAAAATAGAGGATATATAGAACGCTTTCTAGGCCTTATAGATAGGTAGAAAAGATTATACTAGAGAAACGTTTACTAACTTCAGAGGTCGCTTTTTAAGTATAGCTATACTTAGAGAGATACTAGAGTTAGAACGATTCTTCTATATATAGGAGAAAATTATACTATAGCTACGAAACTCAGCTACTATACTTAAGAGACGTTAGAATTATAACTTTATCGAAATAGTAGTAGATCTCCTAGCCTTAGATAAGGAATAATACTAAAACACTAAGTTATATATAGCTAACACAACTAAGCTAGTTAGTATAAACACTTCAGTTAAAAAGACTACTTTTTAATCCTTATCTAGTTTAATACTAAAACCCTTACTACTTATAAGCAGATCCTTCTCTACTATTTAAACTACTTTAAGGATATTTAAAACTACTCCTACTAGCAAACGCTAAAAGACTCTAGACCAAGTCCTAGCTAGTATAACGTGCTACTACTATAGTAAGCCTAGGTACTATAAAACCAACTACCCTTAGCTACCTAGTATTAAAGAAATAGTCTAAGAAGTAGACGAAGATAACCTACAAGTCCTTATAAAGTACTCTAATTCTACTCTAAATTAGAGGGAAAACAAGACAGCTTAGGTAAAGACTCCTTCCTAGGCCTACGCAAATATAATCTATTAAATCTCGACCTTTCTAGACTTATAAGAGGAAACTAATTCCTTATAAATATAACACTTAGTATATATAGATATAGTGTTAAAACTTAAGCTTTAATAGATATAAGAATAAATAGATTCCTATTCTTAAATCAACCCCTAGCCCTACAGCTATCCTAATCGTTAGGTATACAGATTCGAAAACTACCCTACTCAGTGTCTATTTATAAATATAATAGTAGTATTAAGAGTAAAGTAACATAGTTTATATAACTATATTTAAACCTAGATTAACGTCGTATCCGAAACTATCTCTTTATTATCCTAGACCTTAGATAACAAGACCTAATTATTAGAAACAAATAGTTAAAACATTTTAATATTCTTCTTAACCCTACTAGGAATTAACTTATTTAGCTAGCTAGAACCTTATTAACTTCTTACTTTAGAAAGGAAATCTTACTTTCTCTAACTTCTAGCTAAAACTAGAAGTCTTATTTAAATATATAGTTAGATACAAACTAAAGGGATCACGCCCTCTATTAAGATAAAAAGCAAAGGAATAGTAAGCTCTTAGCTAAGTTATTACTATTATCTATAATATTAACTCCTAATATCTACTCCTCTAACTCTACTCCGAATACCCTCTAACCTACTAATATAGCTTAGATAGATCAGACTCTATACTCTTTTATTAGTAAAATAAGTATAAATACTTTATATTTTAATATAAAGTAACCTAATACTAAGTTCTTTATAATAAGCATCTATAAATTAGATCAGATTATCGACGAAAGATTAGCTCTACCCTTAGATAACGCTAAGACCACAGACCTAATATAGTCCCAACTCCTTTAATATTACTCCTTATTCTAGGATATATTCTTAAAAGCAGCCTTAGATAAACTTCTCTCTTACTACGTATATAACTACAAAATCACCTTAAATAAACCTCTTCCTATCTTCTACTTCCTACTATATCGACAGTCAACTATAGAGCTATAAGCAACGAAAGAGTACCTTATTAATAATTTAAATAAAGGATTTATTATTAACAGTAATAGTCCTTTCACCTTACTAGTACTCTTTATTAAAAAGCTTAATAGTAATAAGCTACGGTTTTATATCGATTATCAGAAGCTAAATACTCTTACCTAAAACAACCTCTACTTAATTCCTTATATTAACAAACTCCTTTTAAGATTAAAGAAAGCTAAGATCTTTACTAAGTTAGATATATACTAAGCTTTCTATCATATCTAAATAGACCTTAACTTAGAGGAGATAACTATATTTAAGACTAGGTATAGAATATATAAATACAAGGTCCTTCCTTTTAGACTCTATAATAGACCCGCTACCTACTAACGTTATATAAACGACGTCTTAATCAAATATCTAGATAACTTCTATATTACTTATCTAAACAATATATTAATTTATTTAGATAATATTAAAGAACATAAGGAATAAGTTAAGAAGGTCTTAAATCGGCTCTAAGAAGTAGGACTCTAAGTAGACATCAAGAAAAGCGAATTTAGTATTACCCGAGTTAAATATCTCAGTTATATATTAACTATAAAAGGACTCGAAGTAGACCCTAAGAAAGTAGAACCTCTATATAACTAGGCCCGACCTAGTACTATAACAGGTATAAAGTCCTACCTAGGCTTTTATAGTTTCTATAGATAATTTATTAAGAACTTTAGCAAAATCGTAAAACCTCTAACTACTATAATACAGCCTTCAGAGCCGTTTTAGTCGACACTTGAATACGAAGAAGCCTTCAAAGAATTACAGACCTAGCTACTCTTAGTTTAAGCCTTATACCACTTCAACCTCGAATGTTCTACAAAGCTAGAGACAGACTCTTTTAATAGAGTAATAGTAGGTATATTCTCTTAATAACACAGTAATTATTAGTATTCTATAGGTTTCTATTCCCACGTCCTAGTCAGATATAAAACGAACTAGGAAATCTATAACAAGGAACTATTTATAATTATAGAAGTGTTTAGAAAATAGCGACCCGAGCTTATGTCGTATTAGAACCGTATCAACGTCTTCTTAGACTACAGATCCTTAGAATACTTTATAACAATAAAGCTGCTTACTTCTAAGCAAGTACAATAGATAGAATTCCTCTCTAACTTTAATTTCTAAATCCGATTTACGTCTAGAAAGAATAATTAAAAGGTAGATATACTAACTAGATAGAAGTAAGATATTAGAACATAAGATTAAGTTAAGTTAGACAGCTACTCGTATACCCTTCTTAGACCTATTAGGCTTAACCTCTAAATTAATACTAATCTTACTTAAACCTTTTAAGTAATATCCCTTTTTATAATTAAGTTAGATATTATCCCTAGGTCCAGATTAGATCTAATTTAGAAGCTAAGGACAGCTAATATATAATTATTTAAGAAGGAACATAGAGAACTTAAGAATAGTTATACTATCTCGTCTAATAATTTACTCCTATTTAAAAGACGGCTTTATATCAAAAGAAACACTAAACTCTATACAAATCTAATCTAAGAAGCCTACGACTAAGTATCTAGTACTTACCTAAGTACTTAAAAGATATACTAGTTACTAGTATCTACCTACTACTAGGTTAGTATAGGTTTAGACTATAAGCTATACGTAGCTAACTACCGAGCTTATAGATACTCTTATCCTTAATAGACTAAACAACAAGGATTCCTCTACCTATTACTAGTACTAGATTACCTAATATAGTATATATATATAGACTTTAAGTTATTTCTAAAGAATAAGTACAGATATAATACTATACTAGTATTTATTAACTACCTTAGAAAGGATTCGATGTCTATTCCCTACTACTCTACTATTAATACTAGAAGATTAGCCTAGTTTTTTATATAATAGATCTATCGTTTTAGTTACTACTCTAAATCGATTACGTCTAATAGAGGACCTTAATTCGTCTTAGCTTTTTAGACGGAATTCTATCGTATTATCAATGTTAAGCTTAAGCTCTCTATAGCTTACTATAAATAAACAGATAGTTAGATAGAGATTATAAACTAATATATCAATTAGAGGCTAAGGTCTTTTATAACCTACTATTAGAATAACTAGAGCGAGTTAATCCCTCTTATAAATAGAGTATAAATAACTCTTCCGTACTCGTCTATTAGTATAACCCTATATCAGCTCAAGTTTAAGCTTAATTTACGAACCTTATAGAATTAGAATACTCCTAAGACCTCTATTCCCTAGAAACGACTAAATTATAATAAGGCAGTTAAGATAGCCACACGTATATACTCTACCTAGAACATAGCTAAGGATAACATAAGCAAAGCCTAGTAGAGAATATAAGATAGTATAAATTAATACTAAAGAGCTATTAACTAGGACGTTAGTAATAGAGTTTACTTATTAACTAAGAATCTTAAGATAAATCGACCTAGCCGAAAGCTAGCTAAACAGTAGACTAGACCCTTTAAAATACTAGAACGTATAAGACACTCTTATAGACTAAAACTCCTAGAAGGATTATTAATCTATGATATTTTCGCTATAGACGTACTATCTAAGGATCTAAACACCCTCTTACCTAGATAAGAAGCTCTAGAGCCGCCCCTAGAAATCGTTTAAGGTATATAAGAATAGGAAGTTTAAGAAATTCTTAGCAGTAGACTTTTTAGGAGACAACTATAATACTAGGTTAGATAGGTTAGTTATAATATAGACTCTACCTAGTATCCTACTAACAATTTTTAAGGTTCGCTATACCTTCTAAGAGACTTCTATACTAAATATCTAGACGAACCAGGACTACCCCGACTTCTCTCTAAATAGATCCAAGTATAGAAGGCAGACAAGAACTAACAACCGAGTCACTACTAAAAACAACCCCGATACCGCCCCGACTATAATACAAAGCCTCGAAGACAAGTCTTTTTCAAGAGAGAGAGATATAATAGCCCGCCATCAGGAATAAGAGTTACTAAGGTTGCGTATATACCAGATAGAATACGTACCCGAGTATTAGAAATGTCCGGTTCAGACCTCCGAGTCTATTATTATTATCTAAACCCTTTTATATATAGATACCCTTACCCTTAGTATTAGGAAAGGTTAATTTAATCTTTTCCTTCGTATTTAGAGCCTAGTATCTAAGTATGTTATTCTACGGAACGTACTTCTATATATCTCTTTTATAGTATTATCTATTTCGTACTATTATAGATTCGCTATTATACCTAAAAACAAGGAAGCTCTAAAGGCTCTTCTAATAACAAAGAAAGCATTTATACAGACTCTATTCTTAATAGCTAGGATCGAGACCTTATAAAACTAGGTAGTATATCACCTGTCTAGGATACCTTAGAATACTAAAGCTGTCGAAATTAATAATAAAGAAGTAATTATCTTAACTCTTATCTCTACTACTACCGAAGTAGTAGCTACAGTAATAAAGGAACGAATTAGAGTAGCTCCTATAAAAGTCGACATATTAAGTAAATCGCTCTTTAGTAAGGTATTCTTTACCTCTTAGACTATCTTCTTTAAAGAAGAAGAGGCTTAGAATTATACTATCTTAGATATAATATCTCTCCTCAGAAGAAGAGTCTTCTTCAAGTCTCTCTCTAAGGTCTCTTCAGTTGTTTAGTACTCTAAGTACTAGAGGTGGTATAATTAAAGGATTTGTAGAAAGAACTAAAGATGTTGTCTTTGTAGTACTACTTAGTATACTGAAGACTTATACCTAGAGTGTCTAAATCATATATAATATAAGCTAAAGTACCTATACTATAGTAGCCTACACTCCTTAGATAACCCTAGATGTCTATTTAGACTAGGAACCTTAGGAACATGCTCTATAGCTAAGAATAGAAGGAATATATACTAAGCGTATAACGAACTACGGATTAGAAGCGAGCTCGACTCTCTCTATAGTAGCCTAGAACAGGTTATTCTAGCTACTCTATAAGCAAGAGTAGTTGATTCTCTTTCTCTCTCCCTCTTTCCCTCGATACCTTCTTCACCTTAAAGAGAAGAACTCTCTAAAGACACCTCTATAGAAGAAACAGTATACGCCCCCCCTATACGAAGAACCTGGAACTCTACTATCATAGTCTCTTTATAAGTAGACAAGGACACGCGAAGAACCACTGTCTTTAAGTACTACAAATCAACGTATATAAGTCTAGCGGATACTAGGAGCTTGTACTACAGCTAGCATATACTAGGCGAGTCGACGTAGTACTTATTTAAGAACCGTATATCTACTTAAGAGAGATTAGCCGCTAGATCATAAGACGCTACCTAAACTACGACTGCTTTATACCTATATACGACTAGAACGCCGGACCTCCTAAGGTACTCTCCTTTATATATAAAGGGGCTAGGATCCTTATAAGTTAGTAGACCCCTATTACTCCCTCGCTTTAATACCGAGACCTTGTTTACGCCTCGATTACTCTCTTATAAGGCCCTCTGCTATATATACTTAACGTATATAACGCTCCTCTCGGTGCTAGAGAAGCCGGGGAGGCTGTTAGCCTTATTCTAGCCTCTTAATACATTTCTATAATAAATATCTTTATAGCCGGCGACTTCAATCTAAAGAGCTAGCTCTGGCAACCAGACTTCCTAGGCCTAGAGAGTATACAAGCTCCCTCGCTTATCGACTAGATAGAGAGTAAAGGACTCTAACTCACTACCCCTTCTAGTATACAAACCCACAGCCTAGGGAACACGCTAGACCTAGCCTTCTGCTCTAGTAGCCTCTATCAAAGAGGGGCAACCTTAGAGGTTAACCTAGCCTTTAAGTATAGCTTAGATCACCTCCCAGTCCTTACTAGCCTACTATATACTAGTAGACTAGCTAGGAAGGACTCCTCGCTCAAGCTTAGTACTCTCGACGCTAAAGTCTTTAAGACAGTACTTCAAGGAAAGCTTCAAGAGCAGTGGCTCTTTAAGCTTATAGAACAACTAGACAGGAACTCGCTTAAGACTTTGGCAGAGTTTATTATTAAGAGTGTACATAGGGCGTACCTTAGTAGTACTAAGCGAGGGCTTGGTTATAGGGGTAGACACTCTTAGTAGAATAAGGAGTGCTAATCTGCAGCTACCGAGGCCAGAAAGATACGAAGGCTAGGAGCTAGTATAGAGTCTATTAAAGGCCTCTGGAGAATACTTTAAGGAGAGATCCGGAAGGTAAAGAGAGAACACTTCCGCGGCTTGATCGATAAAGCTATAAATAGCAAGGACGTCTTTAAGATCTGTAAGTGGCACTAGAGTACAGGGGTCTACAGGTCCCCTCCTTTAAAGGACTCGGCAGGGCAACTAGGCTTTACTACTTAGGAGAAATAGAAGATCCTAGTATAAGAACTACTTATAAATAAGACAGAAGTCGGAGATATACTAACCGATACCCCGACTACCTCTACTTGTTCTCTACCTTAGACAGCTCTTACTCTATACGAGGTTAAGGAATCGGTTCTAGGAAAGGCCTCTACTGCTCTAGGGGAGGACGAACTTGTTACAGGTGTCTTTAAGACAGCCTGGCCTTAGATCTCACACCTAGTCTATTCACTGTTTAAGGGGTGTATAGAGACAGGCTTCTATCTAAAGATCTTCTATACAGCTATTATAGCTATTATTCCGAAGCTAAATAAGAAGGATAAGTCGTCTTCTCGCGTATACCAGCTAATCTCTCTACTCTCGGTTCTTAGAAAAGGCCTCGAGAGGCTTCTAGTAAAGAGAGCCTCCTGGATTGCTATTAAGTATACTGTTCTTAAACCGAACTAGTTCGGAGCTCTCCTACTAAGAGCAGCTATAGACCTTATAACCTATCTCACCTTTGATATAGAGAAAGTACTCGGGGAGAAGTAAGAGGCTTCTCTTCTTACACTCGATATCAAGGGTGCCTTTAACGCTGTTCTTCCAGGCCGGCTAATTAAAAGACTCCGAGAGTAAGAGTAGCTACACAGCTTTGTAGTATAGGTTACCTCCTTCCTATCTAGCAGATCTATTAAAGTAAAGCTAGACGGAGAAATAGGAGTATCTACCCCTCTTTAGTATAGGCTGCCCCAGGGCTCGCCTATCTCGCCTATTCTCTTTATACTCTATATCTAGCTACTCTTTACCCTAGGAGTAGGCTCTCTCTCGATACTTTAAAGGTTCGGCTACGCCGACGATATTAGACTACTTGCTTTTAGGCCCTCTAAGGCAGGGAATACTACAGTCCTTATAAAATAGATAGCTAGTATACTAGCTTAGGGGATAGAAGAGAGGATTATCTTTGATACTAAGAAGTCTAAACTTATCCACTTCTCTTATAAGAGAAAGCAAAAGAGAAGAGGTATCCGGCCCCCTCCTTCTATTATAGTAGAAGGAAAAACAATAGAACCTATACAAGGGCTTCGGTAGCTTAGTATCTTCTTTAACTCTCGTCTTACCTTCTATAGCTACGTTAGAAGGATAGCTAGCAAGGCTACACTAGTAGCTAGTGCTTTAAAGGGAACAACAAACACCGTACGAGGCTCTCTCTTATACTTACTTAAATAAGCCACTACTGCTTATATCCTGTCTATCGCCTACTTCGGAAGCGAGACCTGGTTCCCCGGACGTGCTAGGGTAAGAGAGAGCCAGGCACAGAGTATAAAAAACAACTGAATTAGCCGCTATCTTACTCTACTAGATAGAGTAGTAGCTAAGTGTACTAGGATTATCCTCCTAGTATATAAGACTACTCCTACCTTAGTACTTCTTATAGAATCCAGCCTCCTTACCTCTAAGATTAGTCTTATAGGTAGAAGTAAAGCACTCGAAGCTAGGACTCGACGACTCGACCTGGCTCACCTACTAAAACGTTGTACTAACAACCCTTGCTCTAAAGCTAGGCTTACTTATCGTACTTATAAGACTCTCCCTCTCTCTAAAGAGATCAACCCCCTCTAAGACCTACCGTAGAATAGAGGCTTTGACCGGCAAGCCCGCCTTCTAGAAATAGAGGGGCCTGACTCCGGAGGAACTAAGGACTCTTATAAAGCTAGATTCCTTGAATTCCTTACTACTGTCCCTGATATAGACCTAGTTGTCTTCTCCGACGGCTCTTGCTTAGACGATAAGAGAACTGGCGGAGGTGTCTGTTTAATAAGAGAGGGAGCTGTAACGAAACTCAAACGAACTAAACAAAGGTGACTAAGTCTCGAAGGTTGGTATATAGTAAGAAGTATGAATGCGCCGGGTTGTTTACTTAGAAGTGAACTTGTTACTTGTATTAAAGATGTTAAATAAGATGATAAGATTAATAACTAAAGTTGAGCACGAAGCTCCTATCTAATAGCAGACGTGCTAGTCTTATATATAGATGCTTCCTTCCTCGTGCTAGCTTGCTAGCTTGGTTGCTCCGTCGCTGCTAGACTGCTAGACCTGTTGCCTCGTCTAGCGAACTCTTATTATGTGATTATAACTAAAGGAAATCTCTGGATCGCTTAGCTAACCTAACTAATCCCTTTCTACTATAAGAGTATTCTGATAGTACTTAACCTGTTAGAACGCTGCCTAGTCTTCACTTATCACGTATATACGTGATTCGTGACACTATCCCCTTCTTAGCTTAGCGTGTCTCTACGCTTAAGTACGACCTAAGAAATATCGTTAGAAGGCTAGTAGCCTTCTTTCTTTTCTAATATAAATGCTCTCCGTTCTCTACGATGAACTGACTACGAAGCTCTTAGTAGAGTAATTAATTTATCTAGTAAGAAAATAGCTCTATATACCCGTTGTAAAAACGCTAATAAGGAACACGAGTGTTTTAGTCTTAGAGACTAAAAGCTATTATAGTGTAGTTGCTATACTACTATAAACAAGTCTTACGATGTTCGTATTATTAATCGAATACTTGTAGTAAACGAGTAGGAGAGCGTCGACTCCTAGATTAAGTAGCTAGATAATAAAGAGGAGAAGAGTTATACGATTATAGCCGAGGCTATAGCTCGTATTCGTCGACTAAAGAAGCAAAAACGCTAACTCTATAAGAAGTGTTAAAGGATAATAGCTGCTAGTCTTAACTCGCTTAACAAGTTAGATGCTGCTAAAGATTTAGAAAGAAAGAAGAAAGAGAAGGAGGAAGAAAAGAAGCGGATAGAAGAAGAGGCTACTAGGCTGGCCGCCCTCTCTATGTCTAATATTTCTAACCCTGCCTTTGCTCTAGGCCTCGACCTAGTCTTTCTTAAGTCCTTTCTTACTAACTACGCGATATAGGTAGACTTAGGTTTCGACAATAGAACTCCTAAAGTTCCTCTAAGTACTAGCTAATGTTTTTTCTAGGTTCTTAAGTGTTTTCTAAATATAGGTAATCTAACTATTTTATTAAATATCTAACCTATCCTCTAATAAGTCTATAGTTAAGAATCCTCTTAACTTTATACTTAGTGTTTAGATTTACTAGTTAAATTTCTATAAGTAGGGCTAGTAGTGCTCCTAGTAGTGCTGGTTTAAGTAGGGATATATAGAATACTAGGTAGATGTTTATTATCCTTAGTAGTACTAATTTATAATTTAAAGGTCCTTTAACACGTTTGATTTTAAATAGTCTAAGTTTTTTATAATCTAGTTTATTACTTAGTCTTTTTATATTAATATTCTTTTATACTAAGTAGACTTTATCCCCCTCTTTTAGCGTTAGCTCTTAACTACGTCGTTTATTATAGTAGTATACGTTTCTTTCTACTATAAATTACAGGTCCTCTATAAGTTCCTTATATAGACTCTTAATTTTTAAGACCTAAACATAAGTAAGTTAGTTATTAATAGTTGTAGATAGTAGTTCTTAATATACTGTTAATTTATATCTAAAATTAGTATAGAATAGTATAATAAGTATTGTTTCTATTACTAAACTATTATAAGCGAACTATACTAAGAGTAGTAGTTCTACCTAGTTGTCTTACTAGTAGTTTATATAATAACGAAGGTATGTTTTAACTACTTAATTTATCTGTTTGTTTCCTTTATTTGTTTAAGAGTGGAAAGCTATAGATAGCTTCCTCTTCGCACCTAATTACTTTATAAGAGCGATCTAGAATTTCGAGGTAAAGAGTTTATCTCTATCTAAGAGTATTTCTTTAAGTAGTCTATGTCTTAAGACTACTTCTTTAAGGAACGTAAATGCTAATTCCTTAGCTATACTTAATTCTATATATACTATTAGAATTATATACTTCGTAAGTTATTTTATAATAACTAGGATCGCGTTATATTTAACTCCTGTTATTAGATCTTTAGATTTTAGTAATTTAATAATAAAATCTATCGATATTGATTTCTAAGGCATCTATAGTATTAGAGTAGTGTTCATCTGTTTATAAGGAGTATAGTAGGAAGCCTTATTCCTAGTATAGGTATTATATTCTACTATTACTTTCTTAACTATTATAGATAACCGATTAATATAGTATTATTATCTTATCCTTTAGAGGGTTCTACGAATTCCTTAGTAACTGTAAGCGGGCGTAGTATAGTATTCTTATACGAACTCCTTTATTTACGAGCTAGGAACCTATAGTTTCCCTTTCACGTACTAATTATAACCTTTATATATATTCTGAATTTTATCTATCTAGATGTTGTTTATCGCTGCTATTTTATATATAGTAGGTGCTAAGTCTCTATTCTTAAGAGTTTTTAAGATTATAATCTTTTTATACTCTTTATCTCTCTTATATCTAGGTTTCTAACTAAGAGTATTAGCTTAAGTATTTAATATTCCTTTTATATATTAAATAATAATATTAAATCCTCTTAATATCTCTAACTATCTAGCTAATTATCTAGTCGTAAGTTCTTTAGTTGTTATAAATGTCCTAAGATTCTTATAGTTAGATAAAACTATAACTAAGTGTTTTACTAACTATAAATAGATTCTCTAGTATTCTAAAGCTAATACTATAGTAAGTAATTCCTTATTAAAGATACTATAGTTTTATTATACTAGGTTAAATATCTTAGAATAATATATAATAGGTATAAGTTTTCCTTTATTATTTAGCTATAGGTGAACTATACCTACTACTATGTCTGAGGCGTCTGTTTTAATTATACTAGGCTTATCTATATCGAAATTATATAGAATAGGTTTTTCTATAAACTTTGCTTTAATTTTCTAAAAAGCATCTTTTGCTTATTTATTCTATATAAATTTAATAGCTTTTTTAACTAGTTTTAACATTGGTTTAATAATCTTTATATAGTCTTAAATAAACGGATAGTAAAAGTTTATAAATCTAAGGAAGGACTATATATCTTTTATATTCTCTAGTAATTTCTAGTTTAAGATGTCTTAGATCTTTACTAGATCTATTTCCATTTTCTCTAGACTAAATACCTATCTTAGGAAAAGGGTCTAAGTTACTCTAAACTTATATTTTAAGAGTTTTAACTAAGAGTTTACTTTTATAAGTTATTATAAAACTTCTTTAATATATCTCTTATATTCCTCTTCTTTTTTTAAGAAGATTAAGATATTATCTAGGTAATAGATTACTATTATTCCTAGAAGATCTCCTAAAATATTATTATTTTATTTCTAATATATAGCTAGTATGTTATAAAGTCTAAATAGTATAACTATATATTTATAAAGGCTTAATAGTAAAGTAAATACTATCTTCTATTTATCTTTAACTTTTATTTATATAAGTCTATAAGCGTTTTATTAATCTAATTTCGTAAATCGTACTACCTTACCTAACTTGTCTTATAAGTATTAGCTAGGTAGTAGCGGATAAGCGTCCTTAACTATAGCGTGATTTACTTCTTAGTAATTAATATATACTCTTCTGTCTAGATCGTCTTTCTTCTTAATAATAAGTATGTTTAAGGTAATTAGCGACTTAGATTTTCTAATATGTCCTTTCTTAATACCTTCTTTTATATAACTTTCTATTCTCTATAGGCTTTTCTAGTTATATAGCTGAAGCTTCTACTTTAAGAGGTGATAACCCTCTTTTAATTTAATCTTATAATCCTATAAGCGATGTTTTAGTAAGCCTTATAAGTCTTCTAGGTTTTTAAACAAAGCCTTAAATTCTCTATACTATATAGGTATTTCGTTATCAGCTGTCCTACTAACCTGTAGAGGACTCTAGGCTAGGTGTTCTAGCGTCTTAGAAGAGGTAGTGCTAACCTTGTTCTAGCCTTAAAGTTATAATTATAAACCTATATAATTATATTAACTAAAGGTTATTATTTAAGCCTTCTAATTAATGTTTAGATTATGTTCCCTAATCTACGGTATACTAAGTATTACTTCTTTATTCCCTATTTTAATAATATCGAATTATATATCTAAATAGTATTCTTCGATAGTAATATTTATTAAAATAGTTTACTAGTTAATAATTCTATCCTAGTATATAACGTCTATTCTGTTAACCACTCCTAAGCGGTATAGCTTTATACCTTTAATCGAGACGTTTAACTTCTTCTAAGCTATTAGAGAAAGAAAATTACCTATTACTTCTAAATTAATTAAGACTTAGAGTTCCTTTCCTCTTATCTTTACTATTACTATAAGTTGATTTTCTCTAGATATAGTGTTTAGTTCTCTAATTGTTAGTTAGTAGAACTCTCTCTATACTAACTCTATTTCCTAGTCTATATTATATTCGTTTATCTCTTAGAAGATTATACTAAATAATTTTCTACTTCTTAATTCTTAAAATATTATTCTAACTTTTCTAATTAAAGCGACTATAGTATACTAGCCTCCTATTTCTAGTATAGCTTCCTTATTATTAGGTAGTATACCTAAAAAACTAGGTTTAAGGCGTCTTATAAAGTTGTTAGGACCCTACTATTACTATAAGCTATTTTCTTCCTATATATCTACGACTATCTAAATATCTCTTATCTTAGGTATATTAGATAGCTTACTAAATACTATTTATTTTAGTCTAGGTTCTTTAAATTCGATAGTTTCCCTTCTAGTAATAAGGCTTACTAAAGTTATTCTATCCCGTTTATTTTAAACTATTTTATAGGTAGTTAAAATAGTAGGGTTAATTCCTTAAGTAGAATATAGGCTCTAGAAATTAGGTTTCTAGTTTTCTATATATACCTATCTATTCCCTCTTTTAAAGGTTCTAATAAATACCTATGTTTTACCTTATTTAGGCTTATATATTCCTAGATCTACCTCTAATAAGTTAGATATCGATTCTAATAACTCTAATAAACTTATTAATAGTAGTAATTTATATTCTACCTAAAGAGGCAATTTATAATCTATTTCTAACTATATATTATAATATTCTTTAAGTAATAGATCCCTATTATTATTAGTATCCTATACCTTACTAACTTATAACTCGATTCCTTTACTTAGCTATAAGTATATAGCACCTGCTGTTATATCTATAGCGTCTGTTTTAATTTATATACTATAACCTCTAGTCTTAAGTTCTTTGTCCGTAAGTTCGATTTTTTCTAGTAAAGCTACTTCTTTTTAGATAGTAGCGTTAGCTTGTTTCCTTTTAGAGTCTTTCTTCTTACTATACTTATTTACTCTATAGCTAAGAAGACTATAGTTATAATATAAGTTCTACTTACGTCGACGATTTCGCTCTTTCTAAGATAATCCTCTACTCTAGGAGTTTTCTTTCTTAGATTCCTTCTCTAGAACCTATAATTTCTAGGTAGTATCGATTTCTATAGAGTCTCTATAATCTTTTCGTCTACTCTTTCTATATTAATAACTATAACTTCCTTTCTTCTCTAGATTCCTTTTATAAATATAGTTGTCGATCCTAATTACGTTATTTATTAATTTATTTAACATATCTAGAAAATCCTCTTATACGAGTTTATCTTTTATATTATCCTTAAGTCTATAATAGAATTGTTTATATAATACTTCGTCGTTTTATCCTATCTATATAGAGTACTATTAAAATTATAAGGTATATTTAGTAGCTAACCCCTTTTACCTAAGTATATATAAAGCTCTAACTACCTTCTTCTTTATATTAACATCCTTAAAAGCCTAGTTAATTCTATCTCTAAACTCTTAAACATTTCTAAACAAATCCTTCGTCTTCTTAGACATTTAAAGAGAGACTTTTCCTTTAGCTGTTTTGTTTATCTAGTAGTCTTCTAGGTATAGTTCTAACCAGTTATAAGCTGCCTCTTTAAGACAGGTAGACAACTATATAACCTAGTTAGTTTTATTTCTAAACTAAGTATAATAAAAGTTTAAATAGAGGGAAGCTTTTATTAAGAACTCGGCTAGTTTCTTAGACAAGCTATTAAACGGCTTTGGAAGAGGAAGTTTTACTTTCTCTCGAAGAGTAGTAACTAGTGTAACTAGGGGGTCTACAGCTGGCTTTAGTAGAGTGGTTCTCGGAGTAGAAGAGGTTGCCGACATAGTAGCGATCTTACTTCTAAGTAGGTGCTTAAAGTATAACGAAACTTAAACGAACTAAACAAAGGTAACTAAGTCTCGAAGGTTAGTATATAGTAAGAAGTATAAATACGCTAGGTTGTTTACTTAGAAGTGAACTCGTTACTTATATCAAAGATATTAAACAAGATAATAAGATTAATAACTAAAGTTAAGCACGAAGCTCCTATCTAATAGCAGACGTGCTAGTCTTATATATAGATGCTTCCTTCCTCGTGCTAGCTTGCTAGCTTAGTCGCTCCGTCGCTGCTAGACTGCTAGACCTGTCGCCCCGTCTAGCGAACTCTTATTATATAATTATAACTAAAGGAAATCCCTAGATCGCTTAGCTAACCTAACTAATCCCTTTCTACTATAAGAGTATTCCGATAGTGCTTAACCTGTTAGGACGCCGCCTGGTCTTCACTTATCACGTGTGCACGTGATTCGTGACAGGAGCTATCCTCGACACTAAGGTTTACTCCTTCGGTATAGTACTTAAGATCTACGATATAGAGGCTAGAGCTGCTCTTTATAGACTAGAACTAGCTATCTCCTCTTCCTTCTAGCCCCTAGCTAGGAAGTGCTAGATCTGCTTTAACAACCTCGAAGTAATACTATAACTAACCTACTAGTCTTATAGCACCTTATAAGAGACCTTTAATAGAGTTAACGAGTTAGCTCTATTATACCCTAGGAAAGTTTGTACTAGGTAGTGCTCTAGTTATATAGGAATTAAAGGGAACGAGATAGCGGATAGAGCTGCGAGGAGAGGCGCTCGGCTACTCTTGCTTAACTCTTTGTCTTCTTCTCCTCCTTCTTCTTCTCTACTCTGTACTACTACGCTTAAGAGAGAGGTTAAAGAGTTAGGGACTCAGCTTGTAAAGAAGCTCTGGAACACTATAGCTCCTAGTTTATATAAAGACCTAGGGCTTGTTAACTAGTCCTTAAAGCTAAAGACACTTCACCTACTAAGAGAGGTCCTAGCTCGCCTAATCGCAGCTCGCTCTAGCTACGGAGACTTTAACCTATATCACCTTCGCTTCTTCTACCTCGATATACTACTTACCTCGGGTGAGTGTAAGTGTAGTAGAGGAAAAACTCAATTCCACCTTCTCTTTTGCCGGCTAGTAAATAGAGTAGCCCCGGAACTACTTATAAAGGCTAAGAGGAATCTACAACTTCTCTTTGGCTTATACTACAAGGAACTCTTTTATAAGGTCTACTATAAGACAAAGTTTTATACTAAGATCTGCCTCTTACGATACTTTTAAAACTAATTAAGAACGAGAGCTGTTTCGGAAGTAGGGCTTCTCTTTAAACTATCTCTTATAAATTAGCGTACTTTCTTTTACACCCCCTGTAGCCTAGGGCACCCCCCTAGCGTCATTTGCTTAACACTGGGACTTTCTAGGACCTAGCCTACGCAAGCTAGAATCCGCTTAACGTTAAATAGAAATAAATAAATAAATAAATATCCGCGGGTCTATATACTTCTTCTCTACTAACGCTTTACTAATATCTACAAAGCTAGTTAAGAAAACTTATAGCTTACGTTTATAATCTATAAGAAAGTAGAAGATAGCCGCGCTTACTTGCTTATAGGAGTAAGACTTTTCTAGCTTACTATAAACTTCTAACCTAGAGTCTTAGAAGAGTAAGTATCCCTTAGTAGTGTTAAGTAAAGCTCGCTCTCTTCTTAACTAAGATTTTCCTAGAATTATTTTATAGCCCTCGATCTTAGGGACTATATAAGTATAAACCCGTTTCTGCTGATAGCCTCTAATATCTATACTAAAAGATACTACTTAGGATATAGTATTCTCTGATACTCTTTCTACTAACTATAAATACCTTAGTATAATTTGTATATAAGAGAGCTAATAACGACGGATAAAATAGTCTAAAACAATTCTATAGACTAAATACCTTAAATCTACTAAGGCTTGTAAAGTAGCTACCTTATTTACTAAAGCTGATATAAGAAGAGGTTTTTCGTCTATATATTCCTACTTAAAATGTCTCTAAGTATCTATTACTAATAACTCCCTTCGTCGCCTCTGCCTACGCTTTCTAATAGAAGCTACTAGTTTTCCGAATCCGAGGAGACATTACCGTCTTCTTCTTCTAATTCTGGCGCTACTTCCTTAACCTCTGCCTTCTGTTTATAGACCGAATCCGCTGTTATAGGTCGCCTTAGTAGTCTATATAGACATTCTTAAACAAAATAACCAGTAGCTCTATAGCGAAGACAGCGACTAGTACGAGCACGGTTGCTTCGTTCTTCCTAGGATACCTATTTAGTACGCTTAGTACTAGTTGTTAAGACTTTAGTAGGTGCCGGTTCCTAATCTATACCCTCTATAGATGTCTTATAGGTAACTTTCGGTCTATTAGCGATATTACTGCTTATTACCTGCTATATAGTATCTGTCGAGCGTTTCTAAGAGGTCCGTAGTGTTTCTAGGAGAGTCTAGGCCCTAGATCTTAATATTCGAGCTTTATAAGCTCTTAAGTAGTTGTCTGTTTCTTTAATAATAGAGTAGTAAGACTCGAAGTTAGGTTAAGAAGGAACTATGATCATCGCCTTAACTAACTCGTTACTAAGGATTCGGTTAAGAGACACCTTCTTTACGTTGTCTAGCTAAGATCCTTCTCTAGACTCTATAAGCAGGGCTTGCTATTCTGTAAAGACCTCTAGGAATAGTCTTAAGCTCTAGCAGAAGAATTCTAGCTTTTGTTACGCTCTTTCCTTAGCTTACAAGTCTCTAAATACAAACTCTACTCGATCTAAGAAATCACTACTATTAGCTAGCTCTAGCTTGCCCTATTCCTATATCTATACTTCTATTCTATAGAGCGTCTTACTCTATAGAGATCTATTAAGTACCTAAAACTTAACGTATTTAGTATATCTATAGTAGTCGACTTCGATTTTAGCTCGTGCTTATTATAACTAAGCTTCTAGCTTGTCCGAGTCTCCGTAGAATTCTAGTAGCGGAGGAAGAGATTTCCTAGGTTTATTATTATTATAGACTATCTATAAGCGAGCTTCCTTATCCTTCTTTTACTCGTTTATAATCCGTAGACGATCGTCCTCTTAGGTAGATATTAACTAATTCTACTACTCTTAAATATACTATAGAAACTAGGCAGGTAGCTGATTTAGTATACTGCCTTCTTATAGTTCTCCTATTATCCGTGAGTTCTATAAATACCGTGAAATAGCTCGTAAGTTCTAGTATTGCTATAAAGGCCTGCTATGTTCTAGTATTACTAAAATAGCCTAATATGTTCTAGTGTTACTATAAAGGCTCTTAAGTTCTAGTATTGCTATAAAGGCTCGATATATTCTAGTATTACTAAAATAGCCCGATATATTCTAGTACTACTAAAATAGCCCGATATGTTCTAGTGTTAAGGAGAATCGAATCTAATATCAGGGCTTATAGCAAGTACTAATGAATTAAACTATAGAGGCTGTCTATATATAAGAAGATTCGATTGTCCTTTCTAAGCTAGAGTCCTTACTAACTTATATACTTAGTTAGCTTTTTCTAGAGGGTTCTGCTAAGGGTACTCTCGAAGGTTCTGTTACGTTTATACGTTGCCAAGCGAGGTCACGTGAATGCGTCGCTGGAGTACTCCGAGACTTATTCTACGGGTGTAACCCTTGATAAGACTCTTCTAATAGAGTAATAGTAGGTATATTCTCTTAATAATATAGTAATCGTTGGTATTTTATAGGTTTCTATTCCCACGTCCTAGTTAGATATAAAACGAACTAGGAAATCTACGATAAGGAACTATTTATAATTATAGAAGTATTTAGAAAATAGCGACCTAAGCTTATATCGTATTAGAACTATATCAACGTCTTCTCGGACTATAGATTCTTAGAATACTTTATAATAATAAAGCTACTTACTTCTAAGTATAATAGATAGAATTCCTTTCTAACTTTAATTTCTAGATCTAATTTACGTCTAGAAAGAATAATTAAAAGGCGGATATACTAACTAGATAGAAGTAAGATATTAGAATATAAGATTAAGTTAAGTTAGATAGCTGCTTATATACTCTTCTTAGACCTATTAGACTTAACCTCTAAATTAACGCTAACCTTACTTAGACCTTTTAAGCGATATCTCTTTCTATAATTAAGTTAGATATTATTTCTAGGTCTAGATCGGATCTGATTTAGAAGCTAAAGACAGCTAGTATATAATTATTTAAGAAGGAACGTAGAGAACTTAAGAATAGTTATACTATCTCGTCTAATAATTTACTCCTGTTTAGAGAACGGCTTTATATTAAAAGAAATACTAAACTCTATATAAATCTAATCTAAGAAGCCTATAACTAAGTATCTAGTGCTTACCTAAGTGCTTAAAAGATATACTAGTTACTAGTATCCGCCTACTACTAGGTTAGTATAGGTTCGGACTATAAGCTATATATAGCTAACTACCGAGCTTATAAATACTCTTATCTTCGATAGACTAAATAATAAGGATTCCTCTACCTACTACCAGTGTTAGATTATCTAATATAGTATATATATATAGACTTTAAGTTATTTCTAAAGAATAAGTATAGATATAATACTATACTAGTATTTATTAACCGCCTTAGAAAGGATTCGGTATCTATTCTCTACTACTCTACTATCGATACTAGAGGATTAGCCTAGTTTTTTATATAATAGATCTATTGTTTTAGTTACTACTCTAAATCGATTACGTCTAATAGAGGACCTTAATTCGTCTTAGCTTTTTAGACGGAATTCTGTTATATTATTAGTATTAAGCTTAAGCTCTTTATAGCTTACTATAAATAAATAGATAGTTAGACAGAGATTATAAACTAATATATCGATTAGAGGCTAAGGCCTTTTATAACCTACTATTAGGATAACTAGAGCGAGTTGATCCCTCTTATAGACAGAGTATAAATAACTCTTCCGTACTCGTCTATTAGTATAACCTCTTATTAGCTTAAGTTCGAGCTGAATTTACAAACCTCGTAGGATTAGAATACTTCTAGGACCTCTATTCTCTAGGAACGACTAAATTATAATAAGGTAGTTAAGATAGCTACACGTATATACTCTGCCTAGAACGTAGCTAAAGATAACATAAGTAAAGCCTAGTAGAGAATATAAGATAGTACGAATTAGTACCGAAGAGCTATTAACTAGGATATTAGTAATAGAGTTTACTTATCGACTAAAAACCTTAAGATAAATCAACCTAGCTAAAAGCTAGCCGAATAGTAGACTAGACCCTTTAAAATACTAGAACGTATAAGACACTCTTATAGACTAAAACTCCTAGAAGGATTATTAATCTATAATGTTTTCGCTATAGACATACTATCCAAAGATCCGAATACCTCTCTACCTAGATAAGAAGCTCTAGAGCTACCTCTAGAAATTATTTAGAGTATATAAGAATAGGAAGTTTAAGAAATTCTTAGTAGTAGACTTTTTAGAAGACAACTATAATACTAGGTTAGATAGGTTAGTTACGATATAGACTCTACCTAGTATTCTACTAATAATTTTTAAGGTTTACTACACCTTCTAAGAGACTTCTATACTAAATATCTAGATAAACTAGGACCGCCTTAACTCCTCTTTGAATAGATCTAAGTATAGGAGGTAGATAAGAACTAACAACCGAGTTACTACTAAAAACAAACTCTAATACTACTCCGGCTATAATACGAAGCCTCGGAGACGAGTCTTTTTTAAGAGAGAGAGATATAATAGCCTACTATTAAGAATAAGAGTTACTAAGATTATATATATACTAGATAGAATACGGTTTAGAGTATAGGAATATAAGAGTTACGTATTCGAGTATCGGAATATCTAGTTCAGACCTCCGAGTCTATTATTATTATCTAAACTCTTTTATATATAGATACTCTTACTCTTAGTATCGGGAAAGGTTAATTTGATCTTTTCCTTCGTATTTAGAGCCTAGTATCTAAGTATATTATTCTACGGAACGTACTTCTATATACCTCTTTTATAGTATTATCTATTTCGTACTATTATATAGATTCTAGAGAGTTTACACCCTAGCTAGCTAGTATAGAAGATATAGCTAATTTTATTCTCGAGTCGCGAGAAGGAAAACGTGTTAATAAGCTCTAGGCTTATTAGTTTATATAACGATAACTAACTCTTAAGATACGTTTTAATCGCGTTTATAATTTCTAAAGAGCTTTATACGAAGATCCTAAGCTAATTAGCGTATAGTTTCGACTAGTTACGAATATATAAGCGAAATATAGAGTTTTAGACTACGACTTCTATAACTTCGACGAAACTAGGTTTATAATAGATGTGATTTGTCTTATAATAGTTGTTACTTATATAGATTAACATAGTAGAGATAAGACAGTTTAGCTAAAGAATCGAGAATAGGCTATTACTATTACCTGTATTAATAGTAAAGGCTAGAGTGTTTCTCTATTTTTAGTAGTTTAAGGAAAGAATTATCTCGTAAATTAGTATACTAATAGCGGTCTTCTATCTAACTAGGTTATTAAACCGATAATTAACAGATAGACGAATAATAAGACAGGTCTAGAATAGATAAAACATTTTAATTAATATACTACTACTTATATAAGTTCTAATACTCTCTAGACTCTCTACTACTAATACTCTTCTATAGGAATCTTAGACCTCTTCTAACCTAATAAAAGCTCTTTTATAGTTAACTCTTATACGAAATCGAATTACTCGTTATTAGAGAAGCTTACTAACCCCTCTATTTAGGACAGTTATAGCGCTAGCTAAAGGTATAGAGCGAATAGCTTATAAGATAACTCTTCTATCTACCGAGGTATATATACTTTAGACAGTAAATAAAGCTCTTAGTAAACGCCGGAGAGCTAAAAAGGCTCGTGTCTATAAAGAGAGTATACTTATTATAGAGGATATATAGGATATTATAGCTTAGAAAGACGTAGATAAGCAAGTACGACGCGATATATATATAATAAGAGATAGTTATAAGAAGAGGCAACTATCTAGATAATACTATAGAACCTATAGAAAAGCTAGTTATAATATATAAACTTGTTAAGAAGCTGTAGATATATCTAGTATATTAGACTCTAATTATAAAGAGTTAATTTAATATATTATAGTTAAGTTATTTAAGTTCAAAGTTATAACGTAGTTTATTACCGAGTTAGTAATTTTTCCTTAGTATTAAACTTTGAATATTAATAAATCAACTATAATATATTAAATTAACTAAATCTAATCGGAATCTGATAAACTAGATATATTTACAGCTTCTTAACAAGTTCGTATATTATAACTAGCTTTTCCACAGATTCTATAGTATTACTTAGACAGCTGCCTCTTCTTATAACTACCTCTCGCTATATATATATCGCGTCGTATCTGCTTATCTAAATCCTTTTAAGCTATAATATCTTAGATATCCTCTATTATAAGTATACTCTCTTAATAGACACGAGCCTTTTTAGCTCTTCGGCGTTTACTCAGGGCTTTATTAGCTGCTTAAAGAGTACGTACCTTAGCGGATAGTAGAGTTATCTTATAAGCTATTCGCTTTATACTTTTAGCTAATATAGTAACTGTCTTAAAAAGTAGAGTTAGCGAGCTCTCTTAGTAATAGGTAATCCGATTTCGAACAAGAGTTGTTTATAAGAGAGCTTCAGTTAGGTTAGAAGGAGTCTAGAAGACCTAAGAGTAGCTATTAGCTGTAGAGGGTCTAGAGAGAGTTAGAGTCTATAACTTCACGTTAAGCTTTAAAAGCACTGCTTATAGGTTAAAAGGTACTAAGCTAGCTCTACGGAATCTAGCCTAACACTTTTAGGCTGTTATAGATTTCTTATACGCTGCTGTAAAGGCTAGAAAGAACTCTACCTTCGTAATATAGTTAATATAAGCTTTAATAAACGTCTTAATCTACCGACCGTATACCTGCTTTAAGATACTAAAGTATCTAATATCAAGTAGCTAGGTAAGATAGAACGAATAGAGAGGTAATCTAAGAGTAATAACGTTGTATATCTTATAGTACTCTTAGAACTTAGCTGATTCGTAACTCTTATATCTATCTAATACGAGTATTCGATATAGACCTCTTATACGAGTAGTAGTATATTTGTCGAAGTGTTCTAGCTATTCTAGACCTGTCTTATTATTTATCTATCTATTACTTATTAGTTTAATAACCTAATCGGTTAGGAGACCGCTATCTATATACTAATTTAAGAGGTAGTTCTTACTCTAAACTACTAGAAATAAAGAGACACTCTAGCCTTTACTATTAATATAAGCAATCGCTATAGTCTATTCCTAATTCCCTAGCTAAACTACCTTACCTCTACTACGTCGATCTATATAGGTAATAACTATTATAGAGTAAATTATATCTATTATAAAGCCGGTTTCGTCGAAGTTATAGAAGTCGTAGTCTAATACCTTATATTTTGCTCTTATATTTTCAACTAGTCGGAACTACGAGCTAATTAGCTTAGAATCTTCGTATAAGGCTCTTTAGAAATCATAGACGCGATTAAAACGCGTCTTAAGAGCTGGTTGTCGTTATACGAATCGATATATCTAGAGCTTACCGACGCGTTTCCTCTCTCTTAATTCTAGAATAAAATTTACTATATCTTCTATACTAGCTAGCTAGGGTATAAACTCTCTAGAATCTAGGTTAAGTATATTCCGAATAATTACTTCCTCTTCTATCTTAGATAACTTAATATAGTTAGGTCGGATTTCGTTTTAAGAAGTTTAGCTAGCTATTCTATCTAAGAGTATAGATCTAGATACTCTATAAAGCTTTACTATAACTAAAGAGTTAATCTTCTTAGATAAACGAATAGCTTTAAAGACTAGGATTATTCGAGCTTCTTTAGTATAAACTTCTATTTATAGCAGTTGAGAAAACGCGTGTTAAACTTAATAGAGTAGAATATAGAGGAAAATTACTAACTCGGTAATATTACTAACTCGGTAATATTACTAACTCGGTAATAAACTACGTTATACTAAGGAAAATTAATCAGAGTTCTAATATAACCGGGGTTCTAATAAACTACGTTATATTAAATATATATAATTAAAAATTAATAAAAATATTATAAAAAGATAATCTATATAGAAAATATAGAGTAGAACTAGAGCTTTCTAAATATAAGCTTCTTATCTTAATAACTTATAAACTAGAATATATTTAACTCTATCTTTCTTAATATAAAAGCTATTAAAAATATATATATATATCTAAAAAGCTCTAATCTTACTCTATAAGTTTTATTTAGCTTATATAGCTATAGCTATTAAAATAAGCCCGATATAGCTGGTTTTATATACTACGACTTCTTAAGTTAGTATCTTATAACTAATTAGAAGCTCCTGCTATTCCTACCTTTTAATTAGTCTGCTTTGTCGCTTTTTAGTAGGTCAGCGCCTAGTATACCTAAGGAACTAAGATAAAAGCTAATCTTTTTTATTTTCTGCCGGCAAATTCTATTCTAACTAGATTACTCTTAAAACGAGCCATAGATCCCGCTCTGCCGGAGAAAACAACTCCCACACCTGCAGAACCCGACTTCTCCACAAAACACAAAGCCACCGGAGACATTCAACTCAAATCTTCCCTTCAGATCAATACTGCAGTATATACATTATGCAGTCTCGGAGGCGGACGGTAGTCAGCAATCTTCATCTCGGGTCCAGAACAATCTTCCCAAGGAACTGTCGTCTATGTTGAGGATTCAGGGAATCGTCGGGGCAGCGAGTAGAGGGGTTACACGCTTGACAAAGGGACCGTGGGCATCCGATCCGGCGAGGTACGCGGAGACAGATAATGTACGAACCGGACGACAGCGGGGATGGCTAGGAACGAGGGTTCCCAACTGCGGATGCTTGGATTGGGCTCAAGAGATGGTCCTTGTGCTAGCAGAGGAGGGGGTTTTGAAGCATAATGGCACTTTTCGTCACGACAGGAAGAAGGCACAAGGAGGGGACGAGGAGCACGAGGTGCACGGGCAAGTTCCAAGACGTATCTGCGTTTCTGGCAATTTAGCCTTTTACAATCCGATCATTCATTTTTCAGACTGCTTGTGGAGGCTAGTTTTTCTCGAACTGTAAGTCTCATTGGCAGTTTCAAAACATACAACTAATATCTATTCTGTAGTTCATCACCAAAAGCCGATTATAAACGCCGAAGGGAGATTTCAATAATGCGATATAATGTGGATATAATGTGGATAAAATGATTATCAAGAGGCCGGGCTCATCGGCACCCACCCTGACCAATTGCTGCTGAAACAATTTTTAAGCATTTACTAATGAATGTCTCGGTAGTAAATCCCCACAAATACCCGTTTTTCTTAAGATGTCTCCGTAGAAACATCCTTGCGTTTATCCACTTCGTACCGTTCATTTGCCACTTTTTGCCCTGTGGGAGCCTCCCCTCCTGCCATCTCCCTCAAACTCGATTTCGCTGCGATAATCGGAGAAGCAAATGAAAGGGGCACGTTGATTTGTTATGGACAAATCAAAATTTCGAAATATTTTCAAATGGACCGTTGAGGCTCTGATGCCAGTCGGGTCCCAAAGTCCCGGACTATACCCAGGCCCATTTATCAGATCTCAACGACTTGTGATGTCATAAATCCAATCGTTTTTGCGAGAACGAAGGCTTGATATGTTCTTGTTTATCCCAAAAATATCCTACTGGTGCTTCCCAGTTTGAAAGAAGAAGCCATTTGCTTCTGTTGTTCAGTATGAAGTAACATTTTTGGTGAAGGTTTTTCTTTCTCACTCACACGAACCCCACTAAAAGTCACATTACTTCGTCCCAACCCAGATAATTAAACAATCACCAGATTGACCAGGGCCACGGGTTTGGGTTTTGGCGCTTTCCACAGCGAGATCGAAACCCCCGAGAACCCACTTCTGCAGTGATAATTTCCTCTGGGTCGTAGTACCTGGGCAAATGCACATTATTTCTACAATAGAGATCAAGATATATTGCCATTTCCCTAGGGACATAACAGGGGGATAATTTTGAGTTTCGAAAATTTCTTCATCTACCCGCTTGTCACATGACATGCTGCACACTTCTTGAACTGGCAACATATTTAGAGTTTAGATAAATATGTTTCCGTGGTTTACATGAATCTTAAGCTTATAAAATGTTCTGGGGTAGGTAAAATCCTACGTCATTTCCCATCGTTTGCCTCAATTTCACCAGGCACTTCAGCACTGGCCAAGTAGATCATGCCGTGAGATTAACTCAATTGGGAGTGGAGATGGCTTTTCATAATCTGGACCTGGACAACAAGAGAACCACCGACTGGGAGGCCCCTGCGTGTGGAAAATTCGGAATGTGGGAATGGAGCCTTTAGCTGAATGAAAGTTACCAACACTCTGACAAACACTATGCTCTTGAAAATTTGCGCTGTTCGTGACATGAGCACACAGTCTCTATATAAGAGCCACAGCCATGTATGAGATTTATTCTTCATCCTTCAACCAACTCACTCTCTCCTCGCATCACTCCATCTAATCATGCTTTCTACTTTAGCTTTATTGGGAGCCGTCTCTCTTGCTTCCGCCTCCCCTTGTACGACAACACCTACTTTCGACTATGTTATTGTCGGAGCTGGTACATCTGGTTTGGTGATTGCGAACCGACTCAGTGAACTTTCAAACGTGACCGTTGCAGTGATCGAAGCTGGTGGTTCCGTTTGGAGCAACGACAACGTCACAAACATCAACGGCTACAGTCTCGCTTTCGATACTGAAATCGATTATGCTTTCGCCACAACCAACCAAACTCATGGTGATGGAACTTCAAAGACAATGAGAGCTGGAAAGGCAATTGGTGGTACCAGTACCATTAACGGTTAGCATTCCATGTCTTGCGTCCTTCAAGTGATCTCAACTAACGATTCTTCATAGGCATGGCCTACACTCGTGCAGAAGATGTTCAAGTCGATCTTTGGGAGACTTTGGGCTCCGAGAACTGGAACTGGGAGAACCTCTTCCCGTACTATCTCAAGTCGGAAGCCTTCGAGGCACCAGACGCTGCTCAAGCTGCCAAGGGAGCGACCTTCACACCAGAATTCCACGGAAGTTCAGGACCACTTAAGGTTGGATGGGCCCAGGCGGCAAGTATGATGGACATTGCACAACCAGAAATGCTTAACTCCACCTACAAGACAATTGGTATCAACTACAACATCGATGTCAATGGCGGTGAAATGAACGGTTTCTCTGTGTACCCAAAGACACTCGACACCGAGCTCAACATTCGACACGATGCTGCCCGTGCTTACTACTACCCTGTTGCAAGCCGTTCAAACTTGAAGCTCTTCTCTCAGACTACCGCCAACAAGATTGTCTGGTCTAACCGAACTGCCTGCGCTGATGCTGTTGCATCTGGTGTTGAGGTTACCGATGCTGAAGGAAACACCTATGTCATCAAGGCCAACAAGGAGGTTATTCTATCAGCAGGTGCATTGCGATCTCCTCTCCTTCTTGAGGCATCAGGTGTAGGGAACCCAACGTATGTTTCTCACCCATCACACTACTATTTTTTCTCACTAACAAACTGCCAGACTTTTAACCAAGCTCGATATCCCTGTCGTCGTTGATCTCCCAACCGTCGGAGAGAACCTGCAAGATCAACAGAACACTGGCTTCGTCGGTTCCAGCTCTGCCAACAACTCTGGAAATGCCGGTTATGTTCTTTACCCAACCGCCGCTGAGGTTTTCGGAGATGACTATGAGACCATCAAGGCCAGCGTTAACTTGACAGAATATGCTCTTCTTACCTCTGCCGCTGCCAACAACGTCACTTCCGCTGCCGATTTGGAGAAGTTCTTCAAGATGCAATTTGATCTCGTTTTCGAGCAGAACATTACTATCGCTGAGATTCTTGTTACCCCTTCCGGCGCTCTTTACGATGTCGAGTTCTGGGCTGTAAGTCACCATTGTGGATCCTATTTCCAATTGAAAATGAATACTAATAATTTACCCAGCTCATGCCATTCTCCCGAGGAAGCATCCATCTCACATCCGCCAACTCCTCCGCCCCAGCAGACATCAACCCAAACTACTTCATGCTCGACTGGGACTCCCTAAGCCAAGGCGCCGTTGCAAAATACGTGCGAAAAATCATGTCCACCGCTCCTCTCAGCAATGCCATCACCAGCGAGACCTCCCCAGGTCTCTCTGTCGTCCCACAAAATGCTACTAACGCACAATGGGCATCTTGGGTTAAGACATCTTACCGCTCTAACTTCCACCCTGTCGCGACCGCTGCTATGATGCCAAGAGAGGTTGGTGGTGTTGTCGATAGCAACCTTACTGTTTATGGAACTGCGAATGTTAGAGTTATTGATGCTTCCATCTTGCCTTTCCAGGTTTGTGGACATCTTGTTAGCACTTTGTATGCTGTCTCCGAGAGGGCTGCGGATCTTATCAAGGCTAGCTTGTAAATACCGCTTCGCAGGGTATCAAACATGGGGGGTGGACTTTTTTTTTAGAATGGAGGATTGGGGTTATGGTGTTTGGGGCTCAGATTTAGAAGGGGGGCTTGAAGGGGGTGTCTCGGGTGTTATTTTCTTCAATTCTCTATAGATATTAGGTTCTTTTTAAGGTTATTCCTTCCGTAAAATTGTTTCTAGTTTTGCACTTCAGAACATGGAAAATATCTTGACATTCGAATTCAGAGGGGCATTTCTTCCAATTATTTCCTTTCCTCAACTCATGTATACTCATTATCACGTGCATAATCCGGCGATCCCCTCAATTCCCCTGCAAAAGCACCACTTTTTCTCTTATAATCCTAGAAACCCTAACCTTAGTTGTTGCGATAAGATTAATTTCTCTATACGATAAGAGGCACATGGGTAAATCGTCATTCTACGCTGGAAAACTCGATAGCGGTTCCTTTGAAGGGACGATAATCATGTTTTTGTTGTTTGTTTTTAGTCGATTGACTACTAAAAGTTTTCGCGACTTGCAACAAATTATGCGGGTTGACTGAAGTGGCAGTGAGTGATAAGAGGCCGCATACAGGTGGCTGATATAATATTTATTACAAAGTTTTGGTATGAAAGGTGTAATTACTGTAACTAAATTAGCAGCACTCTGGATATCTGTTGCTTTGAGTTATTTATGGTCGTACGTTAAGGTTGTTGTTGGGAACACCTAGCTTGGGGCAAGTGAGACATGGTGGTGCGCTTGCGCTTCCCCTCTCCGTAGTTTGCTTCTCTCCCCTTTTTCGTGGACTCGCCTAAATCGAAGTTATTGGATTGGTTGAATCAAAATATTGAATTCACTAGTTCCGTTGTGAAGGTTGGAAATAAATGTACGATTTTATTCTACAGGCCATGATTGAATATCCCAGTTTACTACCATCTCTTTCGTTGATCTTGAGAACTATCTAAAAAGCACCAACCCTTCACTTCGCCACAGCTGGCTCGATTTGAGTTGGAGGTGCTGCTTCGGATTTCTCACTCGTTGGCTAAGCTAGCTATGTTGCAGTCCCAGCCGCTGCCTTGGCTTGGGCTTCAATTTCCACACGATGTCGTCTTATTTTCTCGGTTCTCCACCAACTGCTGAAGTCACGAAGACTATCATCAGCATAGATAGCTGGTGTCATTTGGGCGTTTGTATTAACAGTTGACTGTGGGGCAGCTGGTTTTGACTTCAAATTTGTACCTAAGAAGCGTAATGATCTTCGCCATAACCACGGTGCAACGTACCAGACGCGGTAGTTTATGTGTTCCCTCATTGGAATGTCGAAGATGGCTCTTAATTCTTCCAGCGATCTGCCTTTTGTCTCTGGCACGAAGAGGAAGCACAAGACGAGGGCAACGAGGTTGAGGCCAGCCTACGAAATATCAGCGAATAAGTTCCAATGAGCAGAAAGAGTTCTCACAAATAACCCAAGAGCACCCCTATATCCGTGCATACCCCCCGCCATCGAAGGAAAAGCCAACAGCACAAGACCCAGACCGAAGAAGTTCACAAAAACAGCAAGTGAATGCCCTACCTCTCTTACGACTAGAGGGAAAACTTCAGCGGATATAACGAATGGAGAGGTACCAGCTGTCGGCGAATAAGCGATGATGAATAGGATTCCGAAGACAAAAAGTAGTGGAAACCGTGCGTCTCCTTCGACATCGGTTTTGAATGAGAAAGCCAAGACTAGCATGAAGACGAACATGAGTACGAATCCGAGCAGGAGCATCGTTGCCCGTCCGACAGAGTCGAGGAGCCAAAATGCTGGGGCTCCGAAGCTGTTCTCGATGTGATTAGCTTATGAACTGGGGGCAAGACTGCTAGGGACATACACAAAGTTACAAAGTCCGATGCCAAAGCCGACCCATGCGCCAGTTCGATCAGAAGCATTTACCGTCTTGAGTAGAGTTGCAGAAAGAAAGGCTGTGGGAAATAATAATGTTAGCGATGTTCAAGTCTGGAAACCAGAAGGGCTGAAGTGGTTGAGCCCAACTTACTAATTGTGTTGATGCCAGTCAGCTGCTGTGAAATCATGGCCGTTGACGCACAAACGAGAGCTCTTCGAGATCGGCCGTCATTAAATGTCTGTTTCATACGTCGAAAGAAACTCGATATTCGTAATATGAGATCGGTGAGAAAAACTCCCGTCTCCCTTTCGTTCGTCACGTACAAAAGCTTCGAAGTTTCATTGGCAAAATGATTCTCTAGATCCACTTCCTTTCCTTTCCCATTCTTATCGGAGGATGTTCCTTTCTCAGTCACTTTGTCTTCTTTCACCGGTCCCACGACACTTGATCTTTTCTGCTTTTCCTTCAACTTGCGAGCTTTATCCTCTAGTCGCTCTTCGCGCCGCTTCTCTATGGATTTGCATTCCATTTGTAACTGGAAATGTACGTATACCATGTCTCGAGCTGCAAGCGGACGAGAAAATGGTGATGGTCGTAACATTGTGAATGAGTCCAGGGCTCTGAGTGGTTTGCCGCGTTTCATGAGATAGCGAGGAGACTGGGGCATGAAGTAGACGAGGAAGAGCAAAATTATGGTTGGGATCAGGATCGTTGCTATTTGGATTCTCCATATCCTCTCTGGTTTAGCGTTGATATTGAGAGTTTCGAGGTTGCTGGAAAATCCTAGGAAGACACCAAAAGCATCGCTTAATTGCCATGTTGCTAGGAGATTACCTCGTAGGTGGTTGGGTGACACTGCAATTCAACGGTGGTTAGCTTTACTCCTCAAGAGTGATTAGCGGATTTAAGAATTTTATTGCAGGGCAAGGGAAACACCCGATAGGCCCTTTGAAATGAATCAAGTAGTTAAGTACGGACCTTCGGCTGTAAGCAGTGGCGCTGATGAAGCTTTTGCAGCTAGAGTCAATCCACTGATAATTCTGCATCCTATAATTTGACCAACCGAGGTCGAGAAAGACTGCCCGACAGTGACGGCGATTGAGAGAAGACAAGCAACTTCAATGGCGCCTCTGCGTCCAAGAAAGTGCTCCTGGAGTGGATCGGATACAAGAGGGGCCCTGGTTTGATTGTTAGTGGCGAACCACAATTATTGGAAATTGTTGAAGTACTTACAACAGGCCGCCCGCAAGAAAGGGTATGGCATTCAAGAGCCCGAAAATTCATAGGCCTGCGGCATTTCTTTGAGGATCACTGATATCATGGTCTATATTAAATTCATTGGTCATTCCAATATTGGCACCATTCACGGCTGAAAACGGGAAGTCAGCAACAGTCGCATGGAAATGGTAAAAGATACTCAGCATACCCGATTGAGTCCATCCCCTGCAAAATTGTTAGCGGTGAGCAATGAAAAACGAAACAAAGTACTGACTGGATTATGCCGGCAAGGCAAGCGGATAGCAATGAGCCTTTCAAATATTTTGACTGATCTCAGAATCCACCATCCTCCATGGGTCTCTTGTTCTTTCTCTTCAGCTTTCTCACACTTTTCATGGTCTCCTTATCAGGTTCGAGGTATACTTTCTGTTTCTCCGACAAGCTTGACAAAATGCCTTGTCTGCCAAAGTGTACTTCTCGTCTTGTGCCAGCAGCGCTCCATTTTTTAGAAGGCCAAAATATTCTTCCAACTCCGGATCTGTTTGTGAATACTCTCTTACTTTCTTAGTCAACTCGTTATCGTGGTCCCCCTCGAATGGATTGTCCTTGTCTAACTCGTCGATTTGTGGTATTGATAGTGGTAGTGGTTTTGGAGCAGCTACCGGCTGTGCTGAGGACTCTATTGGTGGTACCGATGATCCGCCAACTACTTCAGCTGATTGGTCGGACGTCTGTATAAAGTCAGATTATAAAGAAGGCAGTTTTAAAGGATATAGTTGAGTCTTCAGTCCTGGGAAAACTCACTCTGGATACGTCACTGTTGCGAGAGACGTCACTCAGTCTTCCAGGCTCCTCGCCTCTTGGTTCCGAACCGTGCTGTAAAGAAGTGAAAATTAGTCCATTTGGTTTGGAATGGATTGCATTCCAAATATTGAGAAGAAATCTCCCGGGATAATGACAGTAAAGCGGAAGTGTGTTATGAGGATGTCCGTCGCAAATGGGAAAATCCAAACTCTTACATATGAGAGACTGTAAGACTTGAATGGTTTTCTTACCTGTGGTGGGCTCTCGGAAGAGGATGCCATGAAATCAAACAGTCGAACAAGAGTTCTAGGCGTTTTCTGTAGAATAAGCTGTAGCTTTGGATAGAGAAGAACCAAAAAACCAGCGCGCTACTTTTCGTTTTATTTGAGGCGGCCAGAGGGACGAGGGACGAGGGACGACACAATGAATAACAACATGGGGCTCTTCCATTACACAAATGAAAGGCCAAGAGCCTGATCAATTTGGAATTTGGTATCATTCAGCCTCCACCATGAAAATGATGATAGGGCTCAAATGGCTTGCACGGGAAAGAAACAAAAAGCCACCATTGTAGTCATGAAAATCGGCTGCGTGAGCTCGGGGCTCTGTGAAGGATTGCCGTCTTATTTTTGGGAATCTCACAGAGAGCTTTCGGAAGTCTGGCATGGGTATGGTACTGATTCTTCTAATGATGCGAGACGGGCGCTCCCGAGACAACCACTCTCGGTGTCTTGACAATTTCCCCCAACTCGCAGTACTGACAGCAAACGGCTGGGAAGCGGGAAATTTGGACAAGGCTGTTGTTCTGAGGTTGTAAGGTATTTTGCGAACGCCCTGGTCAGCCTGCAACGCGGCTCGTAATATAGCTGTGCACTCCAAGATGGATCTCCGTCCAGTAAGACTGCGCTTGTCATGTTACACAAAGCCTTGAAATATGCTGTCTCACTTCACCGTGAGGGGTCATTCGCCCAACCCACCCCCCTCTCATTTTGGTTGCGTCACGTGGCTCTCGCTGCGGGCGTATTGCCGCGCGTGGTCGCCATTGATCTTTCTGTTATTTCTTGGCCCTTGGCCTCTGCCCAGAATGTGAGCACTCTCTCAAATGAACCATCCCTACCCAAGCTAGAGCGATCGACTATTTTGAATGACGGGGTTCGAAACAGTAGGTGCTGCAGCTGCAGCTTTACAATTTGCTGAAGCAAGTTACAGTAAGCAAGTGTCTTCTGTTCTCGTCGTCGTGGGATCATAGCACTTGTGTTTGTGCTAATGTTTCGCAGAATCGGTTGTCTACATCAAGCGATTTATGAAGAATGGCAAAGAATATTTCCATAGTGAGCACTGAATAGCATCTCTCCCAGCGTTATGAGAAAATTGTAATGACAGAAAATTGTAACACAGGGGTGGAGGAACTCCGCGTGAAACTCGAGTACTTTAAAAACAACCTTGAAAGCTTCAGCCTGGCTGCGAAGACTGTTGAAGCATCAAAGTATCGAAGTCAGGACGAGACAACAGTATACTCAAAGATTGAGGATGGTCTCAGGGGAAGTAAAGAGACATGTAAGACGCACCATGATTTCTATCATTTCTCGACGTCTCCGTGCTCACTTCACACTTGTAGTGGACGATCTTTTTACTCGTTGGGGAGAGGTTCGACAGCCCGGAACCCGTTCAAGTATTAAGCTTGCCGTCAAGTATTGGTGCTACGAGCGCGAAGGCCAGAGGGTTGTCAACAAGGGATTGAACGAGATAGACACTCGCGTCAAAACCATTCTAAGCGCAATTCATTCCATCAATCTGTACGTGTTCACCTGTTGTCCATCTGCACCATGCGATGCTGACTGAATTCAGAATGATCTCAAATGCGAACAGAGATCTTAATCATGAGATCCTCAACAGGATCGACGACATACACAATGGCCGTCCACCTTCCGCTCGAGCTTGCTCTAATCCTTCGAAATTCTCCACGGGCTCAAAAGATTCCGTGGACTCAAACAACTCGATCTTCTCGCAGGCGTCACAAGTCTCGCAGGCCTCCAAAGCCTCGACCGTTGATGACCTCAGTCCTCCCCCTCCATTTAGTGAGAAGTGGGACCTGCACCTGGTCCCTGGCGAAGATCCCGAGAACGATACACTTGATCTATCTCAGGAAATAATCGACAAGATTGAGGAAAAGGACTACAAGTCTCTTCGAAAATCATTGAAGGCGGGACAAGATCCTTTTGGTGAAAATGACCAAGGATGGTGCGCTTTGCACTATGCGGCAAGAAAGAATTCGAAGACGGTGATGCAAGAACTGCTTGCATACGAAAAATTACGTATGAACACGCGTCTTGTCGACAGGAGAAACATCCACGGTGCTACCGCTCTCCATTTTGCGGCTTCGCTTGGGGCGAAAAATTCGGTGAAGGAGCTCATCAGGTTTGGTGCCGATGTGAACGCAATGGATGGAGTCCGTCAGTCACCTCTATTTGTTACTGTAATCAAAAACCGAGAGGAAGTTTTTGAGATGCTGTTGAATGCTGGTGCCAGGTTTGGGCCTTCAATTCCCAAAGCGGCCCAAAGGATGTTGAACAATATTGCGGACCGCAAAAAGACCACCCAACCGGGGATGCCATGCCATCACGCTCGTTTTCTGTCAAATAATTTTCGCCTTGGCCTTCCGCAAGTTCTGTTACAAAAAAAAATTCGAAGCCAACAACTCGATTTCCAGGTTGCAATGGGCGAAAACGCTTTCGGCTCAGCAATTTCTTGTTGCGGATTGATTTAAGTCACCCCGTAAGAGAGGATGCCATGAGGGAGCCAAAAGGATCAAATAAAACGTCCTGTTTGAATATGATGAAGGTAAGAACTCCTCTCCATTTGAACAAAACTCTCTAACCCAAATAGTGGTAGAGAAATTTCCCAGCTTCGAGTTTATCTAGATGTGGCTAGCAGCAGAAGTCTCTGTGTAGTTGAATGTTGTCCTTTTACCACACCGTCGCAAACTTCGCTCTGCCATTTCGGATTTGTCGTCCAGTTCGAGTTGGATGGTCAGCTCGGTGCACTTGGGGGGTTGCTATTGCCCAAACAAAAAGGCCGTTTATTGGAGATTGGGTCAAAATTTCTAGCAAGAGAGTTGCTAAATGTGGCTCTTTCAGGGGCTGGTCTGGATTTTCTTCACTCGATAAAGCAAGGTAGTGTAAGTAAAGTTTTTCGAAGGCCTTTGGACGATATTTCGCAGATTGTAGTTATCATACTATACCATATACCAACTCCTAGTCATACTCGGAGGTTTAAGGCCATTAAAAGAGTTAATCCCTGTATCGGAAAGTGGCATCTCGTAAAACTTCCCAGTGTGCTTCATAACACGAGTTTATATTTTCTTGCTAGTCTCTTTCCTTGTATAAGCGATCCTATCTCCAATTCAAATTCAGAAACGTGTAACGTCAAGCAGCCCACAGAAATATTTGAAGCGGGTTCGTGTTTGGATCGTTATTCGAGATTGTCTCCGCTTTTGTCATAAAGGTAATCATCGGGCGAGCATCGTACCAATTGGAAGAATCGCTTGAGTCTTTCCTAAGGTTGAAGGTACTGTTACCGGCGGTACAAGTCGTTTTCGGAGTTGTCGACAACTTCGGATATCAAGAAACGTATCCAATTTCCATGGACCCAGCATCAACAGCAGACGCTGTAAGACGTTGACCTCAGGAAAATTTTGGTTTGCGGGCGTGAAGATTAATTGTGCCGGTAAGGAAATTCGTGTTTACGAAAGATTCGAGCGATTTGGTAGGATTATGGCTCAAATCCAAGTCTCCGGGAACTTGGGAGCAGGAGAGCGAACTAGAAAGCCAATTAGTAACGAGCAACAAGGACCCCATGGATGATCGCAGGCTCAGGTCGTGAGCTTTTTTACCCACCTACTGGGCTTGTATAAAGAGGTTGTCCTTCAAGAGCATTGCGAGCTGGAACACAACTTGCACAAGCGTAGGGGATAGTTTAGCATAGACTCGGCATCTGCCAGGGAACAGTTGCTCGAAGGAGATTTGGCAATGGAAATACATTCTAGCAGGATCAGAGATAGGTTGATTCCGAAAACTTGGAAAATATTCCCGAGAGAAAATGAATCCGAGAAATGACTAGATACTTGCCCAGACAGGTGGAACAACGAAGTTCTATCTCAGGGCTATTACGCAGAAAAGAAGTCAACAGAACAGCATGATACGATGTACCTGAAGGCGCATCATGCCAGGAGTCAGACAATATAAAGAGGGGTTCAAACACAGAAACTGGCGAAAGGTCATCGAGATCAAGGTAATCGACTCGCTGTTGCACGCTTGCTGTCGCTAGCAGAAGAGAGGGCGGGAAAAGAAAGAGGCTAGGAAATTGAGAGGCTGACACTGCACGTGATGACTTTTGCAAAGCGGTTAGGCCATTCTAGGAAACCCCGACAGATTACCAGAACACCAAATTATCATGACACAACAACCTCGTCTCCTATTCTTTCAATTTGAAGCGTTGAAAGGGGTGTAAATTCGCCGTAGAGAACATATCGGTCAACAGAGTTGTTTGTACGACGATACCTTAGCCAGTACAGTCAGCACCAAGGAGAAGAATCAATTGTGAGACGACACCGACCCTTGAGGGAAAAGAGATAGGTTGACTCAAAGAGACGGAAAATCTGACGCCAACGACGATGGTGTGTGGGGAGTCACAGTGCCAGCTCGCTTTTATCTGTAATCTGGTGTTTTCTATTTGCGAGTAAGCCAAGTGACAAGTAAGCTGGCAATTTTTCTTCGTGAGTAAGCTATCAAATTACAAGTAAGCCTGTGATTTTTTTTCTGTGCAAGGAAGCTAGTAAGTCATGAGTAAGCTGGTAGCTAAGCTAACAAGTTGCGAGTAAGCCGGTAATTTTTCTTTGCCAGTAAGCGATCAAGTTATAAGTAAGCTGGGGCTGATATGGCGAGAGGTTTTGGGGGAAACCTCTTCTTTTTAGGAGTCCGGAATCCTTTTAGCAAACACCACTGTCCTTAATCTTTTCAAAAATCCTCGGAAAACTTAGAGTAATGTTCTCGGAAATGGTTTTGTTTATTGTTGAGGACTTGGTGTAGATTTTCAACGGGCTGGTTTTGATGATTTGATAAGGTTAGTCTTTGACATTTTATGGATCTTTTAGTATGACAGATATTGTTCTTTTTTTAGGTTTGTTTTACATGTAAATTACAATAACATTGACTTGCTAGTGCCCAAACCGAGCTCGACATTAATTTTTCCTTGGCAGCTCCAACCTTCGTGTGGCAAGTATGCATTTATATGGATAACAGACAAACACGACTTCCATTCCCCTCTTTTACTGAGTATTGTTCCAGGTCTATGCTAAATGCTGAGACAGCATTCTTACATGACCATTGGTTAGTCTTACTTTGCCCCTTTACACGACGTATATCTTGGCCTTCTAACGGTTTTTCAAACGGTCCAATGATTTTATCAAATATGCGTACGCCCCTAATAAGCTGACTTGTTTGCGGCACAAGCGAGGTAACACGACGTCAAATGTTGTGTAAAGAAATGAGAGCTGAAAACCGAATCAAGGGAAATACGAATTCAAAAGCAAGCATGACTCGTAACTGCGGGGTCTTCGAAGCTGAGGTCGATGCTTCTGAATAGGTTTATTTGGTTCTGTTCCAATTCCTCTCCTGCTTCTACTTCACATCACGATCTCGCGCAGTCGTCTTTGTGCAACTTGACAATCAGCACCCAAACCTCACGAGAGACACATCCAAGTGCCACCTTCAGTCAACCTCCTTTGCAACCGCAATTACAAATCTCAACTCAAACCCCATCACCAGTCATCACCACCAGTCTGCGAGATGTTTTCTCATTTCCAACATGTCGTATCGCTCTTGGTGACCATCTTGCTTGCAAGTTCAGCCCTCGCCGACCGTCTCTTCTTTGACAACGACTCCCACCTCGATCGTGTAATCACCTTCTTCCCTGAAACCAGACACGGTTCAAACCTCACCTTCGAGAACCCAGGCCCAATCTTCTTCGGAGCTGGCGCCAATCTTACCGTCGACCTCACCAATCTCGGTCCAGAAGGATACCCGGAAATAGGTGTGTATTCTCCGAGTTCTGTCCCCCTCCTTCAGGATGCTTCGGGAGCTTTAAGACTCTCTTCCCCCCAGAAACTGTGTTCATCCTCTTACAGCAAGATATACTCATTATCTTCTGGAAAACATTTATACAGCACCATACTAACTTTACTATTTTTTAGGTTGGAGCGGAACTGTCAAAGTTCTTTTCCCCCACCAAGATCCCACATCCCCAGTCCCTCTTGGAGACTTCACCTTTTACCACCAGCACGGCAAGGATAATTTGACTTATTTCGATCTGTCACTCATCAACGATGGAAACAATAATGATGGCATTCATTGGATTTTCCCCATCAATGATCATGATCCTCTCCTGATATCTGGCTGTGATCACTTCCCCTGCAACGGCAGTTATTCGAAGCCCCATGGGTTCCAGATCAAGAAAACCTGGGATACGGATTTCAAGATTATTGTTAAGGAATGATGGGAGTTTCTTTGGGTCGTTGGTATGGGGATACTTTGGGCCTCACTTTCACTCTTCGATTACCTGAATTTCACTTTTTGTGGTTGGTATGGGGGGCTTGGGAGCTTCAACTTTTCTTCGCCGACACCACACAGATTTCACTTTTTCAATATTCACCTTTCGTCACTTACTCACGAGTTTCTACATCAAAGCACCCTTTGTTTCTTCCACCAGAAGCCTGCGCCTCTCTCCAAATCTTCCAACTTCATCACGGCTACCTAACACTTGCAAGTGGAATCGGATTACCTCTTCACCGCGGACTTGAGAAGAAAAGCTTTGGCAGGAGTGAAAAATGGTTATTTCATGATAGATTCTAGAGGACCATAGAAACCGAATTTAATAAAAATCCAAGACTTACATCACCAAAATTATTGAACTGGTTCGTGTTAGATGTTATCTACCTTGTATTAGGTCCACCGCCGCGCTCTACAGCACATTATTTTCATGCTTGTAATGACTCCAGTTCTCTTTAAATGATGAAGAAAAGTCCAGGTAGCTCGAGTGCAAGGGTTCATCAGTGGAAAATCCAATTTCTTCTTCAGGTGAGAAGGTGTTGAGTTTGTCGCTTCAGTCGAGAGACATCAACAAAATATAGATCAACAGATTCGTGTTAGCTAAATGGGACCTGCAAAAACAACTTTACTCACACTAACAAGAAGACAATTGAATTCAAATGATACAATTGAGACTCGAAATTAATGCCTTCAAAGAAACTTGATCCCTTCTCCACGCATCACCACTAACCCAGTAAAAACGCCACATCCAGATAGCCATGGTTATTAGGTATCAAGCACCACTATACCGCATCAATACCCATATCGCTCATTCAACCCCCGCCCATCAATTCTCTCCAAGCCATCTCCCAAACCACCTCAAAGCCTGACCCTTCGCCTCAATTGCACTCTTCGTCTGCCCCTCATCCTTAGGATCAGCCCTAACAGCAAACCCATGTTTAGCACCCTCATAAACCACAACCTCGTTCCCCTCTTTCCCCTCGAGTAACTCCTTAATCTCATTAACCATCTTGATCGGAATCCCCATATCCACATCTCCAATCGCAATACTAATAGGAACCTTGATTTTCGCATAAGCATCTGGGAACTTCATTCTGCTTGGATGAGCTGTGAATGCGCAATCGATCAATTTCTCCTCTTGGGAAAGGAGGATGGTGTATTTTCCACCCCAGCAGAAACCCGCGGAACCTAGACGGAGAGATGAGGTTGAGGGATCGGAACGGATATCTTGGTGGAATTTGAAGATCTTGGGGAGGACTGCTGATTCTCGGTTGGTGATTAAAAAGGGGACAGCAGCGGCTATTACTTTGACGAGCCAAACTGGTTTATAGAATATCGTTGTGAATACTGAGGGAGAAGGCGAGAGGAAGGATTCCATGGCGTGCATTGCTGATTGGGAGACAATATTTCCTAAATAAAAAGGTTAGTTGTTTTCTTCAAGGGACGGAAGAGGGGGAGAGTTACCATTCATGAAATTGGGAACGTAAGTTAGAAATCCACCGTCCTTCGCGTAGAAATCCGCCATTAATCGTGCATTCGTAAGTTCCCAACCGAAGATATCAGTGATGATGACAATCAATCCTTTGGGCTCTCCTTCCGGACGAGCAACATATGATTGTAGGCCATGTATCGTTTCGACTGTTCCCTGTGGCTTCTCTTGTTGAACAGACCCAGTCAGACAATTCTTGCAAGTGATACCCGACATGGTAAGCGAAGCAAGCGAGTTGGTGTTGGAGGGAATTTTGAAATGCCAATTGAAAGTTGGGAATCGTAAAGGTTTTAATACTTTTCGTATGCTCCAAACAATTGACCAAAACGACGGGGTCGTATGAGATTAGAATGAAGATAATCGGACGTCGGTAGATGAGTTGGTATTTGGTTGCGTTGGTGTTTTTAAATCCGGGCGCAAACTCCGCCAAGGTTCCGATGCCGATATGGAGCAAAATAGGTCTTTGACCAGGGCACTTTTGCCTTTGAACGGCAGTTTGAAGGAATATAAGCTTTTATAATAATATCTTTTTCATTGGGGGAGGATTCTTCACTTCTGGTAAGTAAGATTTGGTTTTGGCTAATCACGTGATATCACCTGATGGATGTGGCGTTGAGGGTTGTGATGATTCTGGAATTGCATGTAGAGTGGTGGAGGGGTGAAGCCCAGAATCCTGCCTATATACAGGGTATAATGGTAAGGGTCGCTCCTGCCCTAACAGCGTATTGATTGATACGCGGAAAAGCCAATTTTTGACCAGGGTACATTTGACTTCTTTCGGATTTCAACATCTTCAAACATGTTCCCAATCTCGGGAAAAGAGTGATGACCTCCTCTCCTCCCCCAAGTTTTGTCATTACCAATGTTGATGTCAGCTGAACCACTGGTATCAGCATAAACAAGGACACTTTCCCATTCCTTGTTTTTAGCTTTTAGGGGTATTTAATTGAAAGAGGTTTACTGCTGCAATTACCAGCTTACTTACTACCTGACTGGTGTTTTGCTAGCCTACTCTCTAGCTTACTCCATACTCCTAATAAATTTGAAATACGGGCTTACCAGTTAAGATTTGAAAACCAACGAGACAGAGGTATATTAAAACCATAACCCCAATCTCCCTCAGAAAGAACTTTCTCCTCAAAATACTCTGGAATGGTTGGGCGTTACACCTGCAGCAACCGCTCCAGACCAATGGCCACCAAGCTTATTAGCTTGGGATGTAGCACGCACTCGGGACAGCCCGTACATTTTACACCCAAACTGGACGTTTACAACTTTGGTTAATTTTATAACGCGAGTTTATTTTAACAATTATAGGGTGTCCCACGAATGCCTGCACCCCCTGGTGACTGGTCTCATGCCAGCCCCTAGTTTTGTCGAGTTTACGAGGAAGGAACGACCCTACTCGTAAGGCTCACTCACACCTAGACAGGCACGAGCTCGTTCCTTCCCTCACAACCTCGAATTGACCAAAACAGGAGAAAGACCCGAAGTTCTACCTTTTCCCTTTGAACTAAACTCATCGTGATCTCCATGTAATCAACAAAAGAGCAGCACCCAGTTTGAGAAGAGACGGCACGGCCCCAGTCCATTCTAGCACCTAACCCAACTGGCCTCCCCTATAAGCAACATACTAAGAAAAATTCCAAGTACTTTAAAGAAGAAGGTGTAAAGCCGTGGTTTTTAGGTAGTACTACCACCCACGTCTCGATTTTAAGTAGTAGTACTACTAAAGTCTAGACTTAGGCGGCGATACGATATTATATTAGATTATTACGATATATATTAAATAATAAATATTATTAAAATAGTAAAGATAATTAATAAATATCAGAGTTTTAATAATAGTGTCTTGTAGTACCAAATAAATATTATATAACTTATATTTACTATTTAAAATATATTTTATTATTTTAAAAAGTTATTATATAAATGTTAATTTAGTATAGAGGTCTTATATTTAGAAGATTACTCTCTTAGAGTTGTAAATAATTATAATTTACTAATATAAAATATATAACTTTAGTTTTTATTTTTAGAAAAATAGTAAGACTAAGTAAGTATTCTATTAGCTCTTAGCTAGAAGAACTATTTTTTAGCTAATAAACGTTATATTATTAGTTGTTCTTAAAAATCCGATATTAATCGGATTACTTTATATAATACAATAATTATTATAGACCTTCTTAATATACTACTGGTTATATCACCGCCCAAGTCTGCCAAAGTCTAAAGGATCAGCATTAATAAAATCACACACTACACACCTCAAGCAAAAGACTTTCGTCCATTGGATATGGTACATAAAATTCTACTATACAATCCTCTCCTCTAATAAGAGTTTTGTCATAGGTATCTTTGCTTTCCTTCCCCCCCAAAATAAACGCCACCCCCATAAACACAAAACCCCCTTTCCGTCCATCATCTACCAAACCTAGCAGGTCTAAAAGCCCTCGATCACAGCCTCCTCCCCCGCATCGACATCGTAAGCAACCGTGCTCTGTCTAGACCTACTTTGTTCAGCCACAACCCCCTCCTTCTCATAAGGTTCCCTGATATCCGCCCACCCACCTCGCGCACCTCGTCTCGTTCCCACAAACCGCTCACTTTTTTCCATAGCCGCCAACTTCTCCCTCTCCTTAGGCATCAAATGATCATCCTCATCCGCTTCCTCGTGCCCTTCCTCGTCCCCTTCCTCACCCCAGTCGTCCTCTGCATCACCAAACCATTTGGAAAATTCAGAATCAGTCATCTCCAGCCAATTCCCACGATCCGACTTCTCCTTCCCCTTCTCATCCCCCTCGCCCGTCAAATCAACAACCCCCGGAGCAGCTTCATACCTAGGAAAAATCAACTCCTGATCCGCATGCTTCAAATCCTCAACACCCCTCCCAAACACCATCTGGGGAACCTTGAGTTTAGCCATCTGCTCTGGTTCAGGAACATCCTTGATATGGAAGAAGCGACTCGCATCCACGTTCCGGACCCAATCATACATAACCTCATCGTCAAGCAAGCTCTTGCACTTGGTGTGCTGCTCACTGCTCATCTCCGCTCGTCTCCGCATCATAACCTCTTCGATGCTGCCCTTCAAAACCAAAGTCTGGACGAAAACTGGTTTCGTTTGTCCGATTCGGTGCGCGCGCTTGACGGCCTGAACTTCGATTTGTGGACTGAAGACTGGGTTGACGAAGTACACTCTGCTAGCTGAGGACATATCCAGTCCGAAAGCAGCTTGCGAGACATCCATAAGTAAAACACGGAAGACATCGCTTTGATTGAAAGTTACCACGTATTGAGCGCGTCGTTGGGCATTGAGGCTTTTGGCATAAATAAGATGGTTGACACCGATGCATTCTAATGCTTGAGCAATGTAAAAAGCCGTGTTATCAGATTCGTAAAAGACGAGGATCTTCTCAGCGGTATGGTGGAGACTGATTTGATCCATGAGATAGGTAAGTTTTGCGGACGCGGTCGAGACGATTTTCGCATGGCTGAGTTTATATTTCCCCCGTTGCCTTTTCATTTTTGAGACTTCTTCTTTCCCGTGGCTCTCGCTTGCGCCGTCCATTTTTCCCGGGGCGGTGACTAATTTAAGAGTTACCTCTCCGGAAAACTTCCGAGGGTCTGAAGACTTTTGCTTCTTGGGACTTGGAGCAGACGAAGCGGCCTTTCCGAGGACGCTTGAGATGTTCTTTCTCTTCTTGGATGGGCTACTGGATATGTGTTGTTGTGCCATGGATATTCTACCTCGAGTTTTGAGGCTGGCTTCGATTAATCCTTCTAATGGATCTCTGATGTGTATTCGCGGGTCGACAAACTTTTGGGCGGAGTGTATCATTGTAGCTCCCATTAAAGTCGGGTTCGTAGCGGTTCGATCCTATTTCTAGAGTTAGTTATTTCTTGGGAGAATGTGGGGAATTATCTAGAATTGTCAATGGAGAAGGTTTAGAAGAACTGAGAAATCCAACTTCCGGTTAACTTAAATCTTCCAGAAGAATAGATCCATCTGGTTCCCCGTTATCCTAAACCTTTCGGATAATCAAATGAGATAGTCTGGAACAACCAAGAGGATTGGTCTTCGATTCCGCAACCTTGCAAAGAACTGGAATATGACTTACCAGGGACATGGCCAACCTAGTATCGTCGGAAAGCCCATTCTCGACGAATATTGGCATCTCATGAAACTCAGTGGCAACCTTGGCAATGTTGTTGGAAATCAAAATTTGATGGGCCTTGATAGATTGCTCAAGTAAATGTTGATCCTTCATAGGGATACCCGGACGGAAATTTTCAAGAAAATCTTGTGAAATTTTCAAGGTAGCCTTTGCCTCCGAAATGTCTTTACTCGACCAAAAGAACGAAGCCTCACGCATATTTGTGAATAGATTTTTCAGGTCATCCTTATTGCCACGATTAAAGAAATAATCAGCATCTCGGCGTTCAGAGGTGACAGCGTTGGTGGTAATCAATGTGAAGAACATGTTGAGGGATATCTTGTCTTGAATAGAGCCGTCAAGATACACAACATCATGCTTCAGATGAGGAAGGATAACGTCTTGCTCAACGTCCTCAGGCCGATGACGGATGATCATACTCTCCAATGTAGCTCTCAGACAATCCATATTTCCACGGCTTTTGAGTCCATGCCGTGGTTGCATGACATGCTGGACCCAAGATGCGTGGTCGTTATCATTCCCCGATGTTACCCAAGGTCTCATCTTTAGGTAAGTAGTGGCGATGTTTCCAAGCTTCTCTAGGTCTTTTCGCTCTTGTTGACGAAGCAAAGTTTCCATTTCACGTACTGCTTCCTGGAGAACGGCAACACTATCACTGTCTGCCTTCTCTGATGTAGAAGCTGAAGTCGAAGATGTATTAGAGTTGCTGCTGCCAGCTTCGGCACCATATAGTCCTTGAGTAGGGGTTCCGGAGACGATCCATCTGGCATCAAGTTGCAATCCATCAAGTACGACCATTGCTTCGGTCTTTTGGTTCTTGGAGGCATTACCAAAGTTGTGTCCTTCGTCGGTAATCAAACGCTTGAAATGCAAATTCTTCAATGGTGACCGATATACGTCGTCTACTTTGAAGCATGTACAATTGCGTTCTCTCGAAGAACCAATATAGGGACAATCGCAGGCTTTGTTGGCGCTTCCAATGCCTCGACCTTGTGAATCAATGCCGTCTTTGGATTCTCGGTCGAAACGTGGCTTGGAAAACAGAATGATATCAAATTCAGCCATCTCTTCTGCGGGAGGCAGCTTTTCGTTCCCATTCTTCACAATTAGGACCCTTAAACCGGCTGTGTGCTTTTGGATTTCCTGAACCCATTGCTGGACTAGATTGGCGGGCACAACAACGATAGTTGCAGAGGTGAGCCAAATCTTGCGAGGTGCGGTTTCGATTGGGTTGCGGGTGCTTCTTCGGGGTGCAGGGGCAGGAAGAAAATAATGACCAGCTCCTTCTCGCAACGCTTTTACGCATTCCGACATTTCATAGCCATCAGATGCCTCTTTTGAGAAATACTGCTTCCAGGGTATGCTCGCTCGACCAGCAGCACTGGCAGCCATTTCCTTCAGAGTACCGGTCTTTTTACGGACAGGAATGGATCCTACAGAGTACTCCCCGGGAATGCGACTTGGAAGGTCTCGCGTTGCCAAAATAAGTGACACGCATATCAATGTCTTCCCCAAACCCATAGTTTCCGCGCAAATCCCACCTTGAGCTGCTTCGTAGGTTCGGGGGGCTTGGAGGCAAAGGCCAACATTCTCATCGTAGTACCATGTCGCGCCGTTCTGATCGATAACATGCCTAAGCCTGGGGTCAATGACGATGGCGGGTTGGGCCTCACGCTGGAGCATCAAGGCTGCAGTTCTGCCTTGGTAGCTGTGAAGCTTGGTTTTCAAACCCGGAATATCGCTAGCAAGAAGTCGTTCCATTCCCTCCCTGGCGTATCCATCTGCGACAACTTCGGGTGTGGGTTTTGGAGAGGGAAGTGTATTGAAGAGATGAAAGAGTGAGGCCTCATCGTCTGAGGTATTAGTATTACGGCTTGATGGAGACCACGTATGGAGAAAGGGGAGATTTTCCGTCCACAGGCCATGCCAAGTGAGGTGTGAGATGTCCAAGTTTGCAAGCAGGTTATGCATGGATTTGCGCAACGCGGGGTCGTCTCTATCAATAGCAGCTCGTCCGACATCGTCAGGCAAGACATAAACCCGAACCTGACCAAGATCCTCTTGGCATTTGAACTCCATACGGATCCACTAGAATATTTGAGTCAGAATGTTATTGCCTTGAAAGGAGGAGTAAATGGACAGTGATGTGGGTAAGAGAGGGTAAGTTGAAATTGTGGGGGAAGAGAAGAAAGCAAAGTATCCTTACGCCAGCCATATGCAGATTCTTGTAGGGGCATAGTGCCGAGTTCAAAAGCTCTTCTTGGAGAAGATTTGGAACAAATGGTCCAGCTTGGGGGTTGTAAATGTCCCGTGGGTGTGCAAGTGCTCCCCAAGACTCGCAAGTTTTCCACATATTCCGATAGGTTGCAGAGAACTCAGTCTTCAAAATCCTTAAACTGCCGACCGGTATATATTTCGTGAGATCGAGAATATAAGCGTGTTTGGTGATATGGCTAGGTATATTTGGAGGGGCGAAGGTAAAGCTGGATTCGAAACGTTGAGTTGTCGCGGCAGTTTGCGCACTCGCAGTTTGTAAACTCGGGAGGGCCTGTTCTTGCTGCAATTGGCAGATAGCCGCGTCGTCGTCTTGCGCCTTTCTCGATTGCTCAAGGGACTCATCTTCCTATGTGATGTTAGCGATGCACTCCCTCCAACCCTAGACCGATGAAGGGGCAAGGTGATGGACTGACAGCCGATTTGGCGATTTTTGAATGCCAATTTGGCTTCCTCTTGATGGGGCTAGTCATAGTTACTTCCTCATATCAAAGGAGAAGCTTCAAGTTGGTGCTGGAGGTGGAATTGAAGGCGGGCGTTTGGCAGTTGCCAGCGGGGTTTCGTGCAGAAAACGATGATGTTTGTGGAAGAGGCTGCTCTACTAATCGGTAATATTTGCGGAGGCCAATGGATGTAGCAGTGCAATGTTCAGCAGAAAAGCAATGCTGTCTGAACGCAATATTTTTGAATTGGAAACAGTGTTGGCTTTGAAGTTGAAGACTAGGGGAGCTACGTAAGTTCGCTGTTGGAACGGAGCCTTATCGGTCGGCGTCTGGCGATAAACAGGGGTCGGACTGTCTTTTATCCGACTTTTATCTGGAATGCTCCTTCCCCTCCCTGCCTTACAAAACATTTCTTTCTGTTCAACCTTGGTTGAACTGGAGGAGCAAAGCCGTCCTAGTTGGTATCAGGACTTGGTTCATAGAAGGATATCTTTCCACTTACTTGTGTATGTTGAAAGGGTAGTTAAAGCTTAAAGCTTGCGTCTCATCATATTTTTACAACCTGTAAACCTCCTTCAAGATGCCAATGTTATAGATACCATCTTGCAAGAAATCTGACCATCTACCAATCCTTTACGCCTTCCACAGCCAAAATATGAGGTTCCCCAGTCGCCGCTGCCCTTGCATTACTGATTTCCCACTCAAACTCCTTCAGCGCCCTCAGTTCACTACCAACAAATAATCCCCCAATTAAACCATCAATAACGCCCCCCGCCAAACCGAAAGTGCTCAAAAACATCAAAATAAATGATACATAATTCTTCGGACTCCACCAAATGGCGATTAAGCATCCTATTGCTATCAACAACCATCCGAGGAAGTGGCACAGACGGTATCTTCGTTGTTTAGATTCTCGTGCTCGGTATTTTGTAATCATGGCGAGAATCTCGTCGTATGTTTGGATCGGTAAGTATTCCGGGGGAGAATATTTAAATTGTTCGTTGATGGAACGGAATTCGCTCGAGGTTGGTGATGATAAAAAGGCTCCATTTTGAAGAGCGGACTCTTCGTCCTCTTTGCTAGCTTCTGCTTCAACTGCTTTGGAATGGAATAAAGTCGTTTCGACGGAAAAATGATCACTGAGTGAACATTGTAAGTCCGGATGGCGAGAGAGCATTCCTACTTTAGCGGTCTTGATCACCCACCCCCCTTTCTCGGGATTTGTGAGGTCAAATGTTGTATTGGCGAATATATAATCTAGACGCTTGGCCCTTGGATCGATTCTATCACCCGGGATTTCAATGGGTGTTTTATTCGGGCCCAGAAGCTTTTGCTGGCCCTTATTCCATCGCCATGTATTGAGAACACTGTCGCACGTTGCCCCGTTTTCGTTTATGTTGAAGTGGGCTGTGGGAATAGGTCGCCGTCTGACCTTCTCCACGGGGTCTTCAGCCGAACCCAAAGAGGAATCCGGATGCAACAGAAGCCAAGCATCCCGAACTGGTGCATGTGTGCTAATGAGTCTATGTGCGAGTGAGAGTGGTATCATGTTGAAATCTCCCAGCGCAAGAACAAGGTGACCCCGCTCTGATGCCCCTCGAATGAGTTTTGCTATCTCCCAGGCTTGTGCAGTTCGATGGCAGATGTAGGAATCGTTGGGTTCGGCTTCGTAGGGTGCGTGAAGCTGGATTCATTAGCAGATACTCCTCCTGCCATTGAAATATGGAAACTTACATGCGTGGTGAACACTTCCACAATATCCTTTCGACCAGGTCCATATCTGATTCGCGCAGACGCAACACCCTTTCCCACAAACCAATCACCTCGAAAAAATGCTGTAGGTCTTCCATTGAGAGGATACCGGAACATGGAACTTTCTTCTATTGGCCATTTTGACAGAATTGCAAGTCCTCCCCCAAATATACCGCTGTGATAGAACTTTCCAAATGGCAGTATGTGTGTAGTCTCCTTCCGGATCGCTTGATAGTCCTGTTGGGTCCAGCATTCTTGAAGGCCAACGATATGTGGTACGGGATCTGCTGCTGCCAATCGCTTTCCAATTTCTTCCAGACGTTCATTCCGGAACTTGGCGAGATATTTGAGGCCCCAGCAGTTCAAGGTGATGACATTGATCTCTGTGGGGGAGGGGGTGTCGAAATCCATGTTCGCGCGAAGTGACAGTGAAAGCTGTGACCTTGTCACAATGGAAGCTACTAGTAGAGAAACCGGAAAAAGGGTGGTAAAGAGGTGTGGTGTTGGAATTCAAGGAAGGGGATCCTGATGGATTTATGAAGAGACGTCTAAATAGGGACTGGACTATATCTCATGGTTGAGGACTATAATATGCGATGTGATAATCCGAAGTCTTGTTTTTGTTTTGTTTTGTTTGAGAGGCAGCTAGGAGTTGAGAGCCCCCTCCCTCTCTTTGCATGACGTTGGCAAATTTCCTCGCCCTTCCAGGCCAGGCCAGGCGAGGCTCCGTCAACAAGCTCCAGCCTGGGAGCTTTCCGCGCAAGGATTAAATAAGCGCCATACTTACATTATTGTACATTATGCAAAGTTATGCACCTCGGCATTTCCCAGGGTCGGTCGTTACACAAGACGCGGCTAAATGTGGTGGAAGGGCAAGGCTGTGTGTAGCTGTGTAGCTAATATAACGACAATATTGACATTGTGTCACGACAAACAACCTCAACTACCAACCTCAACCATTCCATACTAGCAATCATGTCCGACTTCGATTCGACTGATGGCACGCCGGCGCCCGTTAGTCGCAGGTCCCCCAAGCGAAGGCGAGTGTACGATGACAGCGAAAACTCCACCCCGCGATACAGCTCAGATGGAGCGGAGGATAGCAGGCCGTATCGTTCGTCCAACTTGAACAACCGCCATGATTCCGAGCGTCGCAGATCAAATGGCAGCGATGATATGGAGAAGCCATACCGAGACGACAGCAGAAGCCGGTCGACAACACCAGCCGATACACCGCGATCCTCACATTCCCATTCCCTGGACCCTCCCTCGCCTCCGAAATACAAACCACTCCGACTGAACTACAAACAGAAATTCATTCTGCGAGGCCACAAGAAGGGGGTGGCTCAGGTACGCTTCTCACCAGATGGGCGGTGGATTGCGAGCTGCTCAGCAGATGGAACCATAAAGGTGTGGGATGCTTCAAACGGCAAACACATGCGGACAATGGAGGGACATCTGGCAGGTGTATCGACGATAGCGTGGAGTCCGGATTCAAACACCATTGCATCAGGGTCGGATGACAAGGCGATACGGTTATGGCACAGAGCAACGGGCAAACCTTATCCTGCTCCTTTGCTGGGCCACCACAATTATGTCTACTCCCTAGCCTTCTCGCCAAAAGGAAATATGCTAGTCAGTGGAAGCTACGATGAAGCGGTATTTTTGTGGGATCTGCGAGCGAGGAGGCAGATGAGGAGCTTGCCTGCTCATTCAGATCCCGTGGGCGGGGTAGATTTCATCAGAGATGGCACATTGGTGTGCAGTTGCTCAACTGACGGACTCGTGTAAGAGGTCACCCATCTGCCGTCCCCTCAGACTTTGCTAACACCTCTTCTCCAGACGAGTTTGGGACACTGCAACAGGCCAATGTCTACGTACGCTCGTTCACGAGGACAACGCTCCGGTCACACAAGTCCGTTTCTCTCCCAACGGTCGATACATTCTCGCTTTCACTCTTGACTCGTGCATTCGTCTTTGGGATTATGTCTCGGGACATTGCAAGAAGACCTATCAAGGCCACGTCAATACCCGATACTCTCTCGGCGGTGCATTTGGCGTGGGTGGTACGGAAGGTTTTATAGTCTCCGGTAGCGAAGACGGTGACATTTTATTCTGGGACGTACAGAATAAAAATGTCGTACAGAGAGTCAGCGGGCATGAGGGGGTGGTTTGTTGGGTCGATACGTGTCCAGGGGCAACTGGAACTGTTGCAAGTGGTGGATTGGATGGGACCGTGCGAATATGGGTTGATGTGGGGGACGAGGAAACAATTGCCGATTTGAAACTAGATGACGAACCAGCCGAGAATGGCTATGCACATGGAGGAGTTGATAATGAGATGACCGACCTCAAGTTGGAAAATGGTGTTGGTGGTTATACCCCGAGGGACGATATGAGCATGGACGGCGTTCAAAACGACGAAAAGAGTGATGAAGAGGATCCCGACAGGATGGAGCTATAATTCCGCTAGATCCGTCCATCGAGACATCTCGCCTGCAGTTCGAAAGATGGGATAATTTTCTTATCGAACAACAGATGTTTTCTCCGAAGAATGAAAACCGGAAGTTCTAAACCCGATTCCTTTTTGACGTAATTCAAGTGCTGAAGCTTTTGAAAGCGGCCGCGTACGGAGTGCCGCGGATCCACATGGGCTCGGCTTTAGATCTTACCAAGTGATAAGCGAGGCATGTAAGCTTATTCTTGCATCAAATAGACCGAAGAGCAACGTTTCATGCAAGTGGTTCTACTGTTTAGAAGAAGAACCTCTCACACAGAACGAGCGATAACCAGCTGGCCCTCTTTCTGCGCATGGGACCCACGCATTTGATGTTCAGAAGACCGCCAGTTAGCTCCGTACCTTGTCATAGCTTGTGGACCATTATCGAAGATCGGATGATACAAAGTCTATCTATGCGCCCAAAATGGACCATACTTTTTTTACTCTCTTCCTCTTCCCTTTTCTGAGCAACGGCACAGACATTTATGCCTTGCCTGGAGCTTCGTCGCATTTTCTATATACATTTGCCAGTATGTTTTCGTTAATTTTGATGCGGACTTTTTCCCTCTTCCTCTCGCTGAGTCCAGTAATACTCTCAGCTCCCGTGGCTGGGCCAACGGAAGCTGTTCTCGCTTTTAATACTCTTCAAACATGGTATAATCGGACTTCGGGTCTTTGGTCCACGACTGGGTGGTGGAATAGTGCCAATTGCCTTACGGCCATGGGAGATCTTGCAGCTGTCGATACGAGCATCACTGCAACTGCGAAAACTGTCTTTGCCAACACCCTCGTTCAAGCTCCGAAGACCAACCTTCAGATGACGAAAGTAATTACGGATACATTTAATATTGAATCTACCTACGGAGACGCTTTGCCGGGTACAAAAAATTTCACTTCTATTCAGGCGGTTCCGGAAGCCATCAACCCCAAGGGATTCGTCAATGGTTTCTACGACGATGAAGGCTGGTGGGCATTAGGCTGGATCCAGGCCTACGACGTAACAAAAGACGCCCAATACCTCTCCACAGCAGTGGACATCTTCAACGATATGGCTGCCTCTGCCGCCACCCCTTGCGCCGGGGGCTCCATCTGGTGGGACAAAAACCACACATATGTCAACGCCATCGCAAATGAACTTTACCTCTCCGTCGCCGCTCACCTCGCCAATCGGATCCCAGATAACAAAACATACATCACCACCGCTCAAAATCAATGGAATTGGTTCAAAGGCAGCGGAATGATTAATGCGCAGAATACTATTAATGACGGCCTCACCACAGCCTGCAAAAACAACGGCGGAACAGTCTGGTCCTATAACCAAGGTGTCGTTCTAGGCGGTCTAGTCGAACTCTCGCGAGCTACAGGCAACAAAACCCTCCTCACAGCCGCCTCAACCATCGCAACAGCCGCCATCGGTGCCCTCTCCGACACAAATGGCGTTCTTCACGATCCCTGTGAACCTAACTGCGGCGCTGATGGGAACCAATTCAAAGGCATCTTCATGCGAAATCTTCAAATTCTTCAGAAAGCTGCGCCGCAAGATAAATATCTTAAGTTCATTGGCGCGAATGCGGCGAGTATTTGGCAGTATGATCGCGAGACTAGGGGGACGTTTAATGGGATTAGTCTTGTTTGGTCGGGACCGTATATTGCTCCGGCGAATGCTAGTACGCAGAGTAGTGGGTTGGATGCGCTTGTTGCGGCGCAGGCTTTTGGGGTTTTGCCTAGTACTGGGACTACGGCGTTGGCTAATAGGGTCTGAAGGGGGAATGTGAGCTGAGGATTTTTGAGGTTGAGGGCGTGGTGAGGATCGAAGTCGTTGGTGTCTTTTTGGGGAGCTTGGATTTTTGGTCTTGTGAGACCGTCATGGGATTTGAAGATCGACGGACAGCATATCATTTCCATCGGAGTAAGGGCATCATTTTTTATTTTTTTCTTGGAGTGGGGAAATTCGTGGAGGGGTGTTATTGGTTCATTTTGTCTGGTCCGCATTGGGACGTGATCTGGATTGAGAAAGATACCCCGAGAACACGGAGAAATGTCTTCTTTTCGGATGGGATGGGATGGGTTTATAGAGTATATTCATGAGATTATGATCTTTTCTTCGCTCTTATGTTCTTTTTCTTTCCCGCTAAAGAGGTTTGGAGACCGAGGTAAGATTGGGGAAGTGGAGGGGTAAGTAGCGGTCTCGTGACTTTCCCCTTCTCTCTTTTTGGGGGATTGTGATGATGACGATTGACTTGATCAGGTTTTCATTTTTCCGTTTTGCTCTGATGGGATCAGCGTGATGTAAGCTTTCCGTACTCGGGTTTTGTTTGCGCCATTGCGGATCGGGCCTTCAGGGAAACTCTCGGCTTTGAATAGGGATGAATCTTTGCTGGGATGATGCTTCCATGTTTCTTCTTTTTCGAATTCGTTTTGTTTTGGTGTTTGGATGGGATTATGGAGCCGGGACTAGGTTGTGTTGTGGTCGAGACTTGGAGCTTGATGCTTGGGGGGTATATGGGGGGTGTTAAGTCACGCGGTGTTGGTATTTTGGGTGGAAGGGAAGGTGGACTTCGGGTTGGGCGAGTGACTTGGCGAGTGACTTGGCGATGATACTTGAGTGAGATGGTGAGTCAGATGACGAGTGAGAGCTGGAAAAAGTAGGGGGGTTCTTCATTTATAGCATCAGATATGCTGGCTAGGAAGGGAGTGGGGTTTTTCTTGATTTCTAGTATCAGATATACTAGCTGGAGGGGGGGGGGAGAGAGAGTTTTCTTGATTTCTAACATCAGATATATTAGTTTGGACAGTTTTCTTGATTTCGCGCATCAGATATACTAAAGAGGAGCGGAGTTTTCTTGATTTCTAGCATTAGATATACTAGCCAGGGAGGGAGGTTTTTTCTTCTTGATTTCTATCATCAGATATAGAGAAGAGGTGATTGGTAGTGATGGTTGTAGTGAAAAGTAAGGTTGAAGTGGAATATCAATATCTCTTCCTAGTCTTCTATGTGTCTTTCAATCATTTTGTACGAAGTTCTCCACTGATGATCACCCTTTCAAGTATGGACTTTAACGAAGAGGTCGCGAAGATAGAAGTGGAGTGAGCATCTTGCATCAGCCTTATCACGCCCCTCCACAAACTAGTTTGGGCGAGACTGATCAAGATTCAAGAGCTAAGTTTTGGCACACATTTTGGGTCACATCCGATTGATGAAACTTTAAAACCATCCAAAGAGTGTAACTGGGGTCTTCTTTTCGTTGAAGGAACATGGGAGGAAGGCGAAACAGGGACGAAGGTGAGGAAGTACCAGATTTTGGCGCCTTTTCACATTCGAACTTCCTCGATGAATCGAGGGTCCCTAATTTTCCAGGGTCCCATCTCGCGATCTACTTCCTTGTGTGTTTTTTGGAGTAACATTGGTGTTATCCTTCCTTGAAAGCTGATGTGGCATCCATCATAAGCGAGCAAGTATCCCCCCATAAACTAATCCGCCAACCACTCTTCCAAACCTCAAGTAAACTATACCAAAATACATCACACCATCAAACAAGCCCCAGACTATACTTTCTTTAGAAGCACTCTAATGTTCGTCCGATTAGGGTACTAGCTACTAACTAAGCTATACGTAAGCTATAAACTTTATATAAAAAATATATATAAAAATAAAACTTTGTTTAAGATATAAGAGAAAGACTATACTAGTCTCTACTTAATACTCAAATATAAAATATAAAAGTTTAAGATAAAGAGTGTCTATTATATAACTCGGTATACGACTGAAGAACTCGACTCTTTTTAGAGAGAAGGACTTAAAACACTTTTATCTTCTAAATCCTATAGTAAAGTAGCTAAAAGAGGCTTTATATTATAAGGAACCTAAATCCAAAGTCTAAAATTTAGTATCTATTTAATTAGTTTAGTACTTGTTAAGTAAAGTTAAAGATTTTAGAGAATATAAGGCGAGATTTTAGAGGAAGCACTTAAAATTTTGAGAGAGCTATTGTCGCAACTGTTGCTAAAGACCTCCGTAGTGAGAGTGGGCTCGTAAGCCAAACGTAAGCTCCAAGTAACCTACGAGCATGCTCTCTCACGTTCCGCAGCTACCGTATATCAAGAAAACGGGCTATTCGGGATATCTTTCGCTCGACACTTTCAGTGGCTTACTCAACACTTGTGACTCACGGGATTTTCGTGCACCATAACGGGTACTCTCCCCCGCCCCCCCCCCCGGAAACTAAATGTAACCGCACGGCCGCTGTGCCATACTAAATGTCTGTGCACTCTACATTTACTTAAGGGGGGGAGGTGATGAGTTTGATGATGGTGTAATTAATTGGTTGGGGTGGTGATGGATTGGGTAGAGTATCGTTTTCGAAGGAAAGTGGTTTTGCAATTCGAGGGCGGCAGTAAGATCGCGAGTTCAAATCTTGCCAAGGCCAATTTAATTTTTGGATTGTTTGGAGGAGGTTAATGATGGTGGTTAGTTTTTTGGGTGTTTGGGAAGGTGAGGGAAGATGAAGTTATTGATGGGGAGCCTGGGAGCCTGGGAGCCTGATTTTTGGTTAAGCGAGTTGTGGGGGTGGGGTAGTGGACGCCACTCATTGTGTGCGCATCTTGTAGGGGGAAGTTGTCTTTGTGGGGTGTTTGGGGGAGAGAAAATCGAGGATTGAGCGACATCTGTAAAACTTTTCCAACTCTCTTAATACACTAGAGTAAGGTTCAACCAATCTATCCATGTCTTGTCGTGGTATAGCATGCACCAGAAAGAGGTAAATTTGATATCTTTGGCTACTGTTTGTAGGTCGATAGCAACGAGATAATTTGTTATTCATGGGCAAAACGAAAATAGATTTGGGTGCTATTGGTAGACTATTCGTAGGCGGCCTACAAATAGCTTGTCACGATTTTTAGATAATTCAATCACACCCATTTTATATTGTCTATGAAAAGTGGGGTTTCCAAGGGAAACTTGATATCCATTGGTCAAGTATTCATTGATTGAAGTCAAGATTATGGGTAACCTGTAAATAGTCGTTGCTTCTCGTAGGTTACCTACAAGTAGCCACTATTAGGATTCATGGATACTTAAATAATTGTCTCTGATGTATATTTGAGTAATTCCATACAGCCTCCCGCTGGAATATTTCAAGGGAAAGAAAGTTGATATCCCTTGGTGTAGTGTGCATTCAAAGTTATTACTATTCATGGGTTACCCCTCAATAGGGTCTCGCTATTCGAAGGCAACGCAGGAAAAGAATAATCAGACGCGATTATTACGGGGTCAGTTCCTCTTGACTTGAATAATACTCCATATATAGTAAGGTTTTTTAATGTTTTTTCCAATTGAGTAGAGACATTCATTTGGTATTTACAAATGCAAGTGGTTGCTGTTCCTAGGTGACCTGGAAATAGAACAAGCTATTTCTCGGTAACCCAGCAATAGAAGCTCTATCACAATTACCTGCAAGTGAGGTTACAACTTTCATTCATCGTATTATTCCTCCTGATGGAGCGAGATAAAAGCATCAATTGTCAGTTAGAGTAAATAAACAAGTGAGTAGTATTACTAGCAAAGAAAATTCACTCACCTACGGAATCAGCACATCTCCATACTCCCGGCCATTAGATCCCAACCACGCAGACAACGAATTAATTCAGTCCAACGAAAATCCCCAACCACACCATTTGGAAGTGGCAACATAGCCTTCTTTAAAGTGGAACTACCCAGCTCTAACCCTCAAAAATGGACCAATAACTTGATCCGACCGCACTTTGTCTGCAAAGTCCCACAGCGACGTGTCATAAACTGAAATAACGAACGCTTTTCCATAAAATTAAGGATAATGGCCTGATGGTGTAATGATTAGCATGTTGTGTTCTGATACACTCTGATGGGAGTTCAATTCTTCCCTAGGCCCCTCATTTGTAACACTTTTGGTGTCAGGAAACGTCAAAGTGTTATAATTGACATTTTTTTATTCTTAGTACTTAATGCTATTCTTTCTTCTATAAGCCAGAGGATAGAGGGTTTAAGCGTAATAAAAAAGGGGTTAGGGATGAGGTGATAAACTCCCGTGAGCGAAGCGACGGTGTTCCTTGGGGAACTGGTCACTATTTTTATCAACACCTAGAATAGGTAGAAAACCCAAGTTCTGCCTAAGAATTGATCGACATCTCTTCTCGTTCAATTACTGCTTCTACTGATTCCCAGATATTCTTGTCGACTTTTCATTGTAAAGAATTCCGAAAGGCTTGAGAAGGTTGCTCACCAAGATGAGCATCGTAGAAGAGGAAAGCGATCACGAGGATTCGGAATAAGGACTGTCCAAGTTACCAGTAAAAACCAGTTTCACATTCGTAAATACTCGGTCGATGGTTTCTTCGCCATTCTATGATGTCCTATTTTATTCCCAGTCGAAGGGCAGTCATTATTATCCAGTTGCTAATCGAATGCAGCGTGCTTGGAAATTTGCACCGCATCATGTATATTCTACATTGATATTAGGTCCAGTTCACATACGGATCCGAGGTCCATTCTTTGCTTCTCTCTACTGCGTTTCCAAAACACTTTTCATTTCCTCAACCAGTAGCACTTTAGCTAGCTTCATGTCCATTACTGCATAACACCGAGTATTTGTCAAGTCCTTTTCTCATAAAAATCTTGACAAAAATACCTGCCAGAGGGTATCCATCACACTCAATTTTGACATTGGGCATGAGAGTACGAGGACCATTCTTATGCTGTCATTATCTTCTGTCTTTTTTCCCAGTTCAACTTGTTTACAGAACAAAACCTGCTACTTGAAACTGGTAATGTGATGATTTCGAAAAGATATAAATCGTTTTTGGGTTGTTGCAGGATGCCAGGATCATAAATCTCACGCATTGCAACGAAAAGCCAAATAATTTGCTCAGTTGAAATATATTCCATGTCATTGAAATAGAACCCGATGTACAAAGTCATTTTCTCGCTTCTTCCCAATACGGATTCAGAAATAATTTCCATTTTCCCAACCCGTAGCACGTCATCTCCATTGCTGCATAAACACTGAGTATCTGTCAAACCCTCTTCTTGAACCTGGGTGTACAAAATGCCCGCCAGTTTCCATCGCTCACTCAGTCTTAACCTTGCACTTGAGAGCACCATGACCATCCCCACCGCATTTCTCGCAAAAATGCCGTTCACTACATTTTGTGCGGTTGCAGCCATTACTACCGTTATACCTAACGCAGGGCTCCACTACCTTGGCCTTGTGGCGCTTGCTAGTCTTGCTTTTTCCACCACCACCACCACCACCACCACCTCCCGCTTTCGTAGGGACGTTCTTGTTGTTTCCACCACTCTTGCCGCCATTACCCTTGACTTTCCCCTTGGTATGCAGGACAACAGGAGCATTGAGTTGTCGATTAATGACCTCCTCCGGAATCTTCCAAGACTCTGGTTTGGGTATTTCTTCACGCGGCATACCATTTTGCCAACTCAAAGCCAATCTCAACACCGAATTCCATGGACACACCTCTGCCAAGTCAACAATTTGGTGATGAAACTGTATAAGCGCCCGGAACAAAGTCGGGTACCGATTGCTATAAAAGCTGAAAAGGTAGCAGGTGTAGTTGAGGAAAGAACGAGACCACTTCGCCGTCGTCTTTCCGAAAATATCAAAGGATGTGTTGACCTCGTCGTCTTTCATTAGGTGGTCCTCTAGCTTGATCAGATTCATAGGGTTGAATGTACTATTGGCGATTTGGACAATATACAGCCGATGTTCGAAGGGGAGCGTCTTGAGGATTTGTACTTCTTCTGGCGAGAGTTTGTCATAACCGGGGTAGAGTGAGTTGAAATGATTCCTGTTCAACGGGTCGTCGAGCTGGGCGAGTTGATTCTGTGGGACTTGATGGTGAGGTTGAATTCTTTGTTGAAGTTGAATTTCTTGTTGGGGTGAACCTCCCTGTTGAGGTAGAAAGCCAGGACCACCAAATCCTCCAAAAGCATCAAAAGCATTTGTATGGGGATTCTGATTGTGATAATCTGGTTGTGGATTTCGATAATATGCAGCTGGGGCTCGAGGCGGACTTCTGACGAAATTGTTGGTATTTCGCTGCACCAAAGATCGGACGGGTGGGTGATGAACTGGAATGGGGTTTCCTTGAGAAACTCGTGGCAATGGAGATTCGACTCGAGGGCGCTTTCTGGTGTGAACTTCCTCGTCGTAAACTTCTTGGTCCGCTTGGGTCTTCTCATCCATCTTCTCATTCGCGTCCTCTTCCCCCTTCTCTTCCTTCACGACCACACTCGCACCATCCTCAACAAGTCGTTCTTCCCGTGCTTTCACCCGTGCCTGCTCTGCTCTGCTCTCAATTTCTCTCTCATCAAGGTCTCCCCTCTCCAATAGAGCCGCGCGGGCATCATTGTATGCCTTGTTGCCGGCCTTGGTGGCGTTGGCCTTGCAAACGCGGTTTCGGACGGCGCTGAGCGGTAATTTGGGTCGACGTCCAGGCATTATGGTGAACTTGTTTTGGTTTCGGATTGTGAGATAAGAAGAAGAGGAGTAAGAGGGACAGTTCCACTTCGCAATGCAGAATCCGATGACGCTTTGTGTCAGTGTGGATTGGATGTTAGGGAAGTGTTGAGGACGAGATGCAGGGACCCGCTTTAGGCAAACGAAACTGAGCCGATTCACTGCCGTGCATATGAACACTGCTATTTTGGGGAAACAATTACTAGTTTAAGGAAAATTTCCAGGTTATCACCACTTGCTAAAAAAAATAATGTGATATCGTCCAAGCAAGCTCTCGCTTATCAGTTGATTGTATGGTTCTTCAGGCACACAGCAATATCCGCATCGTTCATATTTGAAGTTATGACTTTACACTCTGCACATGTACATAACTTGACTATATGACAATGAAAAAACGCGCATTTGAAGAAATACATGGAAATTTCAAGATTGCCACTTTTAATGCGAATTTCTTCAGTTTCTACATGTGCTTTCCATTTTCTATCTTCATAGCATCATAGCCCTTTTCTTTCCTCATTAAAGTCCCCTTGTCCTTCCCTAATCACTCGTTCTCCTATTTGACAAGGCACTGCTTAGCAGCATGACCACCACTCCCGCATTTCGCACAAGAATGTCGTCGAAAACAACCATTGCAGCTCCCATAATTAAACTTGTAGCAGATCTGTGACTTCCGATCCCACTTCTTCTTTCCAACCCCAGCGGGCTTCGCACCACCACCATTCTTTCTTCCAACTCCAGGGGTTTTCATATGATCTTCCTTCATGATTCTACCGCCCTCCACAACCTGCTGCCCACCCCAAACTTCCTCTCGCGACATAGCCGGAACCTTGCACATTCTATCAACAACATGTTGGGGAATACACCAGCTCTCGGGTTTGTGTTTCGACTCAGCAGTCATACTACCGGTCCAGTAGAAAGCCATTACAACCACCAAGTCCCAAGGATAGTTCTTAGCAAGCTCAATGATCTGATTGTGAAATGCCAAAAGTGCTCGGAGGAGCTTGGAATCTCGAGAATTGCTGCTGAAGCAGATAAGGTATGAAGAGTAATTGAGGAAGCAACGAGACCATATTTCTGACGTATTTCCGAACATCTTGATGATACTTTCAATATTTGCCTTGAACGCGATATCATTCTCAGTTTTCATGCTCGCACCTGGATCTTGGAGTTGTGGGAAGTCGTCTAATTCTCTAAGGTCCGTGGGATCGAATATGCCGTTCGCAATCTGAACAATGTATGCGCGATGCTGGTAGGGAAGAGTATTGAGAATTTGTACTTGCTCTGGTGATAGTCCGTCGTAAGCATAGAAGTGCCCATGGAGATAGATGCCAGCACCAGGCCCAGTCTGTGGTGGCTGCTGAAGAATGGGAGGATGAGATTGAAAGACTGGTAGTATGTTGACTCCCACACCAAGAGGATACTGGGGGAAAGGTTGGTAGTTTTGAAGATGAGCAAGATTATCGAAGACGGCGTTGTCGTTCTGGTTCGCAAATCCGTCCCCCTGATACGCAACCAGATTTTGACCGTGATATTGCATTGATGCGCCCTGATCAAATCCAATTCTCATCCCCTCCTCTTCCAATCCCTGGTGTCTTGCAATGTCATCTTGGTGGTTGCGTTCACGTTGTCCAACTGCCTCATCTTCATCTGCCAAATATACCCGACCCTCGTCGTCATCATTCTCCTCCTTCATAACCATAGCGACTTCCTTCTCCATCTCGTCTCGTGCTCTCAATCGTGCAAGTATAGCCTGTTTCTCAATATTCCACTCATCAAGATCCCCTCTCTTCGTTAGAGCAGCGCGCGTCTCGTTATACACTATGTTGGCCGCTTTGGTGATTTTGTACTTGCCAGCTTTTGCCGATATAGGAGGCATGACGAAAACCGAACTTCAGATGAAATCAAAGGCCGGCTTGCCCCAGGTGGGTGATGTGGGTTCTGGTGATTGTATGATGTTGTTTGTGCGCATCCGAACCAGGGTTGGTGGTTGCAACGCGACAACATCGCTAAAAATAACAAAGCTTGGAGCTACTTCACAAACATTCACTCATCTTCACTTCCTCTACCTTCAATTTTCTCTCAGAGTGGAGGAGAAGAGGACAAATGTCACATCTAACATGGAATTAACCTTTTATAAATTACTCAAATTTCCTATGGGAAAATAAAAACAGGTGGTAAGCAAAACTTGACCGTCTACATAATGTAAAGCTGTACCATCCTGGAAGTGCAATTATTCTCTCCTTCCTTTCCCAAGTCCCGAGCCTTCTTCCTGTCATTTTACATTTTCTCTCCACTCTCCTCCAGTAAACCTGCCTCCTCGCCATCTTCCGCAATTGGAATCGTACTAGTTGTCTCGCTAAGATTGGTTTTCTTCTCTGGGGTAACCTTTTTTGGAGTCTTTGGTGGTCGTCCGCGTTTCTTTGGTTTGAGTTCCACGATATCGGCGTCCTGTTCTTCGTCAAGACCAGCATTATTCTTGGTGGTCGTTCTCTTGGAAGGGCGTCCGCGCTTCTTTGGCCCAAGTGGTTCGAAATCAGAGTCTTCTACCTCGCTGAGATTAACAATTTTCTTTGGAGTTGCTTTCTTGGAAGGACGTCCACGCTTCCTTGGCTTGGGTGGTGCAATATCTGAGTCCTCTCCCTCGTCGATAGCAACATTCTTCTTGTAATCTGCTCCCTTAGATGGGCGTCCGCGCTTCTTTGGCTTGGGTGGTGCAATATCTGGGTCCTCTCCCTCGTCGATAGCAACATTCTTCTTGGAATCTGCTCCCTTAGATGGGCGTCCGCGCTTCCTTGGCTTGGGTGGTGCAATATCAGAGTCCTCTCCCTCGTCGATAGCAACATTCTTCTTGTAATCTGCTCCCTTAGATGGGCGTCCGCGCTTCTTTGGCTTGGGTGGTGCAATATCAGAGTCTTCATCATCTTCAAGGATGGGACTCTGCTTTGAATTTGCACCCTTCATCGGCTCAGGTTGTTCGATATCGCAGACCTCTTCCTCATCAAGATTGACGTTCGTATTTGGAACTGCCCCCTTGGAGGGGTCAGGGTTATCCACCGCACCAGATTCAACATCCCCATCGCCTCCCCCCCTGCGCTCACCTCTACCTTTATTAGGACCCCTACGAATACCCTTATCGCGACGAGTAGCCCGAAGACGACCTTTAAGAAGAACCTTTTGAGGAACCTCATCACCAAACAACTGCCCGTGAGTATGACAGTAATGTGTAGCAACATTGTCAGGTATTGTCCAGTCCAAATTTCGACCTGCATATCCCTGAGCCATCATAGAACCCTGCCAATCCAACGCCAATCTCAAAACCACCTTCCACGCAAACGTCTTCGACAAATCCAAAACCTGATTGTGGAATTCGAGAAGTGTTACACTTAGCTCAGGGTCCGCCGTCTTGTGAAAATCAAGAACAATACCGGCATATTGCTTGAAGCAAAGAGACCACTTTCTCTGCGTTTTGCCGAAAGCGTCGTAGTTATTATTGACATAATTTTCGAACCTCAGATGCTTCTCTTGGATTGTGATGCTTGGTTCTATTGCGTCGTCGGAGAACTTAACAAGGTCCATGGGGTCGAACTTGCCGAGGATGATGAGGATTATCAAGAGTCTGTGTTTTAGAGGATAATTGTTGAGGGTTTGCTGCTGCTCTGGTGAGAGCTTGTTGTAGTTCGGGAAGATTGCACTGAAACAGTTTTCTGTGACGGTGTGGTGGTGCTGAGCTGGTTGAAGCTCAGGTTGCTGCTCGACGAGACCGCTTGGAGGTTGATAAGTAGTTGGATTTTGCTGCTGACCTGGTCGAAACCCGAGTTGCTGCGAGATGAGTGCACTAGAGGCGCCATGAGTATTTCGATCCCGGTTTCGTGGCTGAGTTGATTGAAACTCCGGATGAACGAGACTGCGAGGAGGATCATAAGTCTTTCGATTTCGCTGCCGAGCCGATGGAAACACCGGTTGAACGCGACCGCGAGCAGGATCATAAGTCTTTGGATTTGGAAGCTCGACGAGACCACTATCATACCCATGAGTATTCTGGCTCTGTTGGTGCTCCCTACAAACAGGACAGTTATCCGCGCCGCATATATCAAGGACGTTGGTGTATAGTTCTTGATAGTGGGATTCTGCCAACTGGAGGACCATGTCTCTGTGCTGTCTGGCATTTTCTTCTTTGTTCTCATTGCCGTATATGAATTCGTTCGATAGCTCAGCTAGGGTATCGATGTATCCCTTCTCGCCGGCGTTCCAGATGTCAAAGTGAATCAATGCAAGTTCTTCGCGTGTGGCCTGGCGACCTTGAGTGGGTGGAGGTGCAGACATGATGACCGAGGTATCTTGAGATCTCTCATTTACCTTAGAAGAGGTGTCGCAGACTGTTGAGAGCGGATCCAGTCTTAAGTTGTGATGCCGTGGTGATTGTTTTGAGAAAGGCGGAGGGGGGCCTGACACGTCGCCTGGAAGGAAACAGAAATTTGGAGTATATTCACTACCAGAAAATGGCCACACGCGCGAGCTGCTAGCCTTTCTTCCCACCTTTCAACGAATGGTTGATAGAAAGGAAAATAAGCTCACATAGATATGGAATGCAAATTGTGTGGATGATTCAATTTTATTCTTACAAAAAAGAAAATGGCAACCTCTCGGAATCGAAAGCAACACCCCTCATGAAATAGTAATTTACAGGAAGTAATTTCTGAAAATCGGAACACCAATACTTGATCCTCGCAGCTTCGCTCATAACCACGCGTCCCATTTTCACGCCCCTAAATTTACGAGACCATCGTCATTTTGTTGTTGAGTCTTCACAGCTCCTTTCAACCACAAGATGTAGATATAAATAAACAACACTAGCAAGGAACCTCAGCCACCTTCATATTTCATTTCGCTCCACACTCAAGTTTCGATCACTTTCCATGGCAAGACAAGGAGAAGGATTGTTGTAAAACCGCTAATCACTTCGCCAACGGTATCCCCAGGTATCGTCCAAAATCCGGCACATGTGGAAACTCCTTCACCATCACCGTCTGAAGGGTTTCATTCCACGGCTTTTTCTTGGCAAGATTCATAATTAGATCGTGGAAACGTTTGAGTTGTTGGATGACAACTTTGGGAATACGATAGAAATCGTTGGCGTAGGAGATATACTTGATAAAACAACGAGACCAAGTTTTAGGCGAAACTCCGCAGACATCCAGAGAGTTATTTGGTTTGTCTTCAAATACTAGCCTGTCGTTTGTGACTTTAAGAACCAAGTCTTCGGAGTCGTCGCTTAATTTAATGACGTCCATTCGGTGGAAGACACCGAGAACGATTTGGATAATGAACTTGCGGTGGTTAAGAGGATGGTTATTGAGACACGCCTTTTCTGCCTCCGCTAGCTCATCATACCCGGGGAATATGCTGTTGATACAGCCGGAAACAGTGCGGTTGTTGTGGAATCGAAATGGAGAGGGGACATATTGAAACTGCTATTGAGGGTCGAGAAGACTGCCAGAACTACCAGAAGAATCCATATTTCCATCGTCATTGATTTCCGGACAAATAATACGGTTGGGGTCAAAATGTTTGACTAAGTGGAAGGCATTGTTGATCGAGCTGATGTTGGAAGACTCCGGATTTGGGTCGGGACCAGGTAAGATACTTCGTCCAGTTCCTCCCGAAGCATGATAATGGTCCTCGTTGCATGCTTTTTGTGTTGAGTGATCTAGTACAGGATAACGACGTTTACGGGGATCGGTTTCGTCACTTTGAACACTCCGTCTCTCCTTCAAAAACGCCTCCTTTTCGCCCATTTTCAAATCCGCCGCCCTAGCCCTTGCACTTTCCGCGATGGGGAGAATTGTTTCCATGTCCACTATGCCTTCTTTCACCAGAACTTCTACTTGTTCGTAGTAGGCCTCATCGCCTGCTCTCATGACAGTATTTTCGAAAAGAATGGTCTCTGCCTCGGTGAGACCGTCATAAGGCCCGGATGAAACCACTGACATGGCGAGGACACTTGCTTTCTCCAGCAGCTCAAAGACGATATATTGAGGTATTGCCCATGATTGTTGGCTTTCTATTCCGCCAGATATCATATAATTTTGCAAATCCAACGCCAACTTGAGTACATTTTCGAAAGGGTGTTGCTGTGCGAGCAACATAACTTGTAGATGGAAACCGAGGAGTGTCTGTTGTATAGCTGGACCACTGAAAGAGCACAAGTATTCCGCGAAATTAGTGAAACAGTTGTCCCATATATCCGCCGTCTATCCGAACACCTCGTAGGACTTGTTGGCCTCGTCGAAGACTACACCGTCATTTGTGATTCTGATCGTCAAGTCATCTGGGTTGTCCCTGAGTCTGATCAAGTCCATCGGATCGAAGTCCCCATGGAGAATTTGGATAATGTATCTTCGATGAGGGTACGGCAAGGTGTTGAGCCGGTCAATTTCATCTGGATTGAGCTTATCGAAGCCTGGAAGGATGGCAGCCAGGTGGGCGTTTGCAATTGTGTGCTTTTCAAAATCCGGTGTCGCCCCGGGACGTGGATGCGCAGACATGATGAACTGATTCTCGCTTCGTGGATATGCCAAGAGACGAACAAGATGGGAATGGGGTAACGGAGTTTTATGTTTGCAATTCAGGTTCAGAAGATATTTGGTTGCTGCGTTGAGAGGACGAGGAGGTTGGAAGTTGAGAGCGGAAACCCGACGCGCCGCTCAAAAGAAACCAAACTCAGAGCAAGTTCACTACTTGGAGCAGCCTACACATGGACACCACTCAATAGCTACAATAGCTAGCTCAAGAAAATAAGAATCCTACCAATGTGTTCTTCTCGTCTATGTTCTTCTCATCAAAGCACAAAAAAATTTGATGAAACCTTGTCAATAATTCAGTGCCAGCTTCTACCAGTGTACCAGCATCTTCTAATTAGTCCTTTGCGGTAGAAGGTTGCTTTCGAAGAGTAACCTGCCTGACAATTTGAATAAAACTCGAGATTTCTACAAGAATCCGAAAGCAGGATGCTGAAGAGGCACATTGAAGAATTTCAAACTAACAAAATTGGATAGCACATTTCTGCATAAGCTACGGTAATACACAACTTTGATTGTACGATCGCTCTTGAACAAAGACCGAAGAGCAAAAAGTGAGCACAAGAAAGCTCCCCAGGGGAAATTTAGAGCTTGAAACTTTATTGGCATGAGACGCAAAACGCATTCGCAAGATTCGATGACCCGCACAAACACATAAATCGACAACTTCATATTAATGATGTTGCTGCTTAGCAATAAATAGAGCAATGTATGGGAAAAACCAACAAAGTCCTCACGGATTGCAAAATTTCTTCTCAGAAAACCTGCAAAGCCGATTAAGTGTCAAATAGAATCTATTGTTTGTACAATCGCACCAGCTATATCACAAGTGCCACTCATTTCCCCTTCTTAACCCATCCCTCAGCAGCCTCTCGTCCAGCGGTAACCTTCTCATCCACAATATTGACAGCCTGTTGAGTATGGATTCTCGCCATCCTCCAAGCCTTATCAATACCCTCCCTCGTTCTAACATGACCATCAGCAAGCGCCGGGAATCTCTGCTCATACTTCCAGATCAAATCCGAAACATTGCGCATCGTGACTGGCAAGACTACCCATCCGGCACCAATACCAACTGCCAGTGGAACAGCAGCTCTCAACACGATATTCCGATTTCTTGAAACGATGCTTCCTGTCATGGCTGCTACGAGTACGTATATTGAGCCTGGCATCAGCTTCTCGCCGGATTTTGGTGGTGGTGCTAGTGAGGCGATTGTGCTCGTGAAGCTTGATTCGAGGTCGAGTGCTGAATCCATGATCTCGTTGACCTTGTCCTCCGCTGCTGCGACGTGGGCATATATGAACATTCGCGTCTTCCCTATTTGACCTGCCAATCGATCGGTGGGTGTGGGTGATAAGGATTTTGCTGGGGAGGAGGTTGGAGTTGTGCGGGATGGAGTTATGGCTGCTGGAGGGGCTGGCTCGGCCTCGAAGTCGTCATATATTGGTTTTCTTCCCTGTGGTAATTTTTAGCTGGGGATTGCCAGAGTATTTGGAATTGCTATCATACTTCCGATCCATTTGGAGACTCTGCGTGTAAAGTGGTTCGAGGGAAAAGAGTTACTCCGGCCACAAATGCAGCGCCGGTGGCTGCGGGAACAAATCGCTTTGGCTACAGTTAGAAATAACTCAATTGATCAATTGGGAGTACATACCTGCCGCATGAACAGTCGTGAAGCCATGGCTCAATTGGCGACGATGTAGAAGTTCAAGGGAGTTGAGGTTGAGTCTGGAAATCTGCCGTTGACAACCGAAAGCTTCCAAGATTCGGGTGTCAATCGCGCTTCGTGCAAGGCTGCACGTGCCTGGTTGATTTTCAGCCTCTTCGCCATCTTCCACCACATCTTCCTTTCTTTCTTTTCTTGCACACATGCTCCACCAGTCAAATCTACGAATGGGCAGGATATGTTGAAGGCCGCCACTACTCGATCATGGATATGCTCGACATGCATCCGCCGGCAGCAATCCTTTCGACGGCCCTACTCAGTCCCATCGACCTCTACCCTCCTTAAAAACGACCATCGAGAGATATTTCAAACATCAGCGCCTGGGGCAATACGCGATGACAAAATCTTACGGCAGATCTTCGACTCTCCGGGGTTTTGGGGGGAATTCTCGCAGCATTCGAAAGCGTCATATAATGGCCCAAATCATGGTCTTTTCCAAAACAAATACCTGACGAGCCCTCGAGGGTTCGAGGTATTCGCACATACCAGTCTAAAGAAGGCAATGCGAATTGTGGATGAAGTTTTGGCAGCCAATACGAGAGAACAATACCACAAGATGGTACGGAAGCTGGATAGACTCAGCGATTTGCTTTGCAGAGTTATAGATCTCTCAGACTTCGTCCGGGCTACCCATCCGAATCCACAAATACAGCAGGCGGCTACAAACGCTCACTCGATGATGTACGAATATATGAATGTTTTAAATGCGACAACTGGCTTGGCCGAACAATTGAAGGTGGCAATGAAGGACCACGAAGCTCCATGGGGAGAACAGGAAAAGATGGTGGCACAAATTTTAGACAAGGACTTTGCGAAATCAGCAATTGATTTACCAAAAGCCCAGCAAGACAAATTTGTGTCCTTATCGCAGGATATCAATGATATCGGGTCGCGTTTTGCAGAATCTATGGCTCCGGAAAAGAACTTTTTGTCTTTCAAGACTAGTCAACTGGAAGGGGCAGACCCATTATTCCTTCAACAATTCAGCAATGGATGGGGAAAAGTTGCAATACCAACTGTAGGTATGCCTTCCGTGACGGCGTTGAGGACAGTCAAGAACTCCGATGTCAGAAAAGAAATTTTCATGGCCAGTCGCACAGCTTCTCAAGACACCATAAGAAGATTACAGTCTCTTTTGAAGAAGCGTGCGGAATTGGCCAAGCTTGTAGGTTTCGAGAGTTATGGACATATGGCTCTTGAAGACAAAATGGCCGGAAATCCAGAAAATGTTCAAACATTTTTGCGAAATTTAAATTCATGTCACAATGAAGCAATAGAAAGCCAGCTTGCACAACTTCATCAAGCTAAGGCGATGGATGTCCAAGCCAGAGACTCGGTTTTCCAACCATGGGATAAGGATTATTACATGTCCCAGTTACTTCAAGCAACGCGCTCTAGGAAGCGTAGACCTGATTTCCTCTCGTCATACTTCTCGCTTGGCACTGTAATGCAAGGCCTCTCAAGATTATTTTCAAGACTTTATGGGGTACGTCTTGTGCCCCGAGAAACACAGCGTGGGGAGACCTGGAATCCAGATGTCCGCAGGCTAGACGTAATATCAGAGACTGAGGGGCGCGTTGCTGTATTATATTGCGATTTATTTGCTCGCCCAGGGAAATCTCCCAACCCAGCACATTTCACTCTACGTTGCTCAAGATGGATCAGCGACGAAGAAATCGATGAATGTCGATCAGAACCCGATCCTCTTTTTATATCACCAGAAGAAGCCGCCAATGATGGTATGGCTACATCTTCTGATGGAAAATCAGGAGGAGTAATGCAACTCCCAACCATCGCTCTAATCTGCGACTTCGCAGTCTCCAACTCCCACAAGCCCGCCTTCCTAAGCTTCGGCGAAGTAACAACCCTCTTCCACGAAATGGGTCACGCAATCCATTCCATCCTAGGCCGCACAGAATTCCAAAACATTTCCGGGACACGAGTAGCAACCGATTTTGCTGAACTACCTTCAATTCTAATGGAACACTTCGCCGCTGACGAAACCGTTCTTTCGATGTTCGCACGCCATTATGAGACGGATGAACCACTACCCTACGAAATGGTCGCGGAACAATTGTCTTTCGACAAAAAACTAGAATCCTTCGACGTAGATAACCAAATCACCCTCTCCCTCCTCGATCAAGCTGTCCACTCCAAAGAAGCACTTTCCCCCTCCTTCAGCAGCACGAAAATCTACCACGACCTCCAAGCCCAATACTCTCTCCTACCATCAGATCCCAAAGGAACCTGTTGGCAAGGATTCTTCGGCCATCTCTTTGGTTATGGAGGTACGTATTATAGCTACCTCTTCGATCGTGCATTAGCAAGACGTATCTGGAAAACTGTGTATAATTCTGGGGAACAAAATGGGGCGGTCAGTAGAGAGAATGGGGAGAGGTTCAAGGAACATGTACTAAAGATTGGTGGTGGGAGGGATCCTTGGGATTGTTTGGCTGGGGCGACGGGGGATGAGAGGTTGGGGTCTGGGGCTGAGGCGAGGTCGAGGTTGGATCTTGTCGGGAGTTGGGGCTTGAGGGGGAGGTGAGGAAAAGTATAGGGGGAGTGTGTGATGGATGTGTAAGAAGTTGGATGCGGGAATTGAGACCCAATGCTACACCTGGTCTCATGGATCTTTTCTTGATGCAGAAAAGGCACTGGGGTACGATGTAGCTCTAAAAATATAATTCAACCCAACTTAAATCTCAAGAATAGTTCCAAGGCCTAGACTCCTCCGTCACTCCAATGACCCATTAGTCGCTCTTGCCGTTCCAGGGTTGCTCTTGTGGTTTGGGAAGGTTCTGGCTCGAGTTCAATACCCATCGCTCTTTCCCTTCAAAGGTTCCAAATCGAGTTCTCTTCAACCTCCATCGCTCTTTCCGTTTGGGTTCCTCTTGGCACTAATTAATCCAGTCTTTCTATTCATCGCCCTCATCGCTCTTCCCATTCAAAATGATCCTTCCATTCTACAGTGTGAGCAAAACCATAGAACCCGCGTAAAGCCACGTCACGAGGAATTCCCTAGGCTCGACGCTACCTAAGATTTTGCTCGCAGGCAACGTCATCACGATAATTGCTCGAAATGCAACAAATCCTTCAACCGAGATCTAGTGGACGTCAAGTGTAGTTATTTGTACAGTACTCTTCAATACTAGCCCAGACTATTCCCAGGTAACCTACGAATAGCTGTACAAAATAAACTCTCACCTATGATCACATAGCTCCAAGGTCTAGCAGTTGGTAGGTAACCTACCAATAGTCAACATACTGCACCTATTTTAGGTGACTATAAATGAAAATTCAGTAGCCTAAATATAACTTGCGGAGAGGAAATAACTTTTACCTAAGAAACTGGCAAACCCGATCCTTGTTATTCTTATGTTTGGGGCTCGCACCAACCATGGAAATGAATAGAAAAGTAAGAATGCCACCCAGCCTAGAAGCAGAATCCTTTGAGACATCAATTTTGTACATGCGACTATTGTGACGGTGATCAACCTGCTAGGTAGTCGCCTTTTTCTGTCGTTGTCCTAACTTTCTCGAACACTGTAACTGTGCAGATGTACATACTTCGGTATTCAATAAGGCGTTCATCATAAGTATATTTGAAGAATGTACTTATATGAAATATTTGAGACAATCTTTATTTACTGTTCTAAGCACTTTGAATAATATTCAGGTAATTTATAAACCTTATATCAAGTATCGTCTGAAAACTTGTCTAAACTTTCTTATATATAACTTGTATATAGTAAGCTGCTGGTAAACCACGAGTAAATCTTCAGTAAACCATGAGTAAGCTACAAGTAAGCCATCACTTCGGAGTAAGCTAAGCTACATTTGGGGGTGATCGAACCACTCAAACAAAATCATCAATAGCCGAAAAAAAAAGAAACCCTTCAATCCGGTTAATCCCGGGTAACCCGCCGATTGCACTAAAAAGTAAGAACTCTTTCAACCATGCTATTCCCAAGCAAACCACAAATAGTACTATAATCGAGAGTTTCATAGATCGAGCAATTAGTAGGTCGCCTACCAATTGTCACAACAGTGCTCTGAAAAGAGTGCCTGTACGATGGACATTAAAAGTGGCAGTAAATACTTCAGGCTCGTAACTGCCTACCTAGTCATCATTGTTCTGCCTTTATAGGGGAATTCAAGTAAATTATCCTAAATACTTACCACATTTTAACATTGCCCTAGACAGTTAGAACAATTGAATTATTGTCCCATACCATCCTGTTAATGGTTGTTTGGACTCTCCTAGGAAGTTACATTTTCTGCGCGAGGTGACCTACCAACAGTACTTGGAACTCCGCCATCTCAACCCGAGTTAATTGGCGATGCTGTCACCAAGCGACAGGACCTTGCGAGTGTTTCCTTCCCGTAATCAAGATTCAGGATGGTTTGCTTATTATTCTCAGATGATGTAATTCTTTAAATATGAAGTGAGCGCATTTACTATGACACCACCATAAAAAAACAGAAGTGAAAGTTGAAAAGTTTGAAACCGGGTCCAGCACATCATCACCCGAATGATCCTCAGTCCTTCTTCTTACAGTTAACAGAGTCCAATGTTGTCTGGTAGTCATAACAATTATTCTAGAAGGTTGGGAGAATCAAGAAAGTAAACCTATCATTCTTCTGAACTGTTTCAAACAATGGCTTTCATTGTCTAAGGCTAAGTCGCACAATTTGGGGGGAAATAAGTGACGGAGAACAATGCTCGAATCTCTTACCGTTTAATCTACACACCATCCCCCATCGCTCTTTCCATTCCGATTTAATGTTCCTTTTCGATGATTTACCTTTTGCCTAGGTACAGGGTGGTTCGATCAACCTTTCAGCATGCAAGACGAATGCTTTTACTTGCTGAAAATATATAGCCAGTTACGAGGGCACCTCACCGAGTCGCGGAAGAACCGCAGGCTCCGAAGTTAGTTTCTTCTAGACGAAAGTAATATTCTAGTCAAAGACAACTTCTTGTCGACCTCGTGACTTAAAATTGGGAGTAAGCCATAGCTTACACAAGTTCCTTTAGCCCCCACATCAAGAATGTGCTACTTAATAGCCTACTCGTGGTATGTTTGGCCTCCAAAAACTTGCAAGTAAGCTACCAATGAATTTGCGAGTAACAAACATTTGATGATGTTCTTGGCCCCCATGTTGAGTAAGCCATGAGTTACTCGTGAGTAAGCTGACAATTACTTGTGCGTGCTACGAGTTACTCGCCAGTAACCCACGCGTAACCCGCTGACATCCAGCTCACCCACAAAGACAAAATTACACATAATTGTCAGTTCAAACATGAGTACCAAGCTGCTTCACTTCCTTTTCTCATAGTGAAGAGGTGGCAAATTTATTGACTTTTGTCGTAATCGTCCATTGATTCTGGCCAAACCTACATCCCTACCTACTAAAACCCCACCATTCCAAAATCCTTCTATAACTTCAAATTAGCACATCCTGTGGTCACAAAACTAGCGCTTGCCCGCCTTGCCTCGTCAATTTCCTTCCACTGTTCCCTCTTATAGATCTAAAAATACCCCAAAATTTCGGGTATTCGCTCCTTGCCTACGGTTAGAGTTTTGCTGGTGTTTTTCTTTTTATGACGAATTTTTGTTGATTTCAGTTCTCGGTTCGGTATTCTCCTATATCACCGAAAACCCTGTCGATGGATTGTATATTTAGAGTCTGAACCAAGGATGGCCAAGGGCAGTCTCGACCGAGATGCGAGGTCCAGGATCGTACTTGAGCATTTGAAGAAGAAGATCTGCTAACATGTCTCTCTCTTCAGGCGAGATACCGACATCAACCTTTTTCTTCGTTGTAGGGGAGTATGATTCCTTTTCGTCGAGAAGCTCCTGAATGGAAACAGGTTTATTTTTACCCTTCGGTGTGCCATCTTGGTGGTAGCGACGCTCTCGTCCTTCCCAAGCAGACCACCATGGCTCTGGTAATTTTCCGAGCGTTTGAACCATTTCGATAATAGCCCCGTTATCATCGGCGAGGCCACCAAAAAGTTTCCAGAGGACGCGAATCTCGAATACGGTGCAAGCAAATGCCCATATATCACAACCGATTCCAACTGAGTTATCGAATATGAGCTCCGGAGAGCGGTAAGCTGATGGGATACCGAGACTTTCAGGCGGATTGGATAAATCGCAAGACTCCCCAAAATCAATAATGCAAGGTTCGGTCGTGAAGTGCCTGGAATTGAGTTTCATCAGGTTCCAAGGCCTCACAATATATTTTGGGGCAGATGGATTCAGAGATTCGCCAGAAATCGTGAGAAGTTCTTCAATTTGTGGTTCGCCCAGCTTCGTCGCCAGCTGTTCCTCGCTCAGGGCATCGAAACCGGACAATCTCAAGAGAATGTTTGAAGGGCGGAAATCTCCATGAACAATTCCATTCCGATGGAGAAACTGCAATCCATTTCCGATCTGGAGCGCGATACTTCTCGAGATTTTACTTGGGTTCGGAAACTTGTCCCATATAACATCGACTGCTGGACCAAGAACTGAGAGGACTAGACAGAGATGAAAACCGTTTGGTCCAGCGAACCAAAAATGACGGAGGGGTAATGAGATTTGAGATCCGCCAGGTTGAGTGAAATCTAAATCGCGATTTAAAAATGACAATTCGGGGCAATACGGGCTTGATTCTCTTGCCATGATGATTTTCAATGCTACATATGCTTGGGTTTCGTTGTCGCGACATAGCCAAACAGTCGCAACGCCTCCATATCCGAGCTTGCCAATAGCTCGATAGCGTTGATTATTGTTTTCTGCGATGTGATCGCCAAGTTGGACGGGATGAAAGCCGCCTGGCCTGTATTCTTCACGATCTTCTGTATAATCCTCGAATAACCCGTGGAGGTATATGTCTTCGTTGTACTCAGACTGAGCTGTCGTCGATGAGGTGTTTGTTATTCCCGTCATTGTGGAAGCTATTTGGGGGATGGTGCAAGTTTTTGTTAAATTAACAATTAAGGTAGCGATGCCACAATGTTGAATTGTCAAATGAATTGTAGTAAACCTTATAGCGGCGGGGAGTCAGGGCTGCCGTCGATGATAAATGTCTACTCCGTACCGCTTGAGAACTTTGGTGGTTACCCGTTTTGATCTAAAACGCCATATTTCCGGTATTTGGTATTGTAAGAGTAAGTGCAATAATGGGGGGGATATGTTTGTTGACGTGCCAGCCCTCAGCTGTGAGGAGAATGGAAGGCGCCACTGAACACCCTCACCAGCGGAGCACGAGTTACGCACCTGTGGACACAGATTTCTCAAGCACCCGGACAATGACGACCTCAGAACATTATTCCGGAATCTGATCTTTGGATTGAGGATTCCTCGATGCCTACCTATAGCAAAAGCATAACGCTTGAACCTATAGTTAGTTGGAATAGAGGCATCGAAATCTTCCGACCTATTTTCTTAAAGTAAGTGTTCGACAGGTTGGTGAGGTGAGTCTCGTTACAACGATCGTGAAGTTCTTGGTTGGCTTTCTAATCAAGGGTCGTTTTTGAAGAAAGGTTCTTTGGGAGTTTAAAATGATTTCATAAACGAAGGCGGGTCTCAATTACTCTGGGTAACTCTGAGTGAGGAAAGAAGAGCAATTACTCGAGAGTAAGAGTAACGTCTTGTGACTCACAAGTACGACTGCCTGTTACTCTACTCTGCACTGCTCATTTAATATACTAATGTAATCATATAAAAACCACTCTGGTCTGAAAGGTTGTTACTAAAAAAAAACAAATATATAGACTTGTCCAACCGCCTGTAGCTAGTTATGAGCAGCGGTAAACAAAGTTATACCCGGTTCTTACCCGTTTCCGAGCCGACAGGAAGCCGAAACTTCGGGAGTCATAATCATCACGTGGATACCCCTCCACCGTTTGTCTTTGGAAACTCTGACTCAACCCTCCAACTTCCTTTAATCTGCAACACCACAAATCATGTCGCAACTCTCCCCCGAGGACACGATCGCCCTCATCAAGGCCAACCTCGCGGAGGTATTAAATCCGGAGATCATCGATGATGTTATCCTTACCCAAAAAAGACCCCTCAAGATCTACTGGGGAACAGCACCCACTGGAAAGCCGCATTGCGGTTACTTCGTACCCATGATCAAGATCGCGGAACTCCTAGCAGCCGGTTGCGAAGTCAAAATCCTTCTCGCAGATGTCCACGGTTGGTTGGAAACAATGGGGGACGTCTCTTTCGACATCATAAAAGCAAAAGCAAAATACTACGAGAAGGTCATCAAGAGCATGCTGACGGCAATTGGTGTGGATATCGGACGATTAGTCTTTGTGTTGGGCAGCAGTTACCAGGCTTCTGAGGCTTATCGATGGGATCAATGGAGGTTCGAGCGGATTGTGAAGGTTCCTGCTGCGATCAAGGCGGGGTCAGAGGTGGTGAAGAATGCCGCGGAGCCGTTCTTGGGGGGTCTGCTTTACCCTCTCATGCAATCGCTGGATGAGCAATACCTGGATGTAGATGTGCAGTTTGGTGGGTTGGATCAACGTAAGATCTTTACTTTCGCATTGGAGAACTTGCCAAAGTTGGGTTTCAAGGCGAGAGCGCATTTGATGAATGCTATGGTTCCCGGTTTGGGGGAGGCTGTCAAGATGAGTGCTAGTGATGCGGAGTCGAAGATCGATTTGTTGGATTCACCAGAGGCTGTGGAGAAGAAATTAAAGAAGGCAAAGTGTGCGCCAAAGGAGGCTGCTGGCAATGGTGTTCTCGCGTTCGTCGAACATGTTCTTATGAGAGCTCTTGCTTTGAAGAAGGATGGAGCGAAGTTCACAATTCAACGGAGAGGCAAAGAGCCGCTCGTCTACGAATCAGCAGAGAAGCTCAAGGAAGATTATACTGCTGACATTGTATGTTCCCCTTTCCCCCAAAGCTTTCAGAATTTGACTAATTATTTATAGGTTACACCACAACTCCTCAAAGCCGCCCTCACAACCCATCTGAATGCCCTCCTCGCCCCAATACGCGCCGATTACGATGCCTCTTCAGAATGGAAAGATGCCGAATCCATTGGCTACCCCACGGCTGTGAAGGTCAAGAAAGTCAAAAAGGATAAGGGAGATCCAGAAAAGAGAGCTGCTGCTGCTGCGGCCGCTGCGGTAAAGAAGGCTGGTGGTGTGGAGGAATCTCTAGAGAAGCTGCAAGTGAGTGATACGAAAAGCTGATTGGGAGGTTGCGACGAATAAATGAATGAATTTAAAAGGTTTAGAATTAGAGAAGAAAAAAGTAAAACAGGAACTTAAATACCCAAAAATAGAGTCATGTTTCGCTCTCAGGAGTTGGTTTTAGTGATCTTTCTCTGCTGAGGTTGGGTTTTCCTCGCCACCGTTAATTATTTCCTTGGTGAGGATTCGCATTACCCACTTTTAGAAATTTCTTGCGGGATGTTAATATTTACTTGCTTTGAGCTATCTGAAGCTTTGTAAGAGGGTACTTATATCAGCTGTGTTTCAGTTATTTCGGTGGTCGACTTTGCTTTCTGAGTAAATACTTGGCACTTGCGCTGATTTTCATTTTGGTTTCCTTAGAGGTAGATGTATGTTCTAGAATGAGGCTTAAGATTTCATAACGGGATTTTCCCAGCTCTTCCGAGATGAACTTCTAGGATCGTCTTACTCTGTTTAGGTCTTACTCCTGCATAGCAGCATAGGGAAGATAATCACTCAGGGGACGTGTAACCACTCGCTTGTTTGGTAAGACGGTTGTTCAACTTCGATCTGTCTAATTACAGAAGAGTGTTTTTACCCCTACTTGGTTCTCGAAACACCAAAACAAAAGCTGATTTTGATGTTTATTCTGTGCACCTGGGTTGCCTCGATCCTGCTTGGGTGGCCTGGACAGAGAACATGACATTTCTATTCCTATTTCTTCATTCCTCATTACATTCTCCTCCTTTGTCAAAGACATGCGATGTGTAGTTTACACATTCAAGGTTGAATTAAGCGCCAACCTTACTGTACCTTAATTCTTGGCGAGCTTAATTAGGGGCTAGCGCCTGTCAGCTTGCTTCGTTCCGTGCTAAGCGAGCTTATTTATCCAAATCCTTCAATCTAAAAACAAGACTAGCACCGCCCTCCGCAATCCTGATGAGATCCTTCAATTACAGAAATCAAGTCAGTAAAATACCGTCGGATCCTGAAGCGAAACACGAACTTACGCCAATGGAGACTGGAAATAGGGGTTCGATTGAGGTGTGATTGGATCTTCGATTTGCCGCCATGTGGCCAATGAGTGCCAAGGAGGCGTGAGATCTTCTGCGGGTCTAAATTAACTTTCTGGAATCTCTTACTGGATGCCTCCTCGCGCTGCTTTTCTCTTTTGGTTCTTCGCCCCCGGATTTCATTTATTCGTGGTGGTGAAAATGTCAAATACTTTTTGTGCGAGTCGACCACATGGTTTTATCCATGACCGACACCATTCTCATTCGTCTGAACAAACGATGGATCGCTGGTGGCTGTTCCAAAGTCAGCCAAAGGTGGTAGCTTTCGAGATTATCGGGACAGGAGATGAACCACCTCATCGTGGGATAGTATAAGTAACTTTGGAGTTCTCGGTGTCGAAGTCTTTGCTCTTCAGGCTTCATACCTAACACTTTCTTTTCTGTCGGGATTACCCCACACATTCATTTTTTCCCTCTTTGTGATTTCCTACAGTCATTCATTTCTGCCATCATGGCGTCTAAATTGTTTATGCGATCGTTATGTTTCCTTTTATTGTCCACGAATGTTATTTCGGCACCTTCTCAACGTTACAATTTGAATGAGCGAGACGACAATACTGCAGGAATTGGGGTTGAGTTAGAATGGCGAGGTTGTGAGATGGTCAACCTCAATCCGGCGTTGAAACCACCGACTGTCACCGATGCGCAGATCACCCAGATCAAGGGAACCGGTGTTGTTATCAAAGACAATTCCAATGCCTTGAATGGAGTGAGAGAATGGAAGATGACAGCGGAGCAGTACGCCCAAAAGGCCTCCCCAATTACATGCGGAATCGTACTGACTGAGGGTTTAGTTTCGGTCAAGAAGACACTGATGGCATTTACAAAATTGTTCCGGAGTTCATCGTCGATGGGACTATCGTCAAAGTCGGCGACAACAAACTGGAGCAGATTGGAACAAATATCATGAACTTCCTGGTATCACACAAGTCCCTCACATTCAAATTCGTGCTTCATTCGTTTCGCTAATATCTTTCTTACTAAACAGAGCGTATGGCTTCCTCAAAAGACCCATGATTCTGCAGTCCTTGTCCCTGGCTTTGAACAGTTTGGCACCTGGAACGTAGAAAGACCAGCCCAAGAATATTCTGACATCAACGCACCCGGTCTCGTCACTTTCGGCACACAGTACACTGCAGCTATGCCACTTGCCGGAATCCACGCTTGTTTTATGCATGCCAAAGGGGAATTTCCGTCTCCAGATCCAATGAGTGGGACCAAAAACCCTCTTATACCTGATATGGAGCTCAATACTAGAAATATGCATCTCGTGGAGGCGAAACATGTAGATCCCAAGGACAAGAAGGGGACTGTCGACCTGTCTCCTGAGTCATTGGGCTTCTTTTCTATTGTTGTGTCGTATGCCAAAGCTGCTGCTTCTGGTAAAGTTAATCCTGATAAAGGGTATGCTATTTCTCTCACTCTGTCCAAATTTCTGCTGGTTTTCGGGATAGCATTTGCATCCCTCCACTGCCTGCTCGTCTTTTTTTTTAATTAAAAAAAGAACCTGCTAACAATTGCATAGAATAAAGCATACCATCCCGATCATGCCTCGAACAGACTTCGCGAAACTATACAAGGACTACGTAGAAGACAACCTCAAACAAGTTTTCGATACTGATGCTTGCGATTACTCTCTTTACAATGTTGTCAAGAAGCTTTCTGAGTACAAGGGCGACGGAAGCGACGTCAAGAACTTTGACAGCTCAAAGCTCGATACCGAACCAATCAAATGGAACAGTGGCCTTCTGCCTAAAGCAAGTCTCAAGATTGAAGAGTGGATGGACGGCCTACAATATTGGGATGTCGACAAGATTTCCGAATTGGACAAAACCATCGATGGGCAAATCGGTGGTTACGGCCGCAAGACTGAAAAATTATACTCATCCTCCGTCTCTGCTCCTCTCTTCGAGTTCCGGGATCTCACCACGAATGGCATAATCCTTCCAAAGCAATTGAAGACTGCTGAAGAGGCCGTCATATCTTTTCATAAAACTTTCAACAGTACGCCAAGGAAACTTCGTTACAGACAAGCCAAGTCTAGTTCGAAAGCTGCTGGTGCGTGTACCAGAAAATCAAGCTCGAAATCTTCGCAATCTTCAACCAAGACGGATGCTACTTCGAAAACAAACAGCGCTGGCGAGACCAGCAAGACTGGGACATCGAAGAGCGACGACATCACTTCAAAGACAAACACTGTTAAGGAGACTGGTACTTCAAAAAGCGCCGATGTAACTTCGAAGACTGCCAAAGAAACCGATACCAGCAAGACGGAAACTTCAAAGCGTGTCGAAGAGACGTCCAAATCTGGTACTTCCAAGACAGGCTCAGCCAGTGAGACTAGCAAGAGCGGTACCTCGAAAGCTAGCGAGACTTCTAAATCAGGTACTTCCAAGACATCCGACGCCACTTCCAAAACGTCGGATGCCACTTCCAAATCTGCCTCGGGAAGCGAGACTAGCAAAACCGGCACTTCAAAGACCGTAGAAGAGACTTCTAAGTCTGGAAGCTCCAAAACTTCAGACGCAACCTCCAAAGCCTCCGACGGCGCCTCAAAAACAACAAAAGACTCAGAAACCGCATCAAAAACCGGTACCACCTCTCCAAGCGCGACCCAAAACTGCCCAGAAGGAAAGAAACCAAGCAAAGATGGTAAAGACTGCGTGACAAAACCCGATGCCGATACCAAAGGCAAATGTGCCGACGGAAAAATCCTCGACCCCGCCGAAGGTGGACAGACTAAGGATACCGAGAAACCAGTCTGTATTGACGAACCAGGTTGCAAAGATGATGAAGTACCTTCACAGCCACTTTATAAACCTGTCGCTGGTGCCGGTTCCGCCAACTGTGTCAAGAAACCAGATGATGACAAGCCTTGCGAGAAGGGACAATACAAACTCTATAAAGCAGGTGGCGATGGAAAGGCAACTGGGGAGTGTATCGATACTCGCAAGACCGCCGACGAGAAGAAGAAAGCTGCCGATACAAAGAAAGTCGAAGAAGACAAGAAAGCTAAAGAGGAAGAGGATAAGAAGAAGGCAGAGCAAGAAAAGAAGGACAATGAGCTCAAGGAGAAGAAGAAGTCACGTGGTCGTTTCTGCATGGCCCTCGTTGCTAGCAGTGAACTTCTTCCTCCGGAGGATATCCCGGGTGAGGATGATATTAAAGATGCTGCTGAAGATGCATGGCCAAAGGACTTGGAGTACAAGGAGAGTAAGTTATACTTCATAACCCCTCTCGATCAACATATAATACAGAAACCTAACATATCAGCAGTGGAAATGACAAACTCAAACATCGAAAAAGGCAGAAACTCCGTCTCAGTCGGCGCCATCGAGATGGAGACAGCAGGCCCCAATTTCGGGGCAATTTTCAAAGCAATTTTCTCTGGAGGAGGGAAAAGTGCAGCAAAAGCCGCAGCTGAAACTACAGTAGAAGCCGCATCCAAACTCGCGGCAGCAACAGCCAAGTACGCAGTCAAAGCCGGCAGAAACAGTGCCAAAGCCGGCGAATCTCTTAAAAAGATTAAAGACCACCCTTCCTTCGCAGAATGTCTCGCCGCAATCCCAACCTGGGTTGAAAACAACAAACTCCACCTCGGGGGCGAAGTTCCACCAGGAGGGTTCAAGGCCCAAGCTGAAGGACCATATCTCCATATGTGGGATAGTGAAGATGGCGGTGGTTCGAATCCAGAATCATACATGAATCGACAGACTTGGAATGACGACTTCTTTCATGCGGATCGCTTGAAGAATGATGAGTGTGTGGATTTGAACTTTTATAATGACAAGGTTACGGCATTTGATGCGCATAAGACTTGTTGCACCTTTTATAGGGAAAAGGGATGTAAGGATCCTATGTTCGCGGCGTTTGATAGAGAAGATGGTGAGTTGACTGGCGACGAGAATGATGTTATGTCGAGCATTATGTGTACCGAGTCTGGATGTGGTGGACACCCCAAGTAAGTTTGGGTTAGTGGAGTTGAATGTGTAAGAACTAGGTCTTTGCGATTGTAATGTGTTTTTGGATGGGCGTTTAGCAATAGTAATGGTCAATACTTCCCTCGCTCATGCAAAACAACGTATGTGTATTGGATGAGAAGTGAGGTAAATGAGTAAGACTCGAGCCACTGATTGGAGAGCTGGATTTTCCACGATAGACTTCTCGGCAGGTAAAGTAATTCCCCACACATTGCAAAAGAAGCATCCGACAAATGAGGAAGTGAACAGAGAGTCGCCGAAATGTGTTTGGGGGGAAGCCAAGAAAATGAAAATGACCTGGCAACAAAAGAATTCGACAAATTACAGGCAGAAGAATTGGCGGATACCCAAATAATGTAGCCCTATTCATATAAGAGCTGCCAGATTCAGCAGAATCAAGAAGTGGCATCCTTCCAGTCCTTAAACATATGGCCTATAAACCCAGAACCGGGCCAACTTAAACCCGCCTACAATCCAATCGACCATATTTTTGTTGCACCACAGCCGATCCGGATATATGATGAAGGATTGTCGTGCGCTCGAAGTAGTGCCAGGAATACGACGTTTTCCGATCTGTCATGCCCGTGTTGTGACTCTCTGGTGTTTTTGGTGTATAGTAATAGGTAGGTAATTTTGGAGCCTCTGAATTTCTCACCCGTCATGACAATGTCCCCATTGTACTCAAGTTTGTAGTTAGGTGTAGGTTGCGCTGTGATATTATCTAAAAGGGTTGCATTAGAACCTCGAGAAAATTCTCATAGATCGAATTGTTGCCATCAGCGTTTTCCTTTAGAGTGGTCTCGTAGACTTTTGATTTCACCTTGAGTGTGCTCTTTTGAAGCCTCGAGACGTATGGTTGGCATTCCCAGACATACTCCATGAGTCGTCCACGAATTCATTGCAGGCAGCGAGAACCATATGAATAGGGTGAGTAATGTTCCCCATGGAGGAAAGCCATGTCCAAGTCGGTATTTTAGAAAACGTGGAAACTTGTTCTTCCTCGCATTGCCATGCTCTAGCTGAACAATCGTATGGTCTGACTTGTGTTCCTGCGCCTCATGTATCCTTGCCGTATCTATGAGATAGGAAGCATACTTTCAGCATACGCAATCTTCCAATGACAAATTTCCTCCCGATGGACCCCGTCAAGGCCTTCCGGATCCTTGATCACTTGGTAGGAGTCGGGGACACCCAAAAAAGAGCTGCAAAACGAGATAGTGAGCTCTACTAAGCCATTGTGTTCTGTGCGCAAACTGAACTCGCAACGGGTATTAGGTTCTACGTTGGGGCGCTCTGCTGAGATATCAAGGTTGAACGCTTTGCAAAATGGGCATCTCGTTCGTTTCACTGAACGTTGAAGCTCATTCAATGTTCGATAAGCCTAATAATTATAAGTGAAGACCAGACCACAGCAAAACTTGCAAAGTTTTGTGTTGTCCATGTTAAATAACCAGTGACGGGAATGTGGTGATTGGTACTCTACGGAGTACCAGAGTGCAGAGGCTCCCTGAGTGATTTCCACGGCCCAAAAAGAGTCACAAAATGATTTGATACTGAATTGTGAAGCTAGACTATTTCCGATAGTGGCTCTTTACACCCTGCGTTCCCCGATGTGTTTTAGTTGCTTTAATTTGGATACCAACTCACCTGGACCGGTTCGACCGATCGCCTTGATTGTAAATCTTGTAAACAAACTCGATTTCTCCCGGGAAAAGTAAGTGAAATCAGGATAGATAAATAATGAGTCCAATCTCGCAAGATAAAAGCACACTAATATACTGTCCGCTACCTGGCAATATTATGCTTCTACGAAAGGTCTAGGACCAGATTGAATTTCATCCTTTTTTTTTAACGCTCTACAATTTGTCGGACAGCTAATATTCATACTGCAAAAACAAGAACACCAATCTCCCCCCAGTCCCATGACATCAGACTCTAGACAAATAGAAAACAAGCACAATCATAACTTTTACGCCGCCTTCCGATCGAAATCAACATTACTCAAGAAATAAGGAAATATAAAACTACCCAAGAGTCGAGACAGCAACGTTGTGGCATGTTCTTCCAGTCCAAAATATATATGTACCTGGCTACCATGGATTACAGGGTCTTTGGGTCCGGGAATTATAGTTTGGTTCCACCGGATATCCAAATTTTTGTTTACGGACCGCTAACGTATTGGGCGCACCCAATGAGAAAATGGAAAATGGAAGGAATAGGTATACTTGGTGTGTACAATGTTGCGAGATGAACTTCGAAGTTTCGTGTATTTTCCGGGCTCCGGAGAACGAAGGGGGTTTTCCAGTTATGGCAGGAGTATGTTCTTCGATGGGAGGAGTGTCCTGGTGGTCGGGGTGGAGGGGAGGCCTGGATAAATCCGCATTAGCCATTGCGCGAAGAGAGTTGCGCGAAACCAAAACCAGTATCCCGGACCGGAATTGCAGCTCTGGGTTGAGGGGATGCGACAATGTACACCAAGTGCCTCCTCCCAAACACCCAAGTCTCAATTTATGAGCCCTTTCTCTCCTACCTCACAGGAATATGCTGCCGTGTATCTGGTCCTGGAACATCGCCTAGCAAACCAATGCACCATGGAACTTGTGATCATGGCAAAGCAGACGGACCAGGGAATGACTGCCAACATGATGAAGTTCGCATTGATTCCCCAGGCGAGACCAAATATTGTAGCTCCAGTAATGGCAAAGACGAAAATCGGGGCCTGGAACCTGTCTCTTGCCTGGCGCCGGTACGCAAACGAAGATATTGCGCAACCTTCAATGATACAAGCACCAAGAAGTATTCCAGGGGATGGATCGAATATGAATGTGAAATATCCTGGATCAAACGCATGAACTTGTGGTCTTGAATTTGGCGGGGTATTGGCCTAGTCCCTCTTGTTAGTGGATGCGCCTGTTATAAGAAACAATTCTACCAACGCGAATCTCATTGTGGAGCGTATATGAAGTTGTGATGAGAGAGAAAAATGCGACTAAAACAATTTCCCAGAAAGTTGCAATTCGATGAGATGTGCAATGTCTTTGTATAAGCTGATCAGAGACTCCAGATGAAATTGGCGCTTGCAATTGAAATGAGTAGCTTTCGAGTCCAACGGGAATTCTGGGTCCCATTGTAATGATTGATTGTTGGTGAGAAAATCCGGGTCCTGCCGTTGCAAATAAATAAGAACGAGATCTCAACCTTAGAGGGCTAGGTGCTCCTAATAACTTGACGTTTTTGAAAAGATTCCATATCAAATTCCTTGTTAAAACCTTGTGCCCGATAAAGGAGGATGATGGCGCCCCAATAAGGCTGGATCGGGCGCCAGTGCCGCTCGTGACCTGCGCTGAAACTCTGACTATATTAAAAACTAACCACCTATGTTCACCGACAATGGCCTATCGCTTCAAAGCAGTTACACGACGATGTTGATCTGATGATCGTATTGTAGGCGTTGGGCCGAAAGGCGCATCGCGAGGCTTTCTTTGGGCCGTATTCCGGTTTCTCTCACCGAAATTGACAACCCGGATTGGGAAACGACAAACTTGGCCGCGCTTACAATTACCTCAATAAGAACACAAACTCCAATGGCAGCATCCTATATCGCTGTGTACTCCGGGTGGGGGGCCCAACGCTCGTCAGTGCAGACGCCACCAGAATTTGACTTGTTATCCGACCAGTCCAAGGTTGAGATATCGGTCAGCCTTTCCATTATGGAAGTGTTAGGCTTTTCATATGTTGGTACCCAACTGTAGGAAGGCAATGGACACAATGATAGATAATCTGAGCTCGTTCCCCTCAAATCTTACCACCCTGAGGTCATAAACAACAGGAGTGCTCCCACAATTGACCAATAATTCGTCACGCATTACTTTCGAATATTTTCAAAAGTATTGGTGTTACCTTTTCCAACTTGCTATCATAACACTTCTTTAATTCCAAGAAACGTCTTGAGAGAACATCAATATGCTTCGCCGCATCGAAGTATTCCTCGGCGACGTTCGCAGCTTCTATAGAAAGCACCGAGGAGTTTTGAAGTTCGGGTCTGCTGGAATTATGGTGGGAACAGCCGTCGTTTTACCATCATTCTACCCGGCCCAACTTGGACTTCGAGGCATTTGGAAAGTGTAAGAACTCCAACCACTCCTCAGTGCACCACCGTCAACCTATGTTTGTGCTAGCTAGGTTTCAAGACTCAGAATGATTGTTCGGAAAAATTAGAGGAACTGAGCAATTGGCTTCAATCATCCTAGTCTAATTCGGACAATTCTGTCTCGTCCTGGCCCATAGGTTCACTCTTAAGCAAATGAATTCTTGATGCCACGGGCCACCCAGCTAACGTCTCGCAGGTCCATGAGCTTGTGGGCCGTATCAACAACAACTTTTCTGTGCCTTTCAGGTCAGAGACTTCTCGAGTAAACTTTGATCATCCGACACCTCGGGTCCAAAGAATGCTAACCGTGTCCAGTAACGGGCCGCACACCGTATTTGCTATATCAGTCATTGGGACCCTCGCGGTTTTTCACTCACCACTCTCACTTGAGCAGTTTATCCCATATACCCCCTTTGCCGCAACAATGACATTTCTCTCAGCAACTCAAGTCATTCCACAAATCCGTGCCTTCGTAATAGGAACACCAATCCCCCCAGAAATCACATCGGAATATCCATTGGATGTGTTCATTGACCTTGAATCCGGTTTGGCCACTTTTGATCAAGAGTCACACCAGTCTGATGGCCATCTGGGTCGTATACAAAACTTCCCCGAACCTTGGAATCCAATGTCGCAATTGCTGCATGCTGGCGCTATCTTTAACGTCAACAACGACCCCGTCATTTCAAGCTCTGTTGGATCACACACCGATATTGAATCCCAATATGGAAGTTCGGAGAGGTCAAGTAACGTGACTTGCCACTCGAGAGAATGCTTACTTTGATGAATGGCGAATCTCTTCAGATCGCAGTCGTTTGTTGAGACTCTCGCTCAATTTTTTTTCAGACTGGGACCATCTGAATTGTATCCATACTTTGAACTCGCGATGTTTCGACATCCTTTGGAGCACCGGAAAACGAGCGCCTTCGCTCTTGGATGGTCCAATACGTTGATCCGGCTTGTCAGGCACCGCCGAATTTCAGATGCTGCACCCAGCAGACAGTGGGACGCAGGGTGTCCCCAAAGCACACAATTTTATTGAAATTGTGACGAGATATGATATATACCCCCAGCTTAGAGGAATACAGTACTTCAGCATACATCACAGATGAGGAAGAAACAGTCCAATGGAACCCAGTCCGGTGCTTTATTTACCCTGAGCAACAGCGTTTAGCCAAAGTCCTTTCTCTTTTTTGTTTGTACGCATTCCATTGAATTGGCTCCAATGGATTTTCATACCCGGAATCAGGAACTTTCTCTTGTCCCAATGGATCTTGCACCGCCAAAATTCCACACGTACATGGAAGCAAAGACCGGATGCCCCAGACACCCACGACCCGTGGTTAATTAATCTGTCGACTAATTCCAATCAGGAATCTCTCAGGACTTTTCTTCTTCTTGCATGTCCTGGCCATTATTGCCACCCCGTGGAAAACAACATCATGAATGAGGTGCGTTGCCAACGCTCACGTTCCCCGGGAGGTTTTTGGAATTTCTTTGATACACTTGTGGACCAAATTTGGATTTCCCCCCTGAATAAATTCATCGGACCGGTTTTGTGAAGAACGTGTCTTGATTATGGGTAACCGACTTCTCTTTCGATGAGCGTCTTCGAAAATTTCCGCTGGCGGGCACCAACATTGAACTTCATCGACACATTTACAAGTCGCACCCCGAAACGCTCACTGCGACGGAATATTTGAATTCGGAATATGGCAAGAGATGACTGTTTTACTTGTGTGCCGACCGTGTGTGTCCGAGTGTTCGTGTGCTTGATTTCGGACTTTTCCTTTCGCTTGAAATATTTATTGCTAGAAAAGCCGTGCAAACGGGGGTGGTCGTTTGATATTTGTTCGTTTGGGGTAATGCGTATCGCAGTGTATATTTTTGTTCCTTCATTCTAACTATCTTGGAAATTTGAGAAGAATGTTCGCGGGATTTGGAAAGGGTGCGGGTTTCATCGCTCGATTTTCGTATTTGTTCTTCTTGGATGGGTTGGGCGCAGAATGCGGTACCCCGTCGACCATGAAATCATCACCATGGCGGAAATTATATTTGGGTTGGAGTAATAGGGGTATTCGAAGACCGAGGAAGCTCTGCTGTATGAAGAAACTGTATGAGGTAATCGAATATTATCCGTGGCGACTCTGTCGACTTCTGAATGCCCGTCTCCACCATCCTCCCTCCAAGTGAGCGCAGCAGGTTTGCCGTGTGCCCAGAGAAGCTCTTCTTATCCTGATTCCAGCTCGTGTTGTTGGTTTGGCTGCCGTCGCGCAGTGGCAGACACAGCGGCATCATTGCGAGAGTCTCGTTTCGATTTGCGCATCGCCGTTGTGAAGTGTTCTGAGGTGACAGATGGGAGGAGTGACGATGGCGGCCGACGGGCTTGGAGCCTACGGCGGCTAAAAATCTTAGAGTTCACTTCAATTATATCTAGAGCTACCAGTTGAACCGTTTTGAATTGATAAAGTAGTTGCTCACAATTTCTGATCAACATTTCGAGTATTATTTTCTCAAATCAACGAAAATCTTCAGCACATCCAGTCATCTCGAAGTTCACGAATTATCTAATAACACGCACATCAAATACAACTCTAATAGAACAAAAACATATATCGATTTACTGGTCAGTAACAGGCATATTTCCCGGCAGCTCAGTAAGCCCTGAACACGATATATTAGCATACGACTCATTCCAAAAGCTAGTAATCAACACGTTGGTGAGAAGAACTTACATCCTTCCACAGGTTCTGGAACCTCCTGTTGGTTCATGCATTTGTTTGCCTCCTCCGCGGTCTGTGTCTTGAGTGCGGTACACTGCAACAAATTAGTATATGGCCTCCCCGTTGAATCGAGAATCGATAGCGGTGAAGGAAGGTGAGCGATGATTGAGAGAGACGAGAGGAAAAATCTACATACCGCATCTCCTGAGCACCTCGTATCTAAAGCCTTCTGAAGGACTCCTTCTTTCCAACCGAAGAGATAATCACCATGCCATCCATAGCCAGTGCTAACGTTCTCGTTAGATTAGCCATTTCTTTTTGTTGATTTAGTAGTTACTTACGCATCCCCCATACTATAAACTAATGGGTTGGTACCATCTGAAGGCCACAGACTTGGGTCGTTGAACTGTCTTGTATCCCACATGATCTCATACATCACCTGAGGAAGTCTAACTGGATGAGAATCAGGGCAAGGACCAGTGCTTTCGAAAGAGCCGGTTGAGGGGTATGCGACGTGGGATTTGTGGTCGGGACTATCTGTGTCATTTCCATTCCAGCATCTGCAAACAAATCCGGGTCAGTTATATTCGAATGTGTTATTTTACTAGCACCGAAAGAAGAACTCACGTTGGAAAGGTAATCGTGGCACGAATTCCACCATGACACTGCGTTGTTGGCAGAGCTTGGGTGTCATTACCCGTACATGGGGCACCCCCAAAAGGATTCTGGTCAATATTCTCCTCGCAGCGGTGGCAAAGTTGCTTCTGCATGTCCTTTGCTGAGCGAAGCATTGGGTCTCCAACAATCATACGGAACCCCTGGAATTTTATTAGTATCCTTCCCCGAATTTATTATGTTTGAGCAAAGCAAGTAAAGTTACTTACAGGTGGAAAAGCAGTAACTTTCGTCTTGCCATCATACGGTGGAATGTAGTACACAGTAATTCCTCCATTTTTTCCTCGCAAACCCAAGTTCGTCATTTGAGGGACTCGCTTAAATGTTCCATTCTGAGCACGGAAGTACAATGAAGCAGTCCAGTAATTCGAAAAATCCTCTGAGTAGGTGCACGAAGTACAAGTTGATTTCTTCGAAGGATCGTATTCCACGGGGGTCATGTTGGCATTGAATGAATTGCCTCCGACGATTTGATGGAGATGTGCTGAAGGAGCCACATTCGGTTGTACCAGAGGGTCGATACGATCGATGACAAGCTGGGAGCACTCGAATCGCATCATAGCTGCTGTTGCATATTGTCGTTTCGCGAGCTCATGAGCATCCGGTGTCGCTGCTCCATTGATTCCCCGCACTGAAAGCGCAAGTGCTAAAGTGAGTGTTTTCCAATACATCTTGAGCTAAAATTTGGGTACAACGGCGAAAAGTAAAAAAGAGTGCAGAAACCCACAGGTTAATATGTACTTCTCAACATTTCGTTATCAGTGATAACCCAATTCCGATCCGTTTATCCATACGCGTGGTAAACCTTGCCATACGATCGTACCCGGATTAGGATGGTAAATTTTGTTGCAGAAAAGCTATATATTGCCAATTAAGCGATTAATATGCGGCAGTTGTTCTGGAAGAAATATGTATTTAAGCGACTATCCTTTCTGGATAAGATGTGCCATTCGTCAGGATTCTTCCTAGCGATGTATCGAGAAGAGTGGTGGTGTATATTTTTCGGACCGAAGAAATTATTGGTAGCTGTATGAATTATATTTATCGATTTACTTTATCTTTCTGGGTGAACGGAAGTCTTCCAATTGGGGGAAGTGATTGCCCAAGTCTGGGGGCTTGAGATGTCACTTGGCACAGCTCCTCTTCTAAGGATATGGACGTTCATTTAAGGTTATTTGGATCCAAAAACAACGTCAATAGTTGCACGGAAGATTAGAGAAGGATAGATGGAAAATGATCAAAATCAAAATCAAACCGAAGTGGAGACCATCGTCTTCTAAGGCTTGGAAAGATACGAAACTTGATTCAAGATAACCTTTACAGCATCGGAGCTGAAATTTGAACATATACAAAATAATCTCTGCAACTTTAAAAACTTCAAAAAGGCAATCGAAAGCCAAGCGTTGAAGAATATGTAATGACTATTGGTATTCTGTAGAAGATGTAGCAATGTGATATCTTTGCTCTCTTTGTTTCCTCCATGGCGAGGTTTCCACCCACTTGAACAGCCTGACTAACAAAGTAAGCCAAAAATGGAGCCCTCATACATCATTTGCCACCGCGCCTTTAGTACCTCGTCCTGCGTCATACGAACCGGAATGTACATAGGGTAGTTGTACCCATACCTGGTGAGTTCCCGTTTCATCTGAGAAGCCCTATCGGGATGTATAAAACGAATAGATGGTGATGTTGTTCCATACTTGTATAAATAACCAATAAGTGGATGTGCCCACGTAGCCAACCGTTGTCCATGATGCGTCCTCGCGAAGAAAACATCGGATATAACGTCGGAGTTTGTTCTCAGGCCCACGGTATCTAGTGTCAAGTTGACTGGTCCATGACGTGCCCAGTGGGTATCGTAGAAAAACGTATGAGTCAATCCCAAAATGCAGGAATCGCATTCATGGAGTTGCTCAAATATCATAAGGATGATCTCATGAGGAAGAGCCATTAGGAGGCATTTTTTGGACGCCGTGTCTAAATATCAAAATATTAGCTTGTAGTTCTAATAGGTAGATAATAGTTGTCTGTAAGTCTGTTACCATTTGAAAGACTCTTCATTTTATGCCTCGTAATCGTGCGTGCTGCCCTTGGTTGGAAGAGGGAGAGACGGCGCAGCAAATCAGATTGAGTCTTGGGTTTTCTTGTTTTGGTCTTTGGCATCTTGACAAATTGTTCTGATTTGAAGGGAAGAGAGCGATGTGAAAATATGTGTGTGGAGAAACCAACCAGATCTGGTAGTGGCTGCTGGGCTGAGGCGTGAAAGTGCCGTTTTTGTTATAATGGTTGAATTTGTCTTTGCTTCTATGATGAATTATATACATATTGGAAGGAAAACTACTTTAACCAGATGAGAGGTGCATGCTTTTGAATATTCACTGTAGAAACGTAAGAATCTAGCGCATCGACTCTCAATACACTGCAGTATCTACTAAAACAGATACAGTAATGACTGAACTTATTCCAAAGAGTTTGAAATAACATGAAATAATGTTCCAGCTCCTCGGGGTTAATTGAGAATCCAAAATACAATTGTACAACACAAGTTACAGAAATTGTCCGGGTAGGTGTACTGAGAACTATTCTTATGAAAGCATGAAGTGAATATTCCGCCGTCGACAGTAGCAACGTGAGATAAAAAACAAGAGTGACCTACTTCTTATTTGGGTTAGGTTTCACATTGCGTCTATTTTGATAGAGGGATGGTGACAACAATCAGGTTGATGTCCAATGCCTAAAGCTGTGACTTGAATAAAGTGCACCCCCTTGCACCCTGTAGTAGAAAACCACAGAAAACAAGCAATTATATTATACAGAACCATAGCATACATTCCTTTGAAGTTCAATTACTATACTACTGCAAAAGAGATAGCAAGGTAAATCGATGACTCAGCTTGAATCTCACTAAAATCGAGACGCAAATGCACAAGATCAAGATCAAGGAATGAGAGAAACAATAATGCTTCGTGTGCTAGATTTGATGAATTTCTTAATACCCTCATCTATTACCACCTGGTTGTGCAAAAATTTCCTCACAACTCATTTTTATACACCGCGTTAAGATGAATTTCATTCCTTACAAACCCTACCGTCCTAAAGTTCCGTTGCTATATACAAACATATTCCTTATCTTATAATCAACGTGGCCATCCGCGTATCACTTAAACCATTCTCTCGAACCAGACAAGGGAGGTACTGTTTTTTAGTCTCCTTTTCCATGTTGGCAAATGTATCAGGACGCAGAAATCGAATGGAGAGCTTGCCAATTTCATCAACGAAAAGATGAAAGTAAGGCTCTAATTGATGTGTCCATTTCTCGAGAAGTTTTCCATAGAGGCTGTCAATCCCGCGCGTTTGCCAGTGAGTTTGACAATGAAAGATCTTGCCAAGCTAAGTGGTTGTCCACGGCAGAGTTGCCAGTTGATGGCAAATAGATAGCTATGCGATAACGCCAACATCATACAGTCCCTTCTGTTGAGGTTCATGAAGATCATGAGATTGAGTTCAAGAGGAATTTTGAGTAGATGAGCTCTGTTGGTGTCTACAGCTTGAATACCAAAAAATATTAGCCTTATTTTCAAAACAAAATACGAGAATTAGTGCTGTATTTACCATTGGAAAAGTCCCGCCTCTTAGCTTGAACATTTGCTCTCGCTGCTCTTGTTACTCTTGGTGGAAGGCGACTGATCAAAGTCGATTTGTTGGAGGTTGGTTCTTGGCTTTTGGCATCTTGACGCTTTTCTTGAAGTGGTGGGAGGATGTAAGTTGGTAGACCGAATTCAAATTTGGTGTTCGTCAGGTGGGTATAAGAAGCTGTGTAAGAGACAGCAACTCTGGAATATAAGATTCTAGATCTAGGCAATTGAAGATTCGCTGTGATAGTAAACATGAATGTTCATGTTAAATGAGGCGGCGCAGTGAATTCCTCGCCTTCTTTCCGGATGACAGCGTTGAGTTTATTGAGAAATCGCTTGTTCTAGTGTACCATTTCTGAAAATCAGGTGTAGTGACGGGAAGAGGAAGTTAAGTGGGCATTTGTGAACACCTACTGTACCTTCATTTGTAAGACATATTCTAGTATAATATGATTTAAGAAGCATTAGGAGAAATACAAAGTTGGTGTTTGAATCTCCCAAATCCTTTGGAACAATATTTTAAATTGTATATGAGCTTCTCTTGCAATTGCAACTGGGCCCCCGAGCCAAGACATCATATAGCGAAAAGGTGAGAAACAAAGACTTCTAGTATAAACTTAGTCTTACTAACCTCTTTCTCTTTTCTCTTCCTTCAACTAACTGGTCAAAAGTCACCATGTATTCAGCGTTTTCCAAACAAAAAGGACGAACTCGACAGGGAATCATGACCGGTTCAAAAACCACGTTGGCAATTCGCACCAGACAAAGAATTGAAAAGACTTCAAACACCAAGGGATCATCTTCTGAAAATGAAGACTCAAATAAGACGTTCTTCTCTATTGCCCCATCAAAGACTAATTCCACGAAGGCGATCTGACAACTCCAAATACGACAACCCCAACCACTACGGCCACATATCTTGAAGCTGAGGTCCAATTCAAGCCTTCAACCTCCACTTCTCGATGCGAAGAAGACGGCCCGTCAACTTCCAATACTGAGCAACGCTCTCTTGAAGTTGAAGACCAACGCCAAAGTAAATCTTCAATCTCATGTTCTGGGAAATAAAACTAATCCAGAAAAGGTCAAGCAAGAACCCCACCTCTCCTCAAATTGTTCAACGAACTTATCTTTATGATTTTTGATGAACTTGAGTATAAAACCTGCCCTAAGAGGAAGGGTTCCACTTCTCTGATGTTAGGATTGACTTGCAAACAGCTGTATGATATTCACTAGGGTTGCCACGGACCCGTTAATCTTTGGTATAGCCCCTTTACCATTGAAAAAATGGGCTGGCGCAAAACACTCAAGGAATTAGCTTCTCCATATCGCCCATACTCATGAGGAAACCAAATATGATTTCAAGACAGTCCTTTGCGTTCGTTTTCTTCCTCGCAGAAAATGAATTCCTTCTGGTTCACGAAGGAAAATGACAAGAAGTGCTACGCATCTTATTTTTTGGTGGGGGGAGGAGTAGTGGAGGACCGATATGGCATTTGAGCTTTCCTGCAACCAGCCATCAGAGCCATGAGGTCGTAGCGGATTGAACGGATGGTATCTACAGAATGTCTAGCAGCATTCATTTATATTTCTAAAGGATTTCGGTGAGGGAGCTCTGGAGAATGGGTAGGCTGCAGATTTCTGTTGGAAAATGAACTTCTTCGCTCGAGGTTTCAGGATACTATAGTGCTTAGAACACATTTATGAACATATGAGTGAATGCCGTTCTGCCCTTGGTCATATGAACTGATGATTAGTCCTATAAAGCTAAAGGCCGTGTCTTCTGTAGCTGCAACGGAACAACCTCTCTTCAACACCAAAGTCGCACCCATAAACACCAAACCAAGATAGAATCATGATTTCAACACTAACTACATTGGCGCTTCGCGCGAGACAAAGATCTGGAAAGACCTCAGCGTTAAAAGAAGTATCAGTTACAGATAAAGCCCACAGTAAGCCTCTCACTACATGCCCTTGATCTGACTAACTCAAAATTAGGCGAGCCCAGAAGACTAACTCTTCTCGATTTGCCTAACGATCTCATCTTTATGATTTTTGATGAACTTGAGCATGAAACCTGCCCTAGGAGGAGGGGTTCCACTTCTCTGGTGTTAGGATTGACTTGCAAACAGCTCTACGATATTCACTGGAAGCGCCACGGACCCGTGAATTTGCTTATGCGTCCGGCGGGGTTTAGGCCAGCACTTTGGGCCTCACAAATCAAGAGGTTGGCATACCCACGGTACCCGTACGAGTTTGATACACTGTGGAACGAACTCCCTTCAGTTCGTTTTTATTCTCAAGAAACCATTGCCAACCGTGGATGGCTCAATAGTTACTTAGCCGGAACTATTTCTCCCGTGGACGAAACAACCTCATTCTTGAGCGCTTAGCTGGTACCTAGAGAATGACCATGCCTATGCATTCAACAAATCAAAACAGGAACAGAACTTCGCCTCTCTTCGGCAGCTTGATTCACTCTTATTTTGTGAGATATTTCGACACATCTTTTCACTGTGGCTTTGAGCTTGTTGCCAGGAAACAACATCAGCATGCCGATACTTTACGATATTCCGGTCGACTTAATTGGGGATGACCTTTTCCCGACCGCACAATCTCTGGGTTCAACAACTCTACGGTTTGGCTTTCCCCTTCTGGCCATACGTTTATGGTCGATCGCTCCGTCAATTTGTTTTTTTTCCTTCGGGAAGTGTGTACCGCGATGGGAATTGGGATGCTGTTTGATGGTCCCAATGGCCGAAAGGTACCTGTTGAGATGTTGGATTGAAGAACGGGATTTTATTGGGATTCTCGAAGTCCTTAGAAGGTGGACGTATGTGTTAAGCTAGGGGATTAGACGGAGTAATGTGTAGTCGTCTATCTTGAGCACACCTAGCTACCTTATTCACTCCTCAGTTAGTTCAACCAAGGTAAAATAAAAATACTCCATTGAGAAATACTTCGCACTCGTTTAGTATTCTACTTCACTCAGCTTTTTATGCCTCTGCCCCCCATCCGTATTGAGTTCCTCTTCATTCAACGCCACCAGCATCGTAGCCATATGTCAAAGCTTGAACTTTCTTCCCCCAACAGTCAACACCACCAAACAGTGCTGTGGTTGTCCGTCGAGAACCTCTCCGAGTTACCCAATTGTCTCACAAATCACCAAACGTGATGACTTCCGCGTCAACTGACTTGGGTCTAGTCCCCCAGCCCAGAAATACACAAACAATAGTCTAACCTTCTACTCCCATCCAAGGACTCCCCACCGAAGCGAACGACACACAAACATAGTTCAACCTTCCTCCACATCTATCACAAACCTCCCTACCGAAACTCACGTCGAGATCAGCAGCTATCTTGACACAGCAACATCAATTTTGATTGGCTTGACTTGTCGAAAAAACTACCAATTCCACCTAGACAAATGCGACTATCAGCCGGTACCATTGAGAACGGGCGTCTATTACTTTGACAAACCTCCACTCTGGGAGTCAGATCTGACACACGCTATTACCTGTTCGGTGGCAGTACGAACTCGTAGCCTACCTCGTGAATTGGTTCCCCAAAGATCTCGAACATTTAAACGAACTTAGATGCGTTGATTGGATACGACGAGATGAGGATGGCATGAGAAGTTTGAGAACATTTGTCATGAGACCTGGACGGAGAGGACAGAACGACCCATTCATACATGGTGGTAGGACTGAACCAATTCAACCAGCATTTGCGAGACTTGGCGTCAAGATCTCATCCATATGGCTTCAACGATAGTGTGAATTACCTTTTCACGATAGGCCTAGCCAAATCCAAGCATTTGCGATCGCTTGTCTGTAACTGAGAACATAGTCTTGTGCCATATATATGCGCTGCATTGCTTTGTTAGCGCAAATAGACATCTCACTTAGCAATATCTCGAATAGCGGAACACAATACAACATATGGAATACTTGGCGAGATTCATATAACTTTAATAACATATTAAGTGTCTCCTATCAGAATGTAAACATAACTTGGTAGTTTTTGAGCTTCTCAATTCACTCTCCATTCGTGAAAATAGCTTTTGTAACACCACTTCACCTCTATTTTGAGTTTGTCATTCAGCCACATACTCATATCTGTGAGTCAACACTTGAATCTATTTATAAAAGTGCAAAGAAAGAAACATTCTCAGCCACCAAAGGGAACTCGTCAAACTTCAACACCACCCAACACTGTTGTGACTATCTGTGAAGAACCTCTTCCATTATCAGTAACCTCTCAGATCACAAATCACCATGATATCTTGTTCATTTGAGACGACTCCGCTGTCCCTTGCAAACAACACACAATCAGTCGTTGGGTTTTCTCCAATTCAAACGATCCCTACCGAAATTCATGCGGAGATCTGCAGCTGTCTTGATATCGCAACCTCTGTCTTATTAGGATTAAATTGCAAAGCTTTTTACCAATTCCACCGCGACAAGTACAAAAATAAGCCAGTATCCTTGATGGAAAGAGTCAACTACCTCGATGATGAGCCCTCACCAAGCTACTTTCGTCCTGATCGTCGCTACGAACTCATCAACTATCTGGTCGATTGGTTTCCCAAAGACCCCGAAAGCCCACAGGAGCTCATAATTGTCCAGTTTGTACGGAACGAGAGCTTCTTGAACACCACCATCATAAGAGACCCCGCATTTTGGATTGTGCCACCTGGACGAAGAAACGAATACGAACGTCGCATATACTCCTATTCAAATTCCCTGCCAGTACTTGAAAGATATGGCTGTAAGAAACTGTGGTTCTGGCGGGGTATAGTTTGGGTTTAGAGTTGTCTAGCTACACTAACTTTGGCAGAGGGTCGTTTTGGAAAGGGTATTGCTAATCAGCACTAGGAGGCTGATAGAAAATCGAGAGGCAGTGGACGCACACCATTGGTAACGACAGTATACTTCCTAACTACAGCACGGTACAATCGACCCCTTCGAGTATGAATGCTGAAGTAGCTGAAGGAGTTTGTGGGTCAATGAAGGAAACGGAGGATCATTATTCGGAATTTTGGGGTTTTGCCCCCTGTGAATGCTGAAATTGATAAGATCATTACTAGGGAATAATAATTCTACAAGAAAACACTTCGAAGCACCCCGCGTCCTATCATACTTACTACTTTGCTTTGTTATTACTTTGCTTGTTTTTGGATCCATTTCCTCAGTAAAAACAGTGAATAAACTTATTGCTTTTTCCGAGTTGATATTATTAACATCATCATTTCTCTACCCACCTACATTCACAACTTTAGAAATGATTCACAAGCAAGGGTATTATATAAAGCTCAAACCCTCCATGAAATATTCCGTCAAGTGCTAACCATCAAACCTCCAAAATGCCACCGAAGAAATAAAATAAGAAGCCCAAATCCTCAACCCGCTCTCAAAAACCCAAAAACCCAAAAACCCAAAAAGGATTGCGAAAGACCCCGAGACCTCAAATCATGCATCTACCAACTTACACACGCCAACTATCAAAGTCACCTCCCTACCACACCAAGAACACGATCCACAAGCCAATAACCCATCCATCCCCAACCCACAACAGATATTATTCCCTCTCCAAAACCTTCCCCGAGAACTCATTCAAATGATCATATACCATCTTGAACCACACGATTCCCTGTGTCTGGGATTGACCTGTCGAAACTTCTACAACACCCACTTCGAAATCCACGGCAAAGTCCCCCTAGATCTCAACGCCGAAAACATAATCCCTTCTCCCCCCGTAGACCGCTCAACCATCCACCTCTCAATGAAAACCCCCAAACAAACACTAGAGGAAGGGTACCGCGAACAAGAAAACTCAGTCCTCCCAAAACCCCTCCTCACACCTCCAATCCACGCATTCTTCCCCCTCGACAAACGCAGCGGCTTAATCTCTCACGCCTGGGGAATCGTTCGCATATACGAATACAAACAGGATGGGATTATGAAGGTCAAAAGAGAGGTAAAAATGATGAAGGAATATATGGGATATTATTACCGCGGCGGTTATCCTCCCAACTTGGAGCCCATGCCGAGATGTGCATGTTTCCTCTTTTTGCCGCGGAGCAGTTGGTGTGGTACATGTCGAGAGTGTAAGAGGGAGAGTGGACATACGATGTGGGAGTGGATGGAAAGGGACGGGGAGGGGAGGCTTGTGAGTTTTATTTGTAGAGTTTGAATTCTTTTGGTTGTACTTTGGTTATCGCGTTGCGTGGATTTGTGTTTTGAGTAGAACAAAGTAGATAAAGTATTCAATTTAAGAAATAAATTCGTTGATAGAAATCGAAAACACGTTGCAATGTAGAGAAAGAAAACAAAATGCAAGTCAAAGTATTGTGATGAGGGTTTGAAGAGGGATTTATGCTTTAGATGCTCGCTTTGCCTTCTCTGCTCTCGAGCAGCTCTCCATCGTGATGACGTGGAACAAAGGGCAGGAGCGAGGAAGGAGGATTTGGAACATCACGTGAATCACCTCCTCCCCCATGCCCATTTACACACCATTTTCGAAAAAGTTGAAATCCAAAAGATGACGAAAGCAGAGTGTGCACAAAGAATAGAACCTTATACTAGATGAGCGTTTGGTTGGAGGTGGGCTAGTAGTGTCGTTGAGTCATTGACGACAACGGAAAAATACCCGAGAAGTCTGAATGTCGGATCTCGAATGGGAATTGAAAAAGCTATTGTCTTCCCCGTGCTTTTAGAGTTTAATAACAACCTGACTTACTTAGAGCGAAAAGTGTTCGCTAGTCCGTTCCAAGATGATCAAGGAAAAATCCGTTTTTTTTCTTCCATCTATTCAAAAATACAAAATAGAAGAAAGAGCAAAGCAAAAATTATTGCGAACCTTCCAGAGGTTCATATAGGAATCGAACCAATATCTCCGGAATCAGAATCCGACGTGCTAACCATTACACCAATGAACCATTTACAATGTACCCGCACAAAGGTTACATTTTGGTTGGTGGGCTGCCAAAGCCCATTGGATTGCTTTTTTTTGACATTTTCTTATTTTAAATTATGCGGAGGAAGAAAGCTGTGGCCTTGGCAATGTGGGGTGAAGCGTGAATAAAGTGCCGTGGTTGGTCGAGACGAAGAAGATAAGAAGTGTGGCTGAGCATGGTGTGGCGTATAGTATCGTGAGTCCATCGTGATGAAATTAAGAAGAGGATTGGATTTTGATGAGAAGATGAACAGGATCTGGAGCTCTCGTGTTGTTTTTATTGTCCCGTTGGGCACCATCAAAAGATGAAGTGTCACCAATCAAATCGACACTGGCGTTTGTCTAGCACAAGTCTCGGGAATTTGCAGGGGGCGATCCACGTGCACACGCGACAAATGGAGAACCTCGTTTTGAAGCACAACACACGTCAGTCAGGACTAAATCAATTGTACATTTATAATCCCCAGTTGGCGTGGTCATGAAACTCCAGAGTACCCAATAGACCGCTGCACATAGATACGAGAAACGAACAACCCCGACGACGGTCAAGGTCTCCAACATCGCGATCACAAGCTCCCCCTTAACAGCTTGCTACGAACCATTATCGGCATCGAAGTAATGGAAATCAACATCAACAGCAAGCTTATGCCCCAATATCGACGCAGCCACAACAGCCTCCATTGCAAAATGGAAATACAACCCCTGGTGCACCTCCGGGAAATGCTCCACGAACGAACTCAGTGGGAGAGAACAGACCAGTGAGTTGACCCTTTTCCGGGAGTTGTGATTCTCAGGTGCTACATTTCTAACTTCTTTGAGCAAATTAATCCCTTGACAGCTGTACCGCCAGTGGAAGTCTATCACCAATTGGAAGTCAATGACTTCAACCTTACTACTTTTTCTAATGATTTGAACCATGTTAGTTTAGTATATTGAACCCTTCTGAACTTTTCAGCACAATTTGTTTCTTCTAAATACTCTCGAGCAATCAAAGCAATTATGCGAGCTGATTAGAGCAATTGACATTCGTTCTCCTAAGGAACAATCAAATAGTCTCACTCACTGACTCATGTCAGGCTATGAGAGCAGCCTATCCCAAAGGCTCGAAACTCGGGCGAAGTCAATATCAAACAGTCTCCGCTCGCATGATAATGTGGGAAGGTTTACATATATTCCAACACGAGATAACTGAACTCGGCAAGACCTTTCAACAACACGGGTTCGCAACTTCAATATGTGTAGTCCCGAAAACTAACTCATATCCCCACTTGAGTCGCAAAATACTGGATCTGATAGATTATGCGGACAAGATAACTTATTTATCCTTCATTACACTGGCTATTCAAAACTAAATCCTTCGCAGCTGACCGAACTTTCGAGCGATTCAAATACACCCTGTGCATTATTAGAGTAGGGTGGGATTCAAACACTCTTTTCCGGGGCAAAATCGGAAGTCCTCATTCTTCTGGATGCACCTGCAGCTTCAAGCTCATCGTCTACTGTTTCTTTTCGAGGTATGGAAATTATCGCAGCTTGTGGGCCAGGTTTCAAGGAGGCTCCCCCGGGGGAATTTTCATTTTCATGTACGTATACGCTCACAGAGATTTCACAAGATTGGATAGACAAACCCTCTTTCTCGATTTCAGTTCTACAAACCGAGTTTCTCTTTCAATTGAGGGAGAAGGAGAAGCAGGGATTTACACAACTCCAACCTATCTTCGATATGCACGAAATCGCCAAAGCCCTAGTATTGAACTCTATCGTAGAACCCCTGCAGAAGACCCAGTTCAAAGAACCATGCGATTATCGACGTATGTACATGCCACGGAAGTAAATCGCGCCCATAAAGACCGAAAATCCTCACCAACCTTTTTCTTACTGCCAGATAAAAGATATCGAATCCCTCGCGTTTTGGCCTCTATAGCTTTTGAGGAAGATCATATTAAGTTTGATCTTGAACTGTGGACTCGCTGGTTCGATGATACCCCCTTCCAAGTAGCGGACATGGAGGTCTTTCCAGGATTCTCCACCCTGGTGATGATGTCTGTACCACTCCCAGTATGGAATCTCTTCCCAGGTCGTTCTTCGTGCTCATTCCTTGGATACGCTACTGCACCGAAAATCGAAACTTCAAAATTCCCATTTCGACCACCGCCTGGACCACGGCATGTACATGTTCCTGCTCCAATATCACCTGCTGTTGGAGAATGGCAGCCTGAACCCGGTGACCAAGATGAGAATGCCGAAGACGACGATGAAGAAGAGATGGATGATTTGTTCAATCGAGATCTCATGTCCCAACCTATAATACCCACTCAAGAAGGCTTCGAAGCACATATTCAACTATTAAATCCCGATATGGACCCAACGAACGACTGGCTGTTGAAAAGATTCGCCTTTCAACAAAGAGTACGACACGAATATAGTATACAGTCTTGAAAGCTGTTCTAAACATAGAACAGCCTTCGAGTCTAATAATCGGTACTTATAGTACTAGTAGGAGGAGCATAGTAAGTATAACGAGAGCGAATAGAAAAGAATTAAACACGGATTTTATTAACCTTGTTATTACTCCTCCACGACGCTTTGAACAAGCATGACCAAGCTGTCCTTCGTAGAGATTGTCCATCAAAGGACCAATGCCCAGCCGCTGGCGGTAAAGCAAAATTCCTCGAGAGTCTCCCGTCTAATAGGATGGGAGCAGGAAAAGCAGGAAAAGGAGGTCTGGAGAACATTTTTCAAGGGACTGTATTCTTAAAAAGAACTTCAATAAACACAAAACCAGGTCCTAAAAGCATTCAATTTAACGAGAATATTTACTTAGTGTGATAAACTTATCTTGCCCCACCTTACCGAAAGGGGAATAGAAGCACGCGACAGCGCTGACCAATGATACGCTGCTGTGACGTAGCCTGCTTTACCTCGAAGGGCCGGGCTGGGCTGGATCTAGAATTTTATCTTCTCCAGCATTTTCCAAAACCCCTCCTCTCCCAACATGCCATTTCTCCCAGATGCACTTAACACCATTCCACGCTGTATCGACGTGATAAGGAGCTCCCACTTATACAGGCCTTCTTCCCTCTTTGCTTATACCCAATACCGACCCTCGACAATGCGATTGGCCCTTGTGGCGTTCTAGTACCTCGATTTCCCGCGCCCGTCGGTTTTGAGGCGACTTCGCTGCATTCACCGCATCACCACCCACTTCATTCTTCAGCACCAAGTGCAAGAAGTATACAGCCAGCACAAATTTTTTTACCGGTAATCTGCGCAGCTGGTCCCAATTGAGCATTTCCGACCATAATATTACAGAAGACGGCATTCGGTGCTGCAAGTCAGACACAGCAATAGCCATCGCAGACACGCCATTGCCTTATAATAACCTCACAAAATGTCAGCTCAACCACCCCGAATTACCGCGACTGGGCCTTTCAAACCAGAGACACCCCAGCAGAGACCGCAGCCAACTGTGATTCAAGGCCAAGATAATGATGCTACTATGCGACCAGAAGCCAGCAAAGCGCAACCACCTACGAAGAAGAAGAGGAATCATCGGGGCGGAAAGAAGAAGCGCACGAGAAAACAATCATTCGCCCTTACAAATGAGGATGGACCAGAATCGCCGGAAGCTTCTCGTTCGCGCGTAGGAGAGGATTCGCAGAGTGTGGCAAGAGCTAGCTACTACAGACTTCAGGGTCGCAATCATAGCAATACGAGTCTGGATAGCGAAGCTCTGTTGGATCATCGGTAAGTTCCAACAATCCAATTGAGTTTTCGTGTATCATACTAATTGTTATTCTAGGGAACAACAAAGTATGCGACCTCGAAGACAATCAGTGATGGGATCGAGCGCGTTTGGCGTCCCACTTTACGACAGCCCCTCATCATACCGGCCACAATACCAAAACCCATTTAAGACGAATGAGGGGCGTGGACCAAAGAGCGCAAACAATGATGGGGAAGACGATATTGTCGAGGATGAACGAGCACCCCTCATACCATCCTCCTCTAAATCCAAGAGCTCAGGTGCTACATTTACATACGGTGGGGCCAGCGATTCGAGAACCAACCTCCACCAACCCTCACGCAGAAGAGCATCCAGCAAGTCCTCATCGAAGAGCAGAAGGAAGACTGTGTTTGACAGACCTACTTTGGCACTCCCTACACAGAGCGAATCCTACAATGTCAATTACCCACCTTCAATACCTGGAAGTCCTACCCTCAGCGCGTCGAATCGGAATATGAGCTTTGGGGATCTCATCGATTTTCCAAATGCTCGAGAACGCGAAAACCACAGTGAAAGCGCCATTGACGATGAGCGGTCTATGGGAGGCTCGACCCCAAGAAGGGAAGGGGGTTTTGAAAGACGGCACACAATTGCTTTACAGGCCGAAGAAGATGTATGCTTCCCCATCGAAGGAATGTCCGAAATGGCGGACGAGGATATGCAGCAGAGGGATGGAATCAATTTTAGACAAGCGAATGGCCTGCGAAGGAGGAGATCGAAGTGGCCAGACCTTGCTATGCTTGATGATTGGAGCAGATTTGAGAAGGAGGGTCGAAGTGACGAGCGGAGAGCAAAGAAGATCACTGAACCACAATTAATCGGAGGTCGATTAAGGCCAATCCATCGAGGATGGCACCGGGCTGAGGACGACGCACCCTATCGATTCACATATTTCAACGAGGATTTCCAAAGTACGATTCATAGTCAGACTATTTCGGAACTGGTGCAGCCGGGGGGGAGCTTCAAGGAATTATTTGTACCAGACAGACCGGAGCTCGAAGACTCATCGGAATCTGAAGACGATGAGGAGGATGAAGGACCTCATCGACGAACGGACTCTCAGAAGATGGACTCGCAAATTCGACATGTGTCCGGTATGGGTACTTTGGATGGCGAATCTCGAGCCCCTACAAGACAGGGCTCGTTACACGAACAAAAATCTGATTTACGACGCGGTGGCTCAGTTGCTGGAACAGAGTCGAAAGCTACATCAGGGGAAGCGACTCCTAATGGGGGGCGAAAATTGCCGAATCAAGAAAAGCCCAAGCGATACGGCGATCGCCCTACCTGGTGGCTCGACGTCCTCTCTCCCACAGATGCCGAAATGAAAGTTATCTGTAAAACATTCGGTATCCATCCTCTCACAGCAGAAGACATAATGATGCAAGAAGCACGCGAAAAAGTCGAACTTTTCCGCAACTACTACTTTGTCAACTACCGCTCCTTCGAACAGGATATGAATAACGAGGATTTCCTTGAGCCGGTTAATATGTATGTTGTCGTGTTCCGAGAGGGGGTCATCAGTTTCCACTTCTCGTTGACGCCGCATCCTGCGAATGTGAGACGGCGGATCAGACAGTTGAAGGATTATCTTATTTTGACCTCGGATTGGATTTCTTATGCTATTATTGACGATATTACGGATGTGTTTGCGCCGTTGATTCAGAATATTGAGGATGAGGTTGATGATATTGATGATGCTATTTTGCAACTTCATTCGCAGGGGACCTCGGGTAAGGGGGACGATAAGCAAACCGAAGGTGACGGGACTTCTGGGGAGAGTGGTGGGGATATGTTGAGACGGGTGGGAGATTGTAGAAAGAAAGTCATGGGGCTGTATCGGCTTTTGGGGAATAAGGCAGATGTTATCAAAGGCTTCGCGAAGAGATGTAATGAGCATTGGGAGGTTGCGCCACGGAGTGAGATTGGGTTGTATCTCGGTGATATTCAGGATCATATTGTTACTATGACGGGTAACCTTTCGCATTACGAAAAGTACGTCATCCCTCCCTATCCCTTTCCTCCTTCCATCTTCGTCAACTAACATCTCGTTCAACAGAATTCTAGCACGCTCCCACGGCAACTACCTAGCCCAAATCAACATCCGCATGAACGAGCGCCAGGAACAAACCGCCGATGTCCTCGGAAAACTCACTGTACTAGGTACTATTGTGCTTCCTATGAATATTATCACGGGGCTGTGGGGAATGAATGTTTGGGTTCCTGGGCAGGAGTATGAGGGAGACTTGGTTTGGTTTTGGTGTTTGACTGCTGGGTTGTTGTGTTTTGGGTTTACGTGCTTTTTTATTGCTAAGAAGGTTTATGGGATTGTGTAAGGGTGAGGGGTAGGATATATTTTAAGGGGGGAAGGGAAGGGGGCGAGGGGAGGGAGATTGTATATATTTAGATGGGGCAGATTGTATGTAGGATAGATCATAGGTAGTTGTGGGTGGGTTATACTGGGATAAGAGGACGGGCTTGGGAACGGATGATGAATTGGATAACGTGACGATGGTACATAGGCATTTCTGGGTATATACGAAAAATAGAATGTCCTCCATAAATCCCTGTTTTTTTTAAATACGTTTCGTTGCTTGCCTTGAGATATTTCTCATCTCCGATCGGCAAAAGGTACTGTTGATTGACGAGAAAGGTAGGCTTAAAAGTCTTTACTCTCAGTGATCCAGATGACCGTGGTGATTACTGGCTAGACTCCTTGCTAGTGATTTTGTGCGAAGCTTCTCACTTTGGAACCTTGTGGTAGAATCTTACAACCACGAAGGGGGGAGATGGGTACGGGATTATTTGTCTCGATGTAGTGCTAGTATTGGGAAATTTCTTGCTCCTTCGTTGAATCGGGGGTGGAGGGGTGTTTGCTGTCGATTTCTCATCTACGGTCGAGAACATATGTTTGATTCGGGAATGGAAATAGTTTGGGCAAGAGTTGGTACGGGGGGTTATTTTCCTTTTTTCCTTTTTTCTTGACACGGGATTTATTTTAGATTATCGGGGATGGTTGTATGTAGCACTGTCTTCCTGTTCTCGGTGAAACTTGGTGCACGGGGGACGGATGATATGCTGATTTAAGTTGTGTTCGGGTTAGGCTTGCTTTTGTGGGTGGAAATACTTTAGCGAGGTGTACTTGATACTGTATTCTGGGGAAATGGGGGTCGTTGTATAGTGGCTTATAATCCACAACGTCATTGTCTTTTGAGTCGTAGCTATCGTAGAATGCCTCCGATTGGGAGAGATTTATACGGTAGAGAATTACTGTCACGCATCATGGATAATTGAACTTTCTGCGGACGGCTCGCGTAGTGGGGTTATGGTGGTGATGTGTAAATAAGAAAGGTGCCTCTCAACTTTACCTAGATGTTATGAGTAAGCTGTTACCTTATCTTTAATGGATTCTGTTATGTATAGCGATAAATTTCTCACTAACCAACTCAACTTTCTCCATTCGAACTACAAATCGATGGCTGTTTGGTAGTGGAGACTGGTGGTTTGTGATTTGTAACTCTTTAAAGCCTATCTTATGTTCCCAAAGGGATTGGGTAAAGGGGAGTTGAGTTTCGCTTGTAGTACATCCGTTTTGCTGAGATATTGCAATATTGTTAAAAGGGTAGTTTGAGGCTGATTGTTTTTGCTGCTGATTTTCCTTTAGTTTGGCGAGTAATAAAAGGGGAGTTTGGAGTTTGGAGGTGCGATGTGGAGTTCTGCTAGACTGCAAAAGGGGTGACAAAGGACGAAGTCTCACTTGGCGGGACCGTCAAGTTGGGATTTGCTGAAATCGAACGTTCAAGTTCTGAAAAAATGATGTGTGATCTTTTGCTAAATAGGGTGCTTGGGCTTAGAAATTGACTTCTTCGTTTACCCTGTGGCAGATGGGTGTTTACTGTCGATTTAAAAGCTGTTGTCAAATCTTCAGTTCAATTTCGTTGAAACCTGTTTAGTGGTTGGAAGGGTGGAGCGAAAGAAGGTAATGTAGTTTGTGGCTGTCGAAATTCTAGACGAGAGAGGGAAGTACTTTTGTAGCTGTTATTTCTCATCTTTCCAGAGCTGGACATGCGTGAGTCATTTACATTACCCCCTTGCTTGCTTGAAGTTTAGTTTCTGCTGTGTTGTGGCTTTTTATATTGAAGTTTTGAGAGTTTGAATTTTGAGGCTGTGGGTTAGGTATGTGGTTGGAATAGAAGGGGGTGTTATTTGGCAAGTAATGTTTTATTTCAGTAACAATAGAAGCTTCGTCAACTCTGCTACACGGTACTGTAAACTTGCTGCAGAAATAGCAATGCCAATAAATTAGGGCCATGAAAATAAGTAGAAATGTCGTTCCTTGAACTCTCCAGGGTGGCAAAATAGCAAGACGCCGCAGTTGAGAATACCAAGAACTCTTTCTATATTAATAAAGTGGTGATTTGAAGCGACTGTAAAACAATCTGGTTCGAGTTCAAATCAACGCAACGCTGAAGAAAAATTCGTTTGTGAGTTGCAGGTAAGACCTTTGACTCACACTGCATCAGTACTCCGTATACCAATGGCACTACTGCCATTGAAACTTGCCTAATTGGGAAGTCATGAGAGACAATGCAAGGAGAAGTTATGTTAGGACCCCATACACCACTAGAACACATTCCTCTATTGTTCCACATCTTATTATGATGGATGTTAGGCAATTCAAATTGACAAACTGACACGAACAAAGTCCTGTAAGGATGCAGAGTAGTAGACTGAAACAAACAAGGCAGCAATTGATACGGAAGCAAAGCCCTGTCATTATAATTGTCCTGAAAATGAAGATGGATGAATAATGAATGCTGACGTGGTTGAGATTTCGTGGTGTGAGGCTACTACAAATTTGTGATTTTTGTTCCCATGTTTGATGCAAATGCAGTTTAATAGCCAAAATTTTGTCAGTCAATCCCAAGATAGAACAGAAATACCAAAGACCCGTTCTCTAGATGAAAGAACTTTGAGCCCTCCCCTTCCTTAGAATCTTGGAGAATCATAAAGTGTCTCATTAGCCGAAATCACCTGATACAATTCGGCAAAGTGAAAGGGGGTATGTTTTGATTCTAAAAGGCAATTCCAAAACAACCAAAACATGTGTGGCGGTCTTTACAACAAGTGATTTGAAGCAAGCAGGAGGTGTAGCTGCGAAACAATACCACAAAGTTGAGTCTTTACTGCCGCTTTTCACCGCCTTTGTTGGATGGAAAGACCTCAAAGCAAGAATTGACAAGGTGAGAACCTGACCTTCAGACATCTTCTGTTCTCCCAATCTCGCTGCAACCACACTTACACAATCCCCATTTCACTACTCCAGCTTTCAATCATCTGCGCCTCCTTTTACTGGCCGCTAGGGCCAGGGAGCATTTTCGGCTAATTATCCAATTATGGCTAGCCTAGGACCAGATTGCGCGCCCATCCGCACAAAAGGCAGAAAGTTTCCAGGCCACGACGTGTTCCCTCTTGTTCTGTGAGTTATCGCGACTATCCACAGAAACACACATCTCTCTGATACCAAACAAGAAAGCGCACCCTCAAAGATCGCATCTGGAGCATAATGTCGCAGACCGCCACCATGGCAGCAGCAGCAGGTATGTATTTTCTCACTTGATCCCCAACAAAACGCGTCAACTGACTTGATCTTTCGATCTAGATGATACCGAGTCTCGGCCCTCCGCCCTCATGTCAATGCCACCAGAGATTCATCGAGAGATTTTCGACCATTTGGAAGACGTGCCGGCAGTAATTCTGTCCCTCACTTGCAAGCAATTGCGAGAAACCTACCAAAAGCAGTTCCTAGGCAAGAAGGTCAAGCTCATCGAGCCCCTCGACCTACTCTGCCGCCACTGCGACGAATTGGCGCGCTACCGCCTCCACGAGGTAAGCTTTCTCCGCGTGATCCCCCTTCTGTCAAGTTATTCTGCGAAAATCGAGACTCTTTTCACAGCCCAGCCTCATCATTCTCCTGAGACATACTAAGAAATTGCATGACTGACTTCGCGTTCTTCCGCAGTTCCTCGCGTCCTGGATCCCGGACAACATCAAATACGACAAGAAGAAAAAGCTGTACGTCAGCAAGTTCTGGAGCAAAAGAGCGATGCTGAAGCTAGGAAAGCTGTCGGATCGCGTCGTCGCGAATGGAAAGGGGAAGTTGGGGATGGCTTGAGAGGAATAGGGGGTGATGGGGAGGCACGGGGAGGAGGTGTTTGGAGCAAGAATGTCTTTACCTTTGTCGTCCATGGCTTCTGACCAGCTCCATTCGGGATGGAAGCGCTCTAGCGGAAGACCGTTTGGTGTCTGTGATGAGCCATGGCGACAAGGCGGAATTATTGTTTCCTGGTGGAGAGAGGGGGAGGGGAATGGGGGATGTCGGCACAGGCAGCAGGTCATCGCCAGCAAGGCTCTGGTAGGCCTCCACCACCTAAATCTCAAAGTGGTTTAGTCCAGGCATTCTTTTCCAACGGCAGAGAGAGACTCCACCACAACACCTGTTTCTGGAAAATCTCGACCACTCCAATCACCAACACCCGGTCGAGTCTTTCAACAGAAGCTTTGAGTTGGGAACAGAATCATACCAAATCATGGATATTTCAAATCTTCCGTCATACTCGAGACTTGTTATACCTTTCCCTTTTCGTTATGTGAGAGAACCCTGCATACAGTGATTTATTGCGTATTGTATTACCGTGGCGAATAATAAAGAATTCTCCTCTTGCCACTTCTGGGAATATGAAATGTCTTTCATGTCCAGATACTTTTAGAATAGAATTCTTTTATCATTTTTCGGACCTCTGTAGACTCAATGGCCCCCCCTCGAATGTCTGCCACGAGTCAAGCAAGACCGCTCGCGATGGAGTTACAAATGATTCATATCCACCGTGGCCCGGAGTAAATCAATCCACAAGGAGGTTTCTTCTTTGGCTTCTTCGTAATTGCACGGATAAGCCGGTATATCCAGTTGCATACCAGATGCACAAACGCGCCGAATGACTGCGGTTTGATACCTTTTCAGCCATAGCGTAAATTTCCGATCGGGGCTCATCAATTCTTCCAATAGCTCAAATAGTTAGACACCTAGATACCACGGAAGCTTCCCAGCTCTTGGAGGCAAGTCCACAAATTGCCACAGCTCCGGCTTTCTGGTCCCCGGACCCCCATGCACGTCTCGATAAATTTAGTAGTGATCTTTGCAAGTAATTCCCGCGCAGACAGCACCTTCTACGTCGAGACTTTGGAATATTTTGAGTTTGAGTTCTTCAGAAAGCGCACAGAATCTATTTTCTGTTGTAGTTGTTGCGATTTCGAGCGTCACTTTCTCTCTGAACAGGACCTTGTTCTCAAAAAGCCGGTGAAATATTCTGGTGCGATCATCTATGGGTCGCCTGTCGATATAGTTGTGTTCTGGATCACGGATATCCCTGAGCCGACTCTTGATGAAGCTTAGCGATGGCATCACACTCGCAGCGAGTCGCGCCTTGTGACTTCTGCCCATTGGCGGAATTCGTGGGCCAGTCTGTATATTTTGAAGAGCAAGTATCTCTTTGTAGTTTAGGCGGTACTTTGTATGGAAGTCGTTAGCAACAGTTCTAACAATAGCTCCCTCAAAATTTTAAGTGCTTCCCCTAAAATTTAGCGATATCTGCCTACCTTAACTAAATAATAAATTTAATTAAAATAATAAATATTCTTACTTAAAGTATTATAATTAGTAATACTTATAGTAAGGCTCTTATTAGAATATTCTACTAAACATAGCTTTATAAAAAAAAATTTATAGAAAAATCTATTAAAGTACTACAGTGAGTTGCGAGTTAAGCTTTAATTTGCCTACTTTTTTTGTAATCCGAGCTTTTTTTTATTAAGGCTTTCTCCCTCTTTTCTTTAGAAGACAGAAAATAAAAGTACTCTAAAAGAGACGAGGCCTAGCTAGAAAGAAGCGCTATATCTAATTATCTCTCTTCTATATAATTTATCAATTTAAAGTAAGTATAACAAAAGTAAACTAAAAGATAAATAATTCTTAAAATAACCCTTTCTCTTGAAAAAAATTTCACTACCCCCTGTAAGGTCGACAGGCTATGCCAAGACCCTATAAAAATCAAGACAGATATAAAATTGTCTGTTTTTGTCCTATAAAGTTTATAGAGTACAAGGGGAGATATAAGCCTCTTCTTTCCTGTTCTTATAAATAGTATATCATATGTTGTTGTTAATTAATAGGTAAAAGAGTGCCTAAAAA